>JAJAGP010000220.1:241819-586668 GCA_025084515.1 Ancistrus triradiatus
TACAAGCTACATAAGTCCCAACCAAGTACTACATATATTTAAAAGTTTCTTTAATTTAAAAGAATGAACCATTACATGCTGACATAATACCACCATTCACTTCAATTCAAAAAAGTGCTGCTGACCTACATGGTACCAAATACAATTGTAGCCTTAACCTTTTTTGCAACATTGGGAAATGCCAACGCTTTTCTTTTTACACTAAAGCACATTAAGCATTTTCTGAAAAGGCGGTCTCACCTCTATCTTGGCCCATGGCTGACTGGTTCATGGAAGAATGAAGGACTCCATCTGACTGAACACTGGAAGGTCTAGGAGGCATCTGGTTCCCTGTGTAAGGTAGATCCAAAACCTCTTTAGGCAGTTCAGTGACGTCTTTCGTTTCATAAGCAGCAAATGAATGAGAGTATTGGCAGCTGTCATATAAACCAATGGAAATTTGTATTTGTATGTAGTCAGTTACCCACCGGCAGGTGAAAGGGGTCCGGTACGAGAGGGTGTGGCGCTGGCGGGGGAGCCCACAGGTGAAGGTGATGGTCCGCGGATTCCCGGCATGTGGGGTGAGGTGTGTGGAGAGAAGGGCGACTGTGCCGGGTTGCTCTGCTCGCCCTGACTGCTGGAGACCCCAGATGTGCTGACCCCTGGACTCAGTGCCCCTTCTGTTCCTGTGGGCAGGTCATCTATGGAACCCAGGTCCTGAAACAGAAAGCAGGATGTGTGGTTTTGAAGGATGTTAGCAGGCTTGGTCCGAACATGGATTTTAGGCAAGCTTTTATTGTCTTAAGAATTATCGTAAGAAATTATAATACTGTGATCCAAATTCAGCTAGGACCCATGTGTAATTTTGGAATTCAAACTTAATTGGTTCCCAGAAGTCCAGTCAAATTCCATTTCTTTAAAGAATTGGGGGCAAAAAAAAAAATTTGAATGTCCCAATGTCCCAATTGGTTGAGAGAGAGGTTCCACTGTATAGCCTAATTACCATCTCAGACGTATTCTAATAACAGCTAATTATTATAGCTGACATAACTGAACTCAGTAAATGTTCAGTCACACCACCGGTGGAATGTGCTCTTTAGAGTATAGAACAAAGTCCCTCAGCACTGACGCCACAAAGCTTTGCTGACATCTAGTGCTTCTCTGCATCCTTTGGTTGAAACCAAAACATTGTCACATCCTTGCTCATGCATGTTGCTATAGAAAAGTCACCTCACAAGCCAGTGTCTGTACTGCATATATCCCAGCATTCTTTGGCAGAATAAAAACTGATCATAATTCCAAGTGGTGTTCAAAGTACGTACACACAGTTAATTAGCCAATGTTCTGGCTGTATAATAAAGTGCAGCCTTTTCGACTGAACAAAAAACAGCGATGGACCGATGCATAGTTTTCCAGTTCCGATCTGATTCCAATACACAACTGACGGTGCTGGTACATGTTCCGATACAGGAGCCATTCTCATTATTGGTATTGTGTGGTAACACTCAGTGGTTTTCTGCATGTCTCTACTCTGGGCAGGAAAGGGACTTGCAAATCGAGTTTGAGAACTTTCGACATCGTTTGTATGAGCCAGAACTGCATCGGACAGTTGCAAGTTTCATGGTCCAGTGCAAGCTCCAATCTGGAATATGGATCAGAAAGTGGATGTCTGTCTGATATCTGATGAGTGAATGATGAACTGAATTATTTCCATTTTATAAAGTTAATTCCTGTAACAAGGTTGTACACTAACCATCGACTACAATTATCGTACAAAAACAATGCGTAACTGAAGCTAGAGAGCCAGCTTTGTGTCGCTGCTTATTTAAATCATTGCGATAATATGGATTATTATTGCCCAAGCCTAAATGTCAGGCAGTGCATGTGACAGTAAAGCAAATGCTCCACAAAGAGCCAATATCAAAGGCTCTTTAACACGAAGGCCATACAACAGTCTGTATTAAATGGAAAAGCATAAATAGACCAAGAAATGGCCTCCAGTGAAATGTACTGCTATAAGGAAATAAGAAGCAAGACTGAGGCAAACATTACTGTGTCCATTATTACCTGATAAAAGGACCTTACAGCGGCTGCTCTCATTTATGTCAGGGGCAACTGCTGGAGTTTGGGACTGCCCCTAAAAAAGTGGACTGGTGTGAAAAACCGATCTGAGTACCGAAGTACTGTGTGCGTCGCTTTATAGCCAATCTGCCATTAGAAGATGGTTTCCAGCATTATAACGCACCCAGCCACAAAGCAGCCCAAACTGCTTCCATGACATGACAACAAGTTTAAGGTTCTGCAACGAGATCCTCAGTGCATCCTATAGGAGAAACTACAAATGTCAGACATGTGTAGCCCAAGAATGTGCAGCGGATCCATTTTATCAGCTCCACTTACCATATAGATGCACTTTGTAGTTCTATAATTACCAGCTGTAGTCCATCTGCTTATCTACATACTTTGTCTGTTCCCTAGTGATCAGGACCAGCACAGATCAGGTACTATTTGGGTGGGGGAACATTCTCAGGACTGCAGTGACACCGATGGGGTGGTGGTGTGTTAGTGTGTGTTGTGCTGGATCAGACAGCAGTGTTGCTGGAGTATTTGAACACCTCAGTGTCACAGCTGGACTGATAATAGTCCACCAGTCAAATGTTCAGCCACCAGCATCCTGTAGGCAGCGTCCAGAGAGCACTGATGAAGGACTTGATGACCAACACAAACTGTGTAATATCTCTACAACAGTATGTAGAGAAACAGACGGACTACAGTCTGTAATTGAAGAACTACAAAGTGCATCTATGTGGTAAGTGGAAATGATAAAATGGAGATTGGGCATAAACACAAGGAGGTGTACCTAAAAGTAACTGCTGAGTGCATAGTGTGTGCAATATGGACTTCCAATATTGATATTAGGGATGGACCGATCGGACTTCAGTTCCGATACCGATACACTTTGCATATCGGTCAATACCTGATATCGATCCAATACCATAGTTGAAGTAATAAACCAAATACTTCACCATGTGTGACAGACTTAATGCATCAGTATTGACTTCTTTACTAACTTTGTAACACAAAACGTAACAGATCAGCACAAATGTACTATGCTATTTATGTCACTAAAATAAAAATTGTGCAGGACCTTGGCACAGCATTCATATTCAAAATAAAAAACAAGTCAAACATCTTTACCTATATTTATATATTATTAATGTACTCGTTACATTTACAGCATTTAGCAGACACCCTTATCCAGAGCGATTTACAATTGGTACAGTCTTGATACAATCCAAGCAACTGTGGGTTAAGGATCTTGCTCAAGGACCCAACAGTGGCAGCTTGGCAGAGGTGGGATTTGAACCCTGGACCTTCTGGTCCAAAGTCCAGTAACTTAACCGCTAGGCTACCACAGTGCACAGTCCCATCATTATACATCTGTTCTGCCAGTGTTGCATGGTTTAATCAAACATAACTGATGTATGGCGTAGGACGTGTCCCAAAATTAAAGTGAACGGATCGGTTCTGTGGATTGGCTTAATTTTCCAATATCCGATCCAGCTAATTGTGTTTATATCGACACCAATATCCGATCCCACTATCGTATCGGTGCGTCCCTATGTAATACTGACTAGAACAATAATCTAATTTGATGCCGGTGCCTTAAGTCCTCTGTAGTACCAAGTCACTTTGCTCTGTGCCTGCAGTGAAAGCCCTAGTTATGCATAAAACCCGACTATTTTACAACTTCTAAAACTACATTCTAATTAAGTGCACTTCTGAGGAAGCATAAAGCATTTTATTATGCTTTATTATATTAACAGGGTGTAAAACAAGCAGAAGTTTAATGAGAAGGTCTTTTTACCCATCCTGACTGTAATCCCTACGGTAGCCTAAAGTGTTGTGTGTGTATGTTTGGAAGTGTCCCCATGCACCCCCTCGTGAGTTCAGCACAAATTTGCAAGCTCATCTGCCAGTTACATCAGACTAAGGAAGAGGGAAAAAGTGAAAGGGAGGAGAACGAGAAACACACACACACACACACACACACACACACACTCTGGACGCTGGCCAAGTATTCCCATAGAAATCTCACACTCACAAGCTGGCAGCGGCCCCGAAGCCGGCGGTGTTGCACTTGAAATGGTGCCCATTACTATTTTTGGGCCATGACCTGACTGAGAAACCCCAGAGGGAGAGACAGGAGGAGGACGCTGATTCAGGCTCCCGCTCCGACTGCCACACACACACACACACACCACCCCCCGATGCACACACACCAAACTAAAGAAAAAAAAAAAAGAGAAAAAAAAAAAAAAGTGACCCAAGGCTAGTACAGAATTCCTAATGGAGGGAAACCCCAAGTGTGTAGGTGTTTCCTTTTTCAGCCTATGCGAGCCCAGTTGTATTAAGACAGAGTATCTGTATGCATTTGATTTGTAAGAACGTTTGTTAGACCCAGGTTTATATTACCAGATGACTTGTGGGAATGCAACCTCAGCTGGGTGTCAGAAGTCAAGTCAAACTTATTTATATAGGGCTTTTTACAACAGACCATTGCCTCAAAGCAGCTTTACGAATATCAACCACAGGGCTGGGCAACCCTAGTGGCAAGAAAAAACTCGCCAAATGTTGTGAGGACCAAGACTAAGAAGGGACCCAACCTCCTATAACCAGTATACACCATCTGACTGCACCTCAGACCTCCTTAGAGACAGTGTTGACCAAACTGAATTTAGTACATCACTGTCAGTAGCGGAAAAAGTTAGACTCCAGTTACAGGTGATAGACTTTTTAACTATAGCTGCCAATTTCTTCATCACATCTACACCATCTGTACGGTCTTAACTGAACGGTAGAAACTAGCATGGCACCCATTATTCATTAGCCATCAGCAGGATTGAAAGGGTTAAAGAAAAACAGCATTTTGATTAGGGCTTTTTTCTCTTTTTAATGAAGCAAGACGAGAAACAAACGATGCCTGAAGGTCCATTAGGGCTTTATTAGGGCAAACCACCTCCTTACAGGGAGAGTATAAGCATGTTGAGGTCTAAAGTAGACCAGTTCACTAAACAGTTCCTGATGCAAAGTCCATGACGTAGCATTTTCCAAATCCGACAACAAATCTCATGAAACATGGAATTATTCCCGAGGAAAACTGCAGTTTTAATTACTTGACCTGCACCGTGTCACCACTGCCGGAGATCAGTAAACCCAGACAAAACTGATTGTGGCAATGACACGTCAGCAGCAGCATTTTACCAAGCAGATTTCTTCCCTTTGGAAGAGAACATTGGCTATTTCGAAGTTTGTCAGTGTGGCAAACCAAACGTTATTTACTGAGAAGTGTGACAAGGTGCATCATCCCAAATGAGACCACTACCATTAGGGCAAAGCGTCACCGGAAAGGGGTGTACATGGTCTGCAACAGCGTGCAATGTAACCCCTACATGAATGCAGGAGCCCAAGGTTTCGCAGCAGAACACTGCCCAGGACGTCACCCTTAATGTTATTCACTTCACCTGTCAGTGTAAGGATTTAATGTTCCGGCTGATCTGTGTAAATCAGAGGTCGATCCCACAGCAGCGAGTGTACGTTCTCAGTAGATCATGTCTGCTGATACGTAATAAGGTCCAATTATACACACAGACGGCTCTTGCATTGCTGAGATTTAAAGTAGTGATTTTGTAATAACCAGAAGACAGCTATACTACTTAAAGAGCCCCCAAAGTACTTTACATATTCTCTTTCCAACAGCTTAACAACGAGTTCACATTATTGATTTTTTTTTTTTTAAGTTATTATTGGGCTCCTGTGAGAGACAACAGTTAAGCATTCGCACCATCATTAGAAAATCGTTTAGTTTGGCTAATACTGCATTTGAGAGGATTACATGGGGGCAATACATTGGCACAGGTCCAAAGTTCCGAGTTAGAATCAGTATTGTACATCGGCTTGGAGGAATTTTAGTCAGATTGTCCACAGAACAGCTTCAGCTCTGGATTTCCCTTATATGTACCACTTCAACAGTTCCATTGGATTAAGGTCTGACTTTGACTTGGCCATTCCAAAACGAACTATTCTTCTTCAACCATTCTTTGACAGGACGCCATTTGTGCTTAGGGTCGTGGTTGCTACATGATCCATGTTCTCCTCAGTTCACAGACTCCATTATAGAATTTGCTGGTATAACTCAATCAGTGATGGCCCTGGCGCAGTAAAAACAGAGGCCCAAATCATGACACTACCGCCACCATGTTTCACAGATGGTATCAAATTCTTATGCTGGAATGCAGTGGTTTTTTTCCTCCAGACATACTTCTCATTTAAACGAAGAGACCATTTCAGGTTCATGCATACAGTTTTTCCCCAATCCTTCTGGATTGCTACATGATGGGCAGCAAGGTTCTTTCTGGAACAATTGTGCATAGGAGGGTTGAATTGTTGTACAGTATTAACAAATGTGAAAGTGGCCTTTAGTTGGTTAGATGTTACTCATTTATATACATTTGTGTCATTTAGCAGATGTCCTTATCCAGAGCGACTTAAAATGGTTAGTCTTTCAATCTAAGCAATCTTTCAATCTTGGGTCTTGCTCAAGGACCCAACAGTGGCAGCTTGGCAGAGATGGGATTTGAACCCTGGACCTTCTGGTCCATAGTCCAGTATTTAACCGCTAGGCTACCACAGTCCCACTCTTGAGAGGAGTGATCTTTGCTGGTCAACCTCTCCTGGGGTGGGTACAGCACCTCCTTCGAGATAGTGCTGTAACCTTTTCCACCCTGATAAGCATCAACTCTTTCTGTGGTCCTCAAAAATCTCCTTTGCCCACGCCATGATACACTTCCACAAACATGTCTTGAAGATGAGAATGATAGATCCCTGGTCTTTAAATACAACAGGGTTCCCAGTCGCACTGCCACTGGATCATCCTTCTCAACAAATAAACGATCAAGCATAAAATGTGTCTCATTCGTTTAATTGGGTTCTCTGTATTAGTGATGCACGATATATCGGTGGCTGATATATTAATATCGGTCCGATATTAGAATTTTAGCCGATATTATAACCAATATTTATTATATATTTACATATGAATATTTTTTCTTTTGGCTGTTACTCTTAAAGCAAAATATCTGATGTTGCTGAGTTTATAGTTATATATCCAGCTACCTTTTTAAAGGACAGTTAGAAAAAATGGAATTAATTTTTCCTTTGAGCAAACTGCAACTGACCCGTTTTATTGCTTATTATTATTTTATTGCTAAAATGAATTACTGTGTCAGTTTAAGAACAGTTCATATATGGATTATAATGTGAACTTTTTAAAAATGCTGATAGGTTAAATTATCAGCTTTTAACATCGGTAACGTGCTAAACATCGGTTATCATATCGGCTCGAGAAATTCAACATCGGTGCATCCCTACTATTTATATAATTTCATGTTTAGGACATAATTGTGCAGAAATTCAGAAACCTTTAAAGAGATCACAAACTTCCAAGCACTACTGCATTAAGTAGGTAAGGCATGGCAAGATGGCACTCTCGTCATTCGTGTTAATCCGGGACGATACAACACTTTTTCCAAGACCACCATGCCACTTTTTTCGGTATTAGGACACTGCAATTTGGACAAAAACAAACCACTGACGACTTCGAAACCTGGCAGAAAACCCGTCTCGATTCTGACCTGCCTCCTAGGGGATATAGGTTATCATCTGCTAGACACCAACGATACACTAAAGTGTTAAAGACTGTGGTAGCCTAGCGGGTAAGTTAGGACCAGAAGGTCCAGGGTTCAAATCCCACCTCTGCCAAGCTGCCACTGTTGGGTCCTTGAGCAAGACCCTTAACCCACAATTGCTTGGATTGTAAGACTGTATCAGTTGCAAGTCGCTCTGGATAAGGGTGTCTGCTAAATGCTGTAAATGTAAAATGCGGAGCAACTGTGTCAAAACGATGACAACAACAAATCAATTAAAACTCTAGCATTAGCACTCCTCCCGCACATCAGCAGCTCTCGCATAATGACAGGGGAAGGAAGTGTATCTTAATTAGCCATGAAAGCCTCCAAGTCGGTCCACAAACTGTTGGGTCTCAGGGTTGCTGTTCGTCCGATTGAGAAATCAACAAATCATAGCACTGAAACCTTGTTTAACATTAGCCAATACCGCTTCTTCAATTCAGGCTGAATCATTTAGCACAAGGCCAGAATTGCAGCATGCCCAAAGAATCCCCTCAGCGACACGGTGCCTCCCTCATTCGCATTCAAACACACAGACGATCACAAGATCGCTCATCTGACACTGATCTGAGAAAGAAGACTGAGCCAAGTTATCCCCTACTGCCTTTAACACAGGACCCCTTACACAGTCTGATCCCACACCCGAGCTCGTCAGGGGAGGAGTAGCACGGGTCATAAGACTGGCATATGAGAAGACACTCACTGGCCATTTTATATGGAAGCACTTTGTAGTTCTACAATTACAGTCCATTTGCTTCTCTACATACTTTGTTAGTCCTCTTTACTCTGGTCAGGACCACCACGATACCACCAATAGATCAGGTACCATTTGGGTGAGGTGTTAGTGTGGGAGAGCAGTGCTGCTGGAGTTTTTAAACACAGTGTTCACCAACAGTGCACTCCAATAGACATCTACCATATTGCTCCACCTTGTAGATGTAAAGTTCGAGACGGTAGCTCATCCGCTGATGCAAAGTTCGTGTTAGTCATCCTTCATCAGAGCTCACAGAAGGCTGGTGGCTTGACATTTTTGGTCGGAGGACTACAGTACTGTTAAATTCTTAAGCCATTCGATTAGATAATACAGGAAAATACAGGAAATTTGTTTGCAATGTTAAAAAACTGGCTTAAAATCTGAAAAACAGCTTCTATAGGCTACAGTGGTGGGTATTTAGTGTGACCTCCCCTTACACTTGAGCAATAGCAGCATCTGGCAGCTTCACTGGGATGCCAAGTTGATCCTTTTACAGTCTGAAGAAGCTGGATCAGGAATAGTCCTTTTGGAAGGGTAGCAGCCAAGTCACCCAAGTGAAAAAGCTAAGACATGCTCAGGCTCACCAAGACTGGAATGAAGATCAGTGGAAATGTCTTAGAGTGACAATCAATCTAATGGTGGCCTAAGAGTTTTGGACACTATCAGTGACCATTGGGTGTTCAAAAACTCCTTAGGTGATCCACCCATACCAGCACAACACACTAACACACCACTATGTCCGGGTCACTGCAGTGCTGAGAATGGTCCACCACCCAAATATTACCTAATCTGTGCTGGTCCTGACCATTAGAGAACAGAGTAAATGGGATTAAAAGTAGATAAAGGACTACAGAACTACAAAAGTGCTTCAAAATAGCAAATGGAACTGATAAAATGGACAAGGAGTGTAGGATTAAGTAGGTGTACCTCAAAGTGATTGTCAAGTCAAAAAGCATCAAGTTCCAATGAGGAAAATAACTTCCCAATTTCAAGTACTCGTATAACCAGGCAGCGCTCATGCAAGCACACTTTTGCACTCTACACACACACACACACACTTTTTCCTGTTGCTGTGCTGCAGCCATTGATTTCCAAAGCTGAAGCGGTAGCAATGGCACGCTGCCCATCTGCTGACTGCACAAGATCAGGCCGGCAAACTCAGTCTCCTGCCCTGCACATTTCATTCAGCAATACTGACCACTCATCAGAGCCAGCGAATCCCTTGTCAAAGCACATGCAGCCACATCAACAAATTTACACAGACACCCCACAACCAGACAAACACGGATTCCAAACAAAGATTAGAGATGCACTGAAACAGAAAACTACAGACAGAGTGAAATCTTTGGTCAAAAAAAGGTCATGTTAGCCTGGGACAAATGCAGTTAGCAAACAAACTGAACTTAGGGAACCAAGGCTTGTAGTTGGTGCACAAGTTTAAAAAGTGTAAACCTCAACCTCTTCAGACAAGAGTTTTAAAAAGCTGAAGATGTGACTGAGGTCATATTTCTGCATAAATATGACTTAAAACATCATCAGACTTTCACACAAGTCCTAAAAGTAGATAAAAAGAACCCAGTTAAATGAGACAAAGCTATTATACTTGGTCATTTATTTAGTGAGGAAAATGATCCAATATTACATATTAGTGAGTGGCAAAAGTATGTGAACCTCTAGGATTAGCAGTTCATTTGAAGGTGAAATTAGAATCAGGTGTTTTCCATCAATGGGATGACAATAAGGTGCGAGTGGGCCCCGTTTTATTTAAAGAACAGGGATCTATCAAAGTCTGCTCTTCACAACAAGTTTGTGGAAGTGCATCATGGTACGAACAAAGGAGATTTATGAGCTTAGAAAAAGATTTGATGCTCATCAGGCTGGAAAGGCTTACAAAACCATCTCTAAAGAGTTTGGACTCCACCAATCCACAGTCAGACAGATTGTGTACAAATGGAGGAAATTCAAGACCATTGTTACCCTCCCCAGGAGTGGTCGACCAACAAAGATCACTCCAAGAGCAAGGCGTGTAATAGTTGGTGAGGTCACAAAGGACCCCAGGGTAACTTCTATGCAACTGAGGGTCTCTCTCACATTGGCTAATGTTAATGTTCATGAGTCCACCATCAGAAGAACACTGAACAACAATGGTGTGCATGGCCAGGGTTGACAAGGTAGAACAGACCTGAACAAGGAGAGAAAAAACGCGATAGATGTGACTAAAGTGGAGGGGGGGAGGGGAGGCAGAGGTAGGGAAAGCGGGGATGACACAAAGACCTTATTATATGAACTTAAACTCCAGTGGGAAAATGTATAAAGATATGCAAAGTGGAGAGGGGTACAGAAGGGGGGGGGGCAAGTCGAGCGAGACAATAAAAAAAATAAGAGAAACTGGTGAGGGGGGCGCGGGGGCGACGTGGGGGGGGAGCGAAACAAAAATAAAGCGTTATGGTTTAGAGAGAAAGAAAAACACTGCATTCCAGCAGAAAGAACCTTTTCCATCTGTGAAACCATGGTGGTGGTAGTATCATGGTTGGGCCTGTTTTGCTGCATCTGGGCCAGGGACGGCTTGCCATCATGGATGAGGGAACAATGAATTCTGGAATCATATCAGACCCCTCCTTCCTTTCTTCTCGGCTCATCGGACCTTTGTGCCTCCTCTCGTCCTTTCTCTTTTTGCTAATCTTCTTTTTCATTTCCTCGCTCCACCTCCTTTATCGGCCCTCTCCTTTGTCCAGTTTGCCCGCCCTATTTTCCTTCTTCTTCTCCCTTTCTCTCTCTTTTCCGAGAAGAGAAACGGAAAACGGTTCCTGAACATATGTAAATGAAAGGAAATCTCAAGAGAGGAAGGTGAGTCATTGCAGCAAGGACAACGAAGGCCTTAAGCACCAAAAGCCGTTCGACCAAAGCAATGGTTTAAAGAAGAATAAGTTCATGTTGTTGGCATGGCCAAGCCAAAGTCCTGACCGTTAATCAGGGATTGAAATGTTGAACCCACAAGGAGGAAGGACTGAAGGAGAGCAGCTAATGTGAGGAAAAAACCAACCACATCCCAGAGCTGAAGCTGTTCTGTACGGGAGGAATGGGCTAAAATTTCCTCCAAGCAGACTGATCAACAGCTACAGGAAAACGTTTTAGCTACAGTAATTGCTGACACAGGGTGGTTCACACCAGATACTGAAAGCAAAGGTTCACAACTTTTGCCACTCACTAATATGTAATATTGAGATCATTTTCCTCAATAAAAAATGGACCAAGTATAATATTTTTGTCTCATTTGTTTTAACTGGGTTCTCAATGATCTACTTTTAGGGGAGTAGGAATGGAACAAAGGGACGGGAGAAAGGAGGGGAAAAAGGAAGAGAGAGGTGAGGAAAACCAAAAAAAAAGAAATGTAGAGAGCGAGAGAGAAAAGAAAGGTGGATATTCAGAAGGAATAGTAACGGAAGCAGAAAGATATGTAATATTGGATCATTTTCCTCAATAAATAAATGACCAAGTATAATATTTTTGTCTCATTTGTTTAACTGGGTTCTCTTGATCTACTTTTAGGACTTGTGTGAAAATCTGATGATGGTTTAGGTCATATTTATGCAGAACTATGGAAAATTCTAAAGGGTTCACAAACTTTCAAGCACCACTGTATTTAAATCCCTTGCCTTACGAGTCTCCAGAGTTCTGTCTGAGCAAAGAACAAGCTTTTGCTTCCAGACCCAAGTGTGTAGTTTGTCCTCGTCCTGTCGATCTGCCACTACTCAAACTGAACACATCAGCGCTGATGGACACAGGAGGGCAAATGAAGTGATTTTAATTACATTCTAATTACTACGGGTGTAGCGCTGCATGACGGAGCAAAAATGGGACTCTGTGCATCGTCGCGTTGGATTATGCGTTCTTATTACAGCATCTAATGCAACTGCATTTCTGAACACCAGAGGGTGCAAATCCCACAGATCTCAGCTACATAGCCCGTTCTCAGCGAGACTCCTAATTTCTTTTTACTGCAGGGCACTAATGACGCATCCATTCATTTTATTAACCTCTTAACCATGGTCCGGGTCGTGAGAAAGCCGGTGCCTAGCCGCCGCACAGGGCGCAAGGCAGGAACGACCCTAGACAGGACGCCAATCTATCAGAGTGCCCACACACTCGCATACCAAGGGCACAAACACCAATTAACCTAACACTCGTCTTTGGAATGCGAGGAAACCGGAGTAACCTGGCATGCAAACTCCACACAGGCAGGATCCGGGGTTGGGATCGAACCGGAGATCTCGTAGCTGTGACGCGACAGTGCTAACCACTGCACTCAGAAGATTAACTTTGTTTACATTTTTACACCAGTACGCACTTTGAATTGTTATTTTTCAGAAATAATGTTTTACTCGGTTATTTAAGATGTGACGAATCTACAACAAAGCATTTTGTTTACCATTTTAAATCCATTTCTAGTCATTTCTTTTAATAGATACTGGAAAATATGCACTGCTTAAACTTCAGACATGAAATCAGACTGCCTTTAATCGAATGTAAAATCGATAACCGTGAGAAATCTGTATCGTGAGCAGAGAGCATCGTTACACCCTTATGTCTATTCCCAGTCAAATCAATGAAGCGCTAGATTTTGACACTTGACCATGACCACAAACTAATAAAAAAAAGCCTATTTTTGTCTGTTTTCTTTGTTCGGTTGTTTCTTTTGGGTCAAAAACCACAAGTGCCGTTTCTTACCCATTTAGGCTGAATAAGTAAAGAGGCCATGATTTCCGGTGCATAATTACAATAACGATTCTCAAATATAATCTAGCAATCATTAGAAAACAGAACCCCGGCAGGCATCTCTTCTCTCGCGCCTTGTGTATACAATATTGCAGAAACAAGGATTAAGGGTTCAAACAAGCAGTCATTGAGTCTAAACGATCCCAGCTCTCTCGCTCAGGCTTGGGTGACTGATCCACCGCCTTGGCCCGTTTCCTGTTCTCGGATATCCCCACACACTTCCCCTCTCACAGACACGCACATACATGCCCATTCACCCTTAGCTGAAAGAGAGAGGTTGACAAGACGAAAACAACACCACCCCTCCCCACCCCCACATCGCTGCGTCTCTGGGGTTGTCTTGGTAACTGTGCAGAGGCTCCACGTGCGTCGATACGTTAGCAAAAAGGAATCGTTTACTTCGAACGCCGAGGTCGCGGCGAGCGTACACTACAAAGAGCTGCCATCCTGAGCCATAGGCCTCTCTCGCAGTCCCTCCCCTCTTCCTCACACACTCTTCATCTGTAATTAAACTCTGCACCTCCCGGCTATTTGAGGAGGCCCGGGAGGCACTCGCTCACTCGTATCGCTGACGCATCTGTCGGCATCGTGAGGTATGATAAAGCCTGGCTCACACAAATTACTCCCTGTCACTGGGTCCCTGCAACAAACTTCCATTCATTTCAGGTAAATAAAAGATTCATTAACCAGACCCCCCCCCCTCCACACACACACACAGCAATGGGCTCCACACCCCTAGCTGGAGTTTTGCAGGCTATAACTCGACCATAAGGGGGCACTCCCATTCCACAGAGTTGGTGTTCATGTGAAAGAGAAGGAAAGGAAGATGGAGAAAGAGGGAGAGGCCCCAGCCTCAAACAGCAGCCATTACTGAGTTCCAATGCAGCTTCAGCACTGGAATCGACAACATGATCGCACCCAGAAATGGGAACGCCAACGCTCGGGGAGCTTCAATAAGAAAAACTGAGCCATTCGTTCTTCGTTAATCCCAGTCGGTTGTGTTGACATCACAAGACAGTGGCTTAAGCAGTCATGTGAAATGCTCCACATATCCCAGCCACAGGGGGAGGGGCCTTTTGTGTTGGTGACAATAGTAGCTGGGAGCTGCACCGGACAGCACAGATGCATCAACGAGACAACCAGCTGGTCCAAAAGAGAGAGGAGCAGACCTAGTAGAGGAGATCGAGTATGGGAAGGGGTTAGGACAAAACAGAAAAGACAGGAGGGGGAAAAGAAAAGAGTACTGGGGGTTGGGCAGCTGCCTGAGAGAGGGAGAAAAAAAGGAGGTGGGGGAACAGGCAGTCTGCCTTCTCTCCACTTCTCCAGAGCAACGCCCCTCTCCTTGAGCTGGAGTTACTGCGCCTGCATGTACGCATGAGCACCCAGAGCCGAACGACCGGTAAAGCCGCCCTCATCTCCGGTGAGCCTGAAGGAAAAAGTGGGATGCAAAGAGAAAGTAGGGGAGATGAACGAGAGGAAGAAAGAACGTATGGGAGAAAAAATTGGCAATGGAAAAAAGCAGAGGGAGTCGGTGCTGCAGTAAGGCACAGCCTTGGAGTGGCGCAGTCAGTTCAAGCAGAGAGAGGGAGAGCGAGGGAAAGAGGGGAGGGGCCTAGGAGACCGAGTGGGTGTGTGAGCATGAGTGTGAAAGCAAGAGATGGAGACGAACCGAAAGAGAGGACAGAAAACGAGACGCGATCTTAACGGCACGAGGTTCCCATTAATCGCCAGTTTCCTCAACAGCCCTCATTTCCATTAGCACAAGGACGGACGGACGCGGCCAGCAAAGGCAGGCGCGAAACAACGCAACCACGGCGAGTGCGCAAGGCCCGCGGATCTGAATACAGCATGCATGCGCACAGGAAGCGCAGGCCCCAGAATAGCAACAGGAAACACGCCCCAGACTCTGAATACTGCAATAACACAGGCTCGCAAAACAAGCCTGAGAACAGTGGCGTGCTGCTGGATATTCAAAGCCACTCTAGACCGAAAGAGAACAGAGAGAGATCAGCTCAAAGCCAGGCAGAGAAGTGAGGGGAAAACTGGCAAGACGGTGCAGAGGGGGGTTAGGATTCTGGCATTGCTGGAGCATTTGGCAGGCTTTCTGAGGTGTTGAAGGCAGAGAGATGTGGGTGGTCCTTATACGACGGAGGTTGTGTGAAGAGAGACTCAGCCCAGCCCGAGGCGCCGAATTTTTGAGTTTCAAAGTCTTTTCATCTACTCTCCCACCGACCACCTACCGTCCTCTCCACCCCAAACTTCATTAATGCACCTTCAATCAGCTCTACATGAATCCACTTTTCTCTTTCATCCAAGCCAACCTGCCCATTTCCTCTACCTCTCTCACAAGGTCAAGGTAGATCACCAACCCCATTCAGTTCGTTTTAGGGTGTACTCGAATATGTCCGACTCCCCCACTGGCCTGCACTCACACTGCGCTTAAATGATCTGGGCCTGAGCATGCATACATCATGATACTGATTTTTGCTGGTCGTGAAGACACGCTTGCAGAGCACAATGAACTCTATGGTCACACAGTGGTACTCGATTTTCGTCTGTAATTCGTTCCAGAAAGCTTGTCGAGAACCGATACAAGTACCGAGCAAATTTTTCCCATAAGGAATAAATGTAAATTGAATGAATCCACTCCAGACCCGTAGAAAATCCACACTGTACAAGGCATTAATGGGGTTGTATTGTACAGATGCTCCCTGATTTACCATGGGGATATATCCATAGACCGACAAATCCATGCTAAGTTAAATGTAACATGAACTGAGGAGTTTGAGTGTTTGGTAGAGCGGTCCATACTGTAGAATAGATATGGAAAGGATACTATGATAAGTAATGTTTAAAACAACCTACAGTTGGCCAAAACCTTTAACAAGAAGCTTATTTTATAATAGTGTTAAAATCTCAATTTAGTGAGTAACGGATTGAAAACGAAAAGCTGCCAAGCTAACTGCAGGCATTCAATTCCTGTTTGCTTTCGGTTGGCTCTTATATATATGAACATTTTTAGGATCCATGGAGACTTATTTGCACCAAGCATACAGTACTGTGGATGTAAAAATGAAGAAAAACAGCATAAAATCAGAGCAGAAATCTTCTCTGAAGGCCATGTTGAGACTGAATCGTGACTTGAATGGATGAAACGACTCAATCGGGGAAGCCATCCTCCTCTGGGTGAGACCGGACACCAAGATCAATTACTAAACCGTAGTCAGAAGAGAGTCATTAAATGCTATAACTATGCAAAAGACGTTCTGTGTAACAGCTTCTGTAAACGTCCTATTAGCTGAACTTCGAGTGAAGCGTCTGGTCCAGTTCCAGAATCGAGATCCGACCGTCCAGGCAAGACAACGACAGAATCAGAACGAAGCCTCTAATGCATCCTGAATGAACAAGAAAGCTCTAAACAGAAAGAAGACCTCTGGTGCACCTCAAATATGAGTGCGACTTCAGAGGGGCAGGAACGGAGCCGGATTAGTAGCGCTGTGAGGAAACCACACAAAAGCTCCCCCTGAGAGACTGGAAGAGATTAGAGAACACTAAGGAGAAACCATTCATGCTCGCGCACACGCTAAGAAAGAACGTGCCACTTCTAAAAGGACGGGTCCCGCTGCCCCTTGACTGCTCAGACAGACGCGTTTATTTTCCACCAGATGCAGCAGGGTTTGACCAGACCTGGGCTGCTAGATAGACCACAAAGCGTTGAGATTAATAGGAGAGAGGGATCGGTCAGCTCTTTAAAGCTCTAATCAGGGGAGTTTAGTCATTATTTTCAGAATGCTTAAAGCTAAGCAATTCATCTCTTAGTAACTGATATATGGACCCATTTAGCAGACTATCCACAGTTCCTGTGGTTCGGTGGAGGAGCTACAGACTGCACAGAAGGATGTACTGGCAAGCCACTTCCAGATCTTGGCACAAAAGCTCCATGATGGTTTAAAAACTAAGGAAAAAAAGAAAACTATCCATCAACATGATGGCAGTGGATTAAAGATGAATGCATCTTAGTATATAAAGTACTGGTCCTTCTCACAAAATTAGCATATCATGAAAAGGTTCTCTAAACGAGCTATTAACCTAATCATCTGAATCAACGAATTAACTCTAAACACCTGCAAAAGATTCTTGAGGCTTTTGAAAACTCCCAGCCTGGTTCATTACTCAAAACCGCAATTAAGCAAGTAAGACACCCTCAAGCAAGAGGGTAAGACACAGAAAGAAATTTCTGAACAAATAGGCTGTTCCCAGATTGCTGTATCAAGGCACCTCAGTGGGAAGTCTGTGGGAAGGAAAAAGTGTGGCAGAAAACGCTGCACAACGAGAAGAGGTGACCGGACTCTGAGGAGGATTGTGGAGAAGGGCCGATTCCAGAGCCACCGTGCACAGGCGTGTGCAGGAAATGGGCTACAGGTGCCGCATTCCCCAGGTCAACACAATTTTGAACAAACGGCGGCAGAACGCCTTACCTGGGCTACAGAGAAGCAGCACTAGTACTGTTGTCAGTGGTCCAAAGTACTTTTTTTGGATGAAAGCAAATTGTTTTTTTTGCATGTCATTCGAAATCAAGGTGCCAGAGTCTGGAGGAAGACTGGGAGAAGGGAATGCAAAATGTCTGAAGTCCAGTGTCAAGTACCCACAGTCAGGATGGTCTGGGGTGCCATGTCAGCTGCTGGTGTTGGTCCACTGTGTTTTTAATCAGGTCAGGTCATGCATCTAGCTATCAGGAGATTTTGGAGCCTTCATGCTTCCATCTGCTGAAGAGCTTTATGGAGATGAAGAGTTCATTTTTCAGCACGACCTGGCACCTGCTCACAGTGCCAAAACCACTGGTAAATGGTTTACTGACCATGGTATTACTGTGCTCAATTGGCCTGCCAACTCTCCTGACCTGAACCCGATAGAGAATCTGTGGGATATTGTGAAGAGAAAGTTGAGAGACGCGAGACCCAACACTCTGGATGAGCTTAAGGCCGCTATCGAAGCATCCTGGGCCTCCATAACACCTCAGCAGTGCCACAGGCTGATTGCCTCCATGCCACGCCGCATTGAAGCAGTCATTTCTGCAAAAGGATTCCCGACCAAGAATTGAGTGCATAAATGAACATAATAATCTGAAGGTTGACTTTTTTTTGTATTAAAAACACTTTTTTTTATTGGTCGGATGAAATATGCTAATTGTGAGAGATAGGAATTTTGGGTTTTCATGAGCTGTATGCCAAAATCATCAGTATTAAAACAATAAAAGACTTGAAATATTTCCGTTGGTGTGCAATGAATCTAAAATATATGAAAGTTTCATTTTTATCATTACATTACGGAAAAGAATTAACTTTATCACAATATGCTAATTTTTTGAGAAGGACCAGTACAGTGCCTGTAGGAAAAAAATACACTGCTCAAAAAAATAAAGGGAACACTCAAATAACACATCCTAGATCTGAATGAATGAAATAATCTCATAGAACAGCCACCCAAACAGAGGCCACACCTATGGCAATGTTGTTGTTTGTTGCCATTCCAGTACAGATAGGCAATAAACATGGCATTAACATACATAATTTTTCGATCTGGAAATAAATGAGAAGATAGATTTACATAAATTTGGCCTTTTATCTTAAGACAATCTAGAAAGTTTAGAATCTTCCAAAGAATCTTCCAAGGAATTTCTTCCAAAGAGTCCATTCATATTGCTGTCTTTATATTATTGTTCCTGCTATCGTCAACACCAGGGCATTCCATTAAGATACGCTTCATCAGCAGTGATGCACAGATTTGGCAAGATAGTGCATCCTCGCCAAGGGGGAAGTACTTATGGCAAACCAACCAATGGAATGTCATTAAGTAAGGCATGGTAGCTATTAGGGATGGGTACTGGAAAGGACTTGAGAATACCACATGCATCACGATACATGGGTCACGATATTTATTGCAATACATTGCGATATTCTCCATAGTTCACTGAAAATACACAAACAGCTGAAATACAAGTTACATTGTACAATCTGAGTCGTCTTAATACATCACACTGATCATTCAGCGGACAAATCACAACACTGTACTGCGACACCTACAAAAGCAGAGACTGTAGTTCACACCCCATTTAAAATGTGTTGATATTTTGACCTGAAAATCAATGTAATACATCAGGAAAAATTTCTGTATCGATATTTTTAGCACAGTCCTAGCATCAGACATATGGATATAAAGTTCACCAACAAAATGCTCCATGTAAATAATTTCTAACACAGCTTAAGTTCACAAAGCAGAATTATGGTAATGAATGCAGAGTGGCTGTCTCATTGTGGTTTTAACGATGTCGAGACACAACCAAACAGTTGTGCAATGGATCATCCTGTGATGCTGTATGAAAAACTTTCCACCATCGCAGACACACAATCAACATGAACCCAGTGCTTGATGTCGAAAGAAATCATTTAAAACAAGCAATGCTGGTGTAGTCTCCACAAACATAAAAGCCTACACTCTTCATTGTTTAAAAAAGGCGCTGGAACGGTTGAACACGTTCGCCCATCGCCAAAGCAAAAACAAGCACGGAACCAGCTGAACCAGTCGAGCTTGTTTCAGAAGAACAGGGTTTCACTGTTCCCAGTTTATATGCTCGAGCTGTTTTCCGGTTCAGTGCGTTATGCTCAGAATTTATAGGAACTGCATAGAGCGCGTTTACGTTTGTCTGAACTCCGACTAGATGAACAAATCTAGTGCCTAATTCAGCATTTCCTCTATTTAAACTTTATTCAACAACATGGTTGCAGAGTAAATGCTTGGTCAAGCGTGTTAAACATTAAGCCATTGCTAAGTGCTCCAATCCTCATCTACAGACACAGCACTCGTGTTTGGTAGGGTTTCACAGTTCAGTTCTAGCTGTAACTGTTTGGTAATGGTAGAACAGAAAAAAAAAGCCACAATATTTATCCTGACTTGGGGTTTTCAAGACTAATTTGCATCTGAATCACCATGTTCCTAGAGTCCACGGATTGCATAATATAAAACAAATAAATATGGTTATGGAGTCTGGCTAGGCCATAAATCACTAGAAGTGGCTAGAAATACCGGACGTTGTTGATTCTAGATTCCTCTGCATTGTCTGTCCAGGACAGGAATGGACACTTACCATCAGTAAAAGTAAATATCTATTCTCTAAATAATTCAGAAGCTCTCAGGTGGTGCAGCGGCAGTGACCACCGCACTGACTCACCAGGTCGGGCATCACGCAAGCACGATTGGCAACGACCTCTGCCAAGTTGTGTGTTGAACTGGCATTCTGTCCAGGGAGGTCCCCATGACCCTGACCAGGATGAGCGGGGTTAAAATGGAAATTATTCAGAAGAAAAAAACTGTTCAGGACCTTTTGTTGGGTCGAGGCGATGGCACCATGGATACTGCCGAGACCCGTTTGCATGTTCTTTCCTCTGGGCACATGGTTTCCTTGTAAAACATTTACATTTACAGCATTTAGCAGACGCCCTTATCCAGAGCGACTTACAATTGGTACAGTCTTACAATCCAAGCAATTATGGGTTAAGGGTCTTGCTCAAGGACCCAACAGTGGCAGCTTGGCAGAGGTGGGATTTGAACCCTGGACCTTCTGGTCTATAGTCCAGTACCACAGTCCACAGTCCCAATGATAAAACCATCACTGAGCCTGTATTCAATTGCATTAGGGGCTGTGGTGGCCTAGTGGTTAAGGTACTGGACTATGGACCAGAAGGTCCAGGGTTCAAATCCCACCTCAGCCAAGCTGCCACTGTTGGGTCCTTGAGCAAGACCCTTAACTCACAATTGCTTGGATTGTAAGACTGTACCAATTGTAAGTCGCTCTGGAGAAGAGTGTCTGCTAAATGACATAAATGTAAAATGTCATGGAAAATGTCCAAGTATTTTGACTGGCGTGCCGTCCAGTCATAGACCCCTCTTGCACCCAGTGCTGCCAGTTAGGCTCCACACTGAATTGATTAGGCAGGCATGGATAACTACTGAGGAAGCGCGTGTCGTACAGTTCAATTGTTATGAAAGCTCTGTGACATCTGAAACACGCCGAGTTTCAATTTCACTCAGGAGCTTTTCCCCACTGCATTTAACCAGGCTATATTTAGCAGCACGAGTGTCGGCGGTTAACTTAAGCACCTTCAACCCAGGAGATTCCCCAGGAATAATAAAAAAACCCGCACCGCCTTTGCTCAGGATAAATATATAAATAAATAAAAGACGAGGGAACCACATCCTGAGGGCATCCCCCACCGGCAGATGACACACTGACTCTCAGCTTCACACTTGCCTTTCCCCTCCTCCCATCCTCTGCTACTCCAGACTGACACATTAATACCATTTCTTGTTTGAACTCCCTGATGGGGTTTATCTACAGTTTTGCTAAAGCATAAAGAAAAGCAGCAAAACGGCCAGAACATTACAAAAAACGTGCAAACCGTTTTAGTCAGACAGCAGCTCTCCATGCTTCCCATTAGTAGAATAATAATTTGACATCTAAACCTTGTTTAATTACAATACTCCGAACAAATGTATTGTACTCACTTCCAGAAATCTCTTTTGAGGCTGCAAAACACAGCATCCAACCAATTAACACAAACAGAATTCCTCCATGCGTCCCATGACACTGAGCTAGATGAAGACGAGTTGGAGAGGGTGCTGAGTAACGCAATCAGAAGTGCAGAATTTGGGCAGAAGATAGTTAATCTATAAGCCATTTATACACTGTATAATAGTGGGGAAAAAAAAGTATTTGGTCAGCCACTGATTGTGCAAGTTCTCCGACTTAGAAAGATGAGGGGGGTCTGTAATTTTCACCATAGCTACACTTCCACTATGAGACAAAATGAGAAAATAAATATCATATTTTAGGATTTTTAAAGAATTTAATTGTAAATCATGGTGGAAAATAAGTATTTGGTCACCCACAAACAAGCAAGATTTCTGGCTCTCACAGACCTGTAACTTCTTTAAAAAGCTCTTCTGTCGTCCACTGGTTACCTGTATCAATGGCACCTGTATAAAAGACACCTGTCCACAGCCTCAAACAGTCAGACTCCAAACTCAACCATGGCCAAGACCAAAGAGCTGTCGAAGGACACCAGGAAGAAAATTGTAGACCTGCACCAGGCTGGGAAGAGTGAATCTACTATAACATATATAGTAGAAATCAAATTTAGCATTCATTACTAATAATATTACTACTATCTTATTAACATAAACCTGAACATGTTGTACGCAAGTAAAATAGCTCTGTGGTTCCAAGAAGAACGAACAAAACAGAGCAAAGGAACGTGAAGGCGCCATGATTTTATGCCGTCTTGCTACGAGTACGAAAAGGCCGCCAGTGGAGAGGCAGACCGAAAATACAGGAGCTGCTTCATTCGCAAAAATTGAAGAGGGCGAATAAAATGTCACATTTTCGCCCGGCTGAAACATCAAATTTGGTGTGGAAGATGCACCTCTAGTCTTCTGAATGAATCACATTCCTGTGCTTTTAAATCCACACAGGTTTGACACCACCACCAAGCAACCGACAGCAATCGAGAAGCAGACGGACATCACCCATACAGGACAAAAACAGAACTGTGAATCATCAACTCAAAGACTCTACTCCTATGGTTCCACGTGTTGGGCTTTCTGTAAGCTTGACAGGTTTAAAATCGATATTCATTCAGCAAACAGGTTTCCAGGAATGAGGGACTCACCGGTAGGCTTGAAGGCCGTCCCTGCATACCGTCCTCCGTACTGCTTTTGCTAGATGCCATAGGCTGGTTAGAAGAAGGACCAGAGGCTTGTGAACTGAATGAGTCCTGAGACAGCTCCTTGTCAACAGAAAAAAAACAGAATGAGTGTGTTTACATGCACTTAATGATCTGATAAGACAATAATTGTCAGCATTCTGATCAGAGCTTACATGCACTTGGGTGTAGGGATGCACCGATATTGAATTTCTTGGGCCGATATGATAACCGATTTTTAGCACATTATTGTGGACGATACCGATGGTAAAATCCGATTTTTAAAGTGAAATCAGACCAGACAATTGCTGTAAACACAAGGTGCAGTTCACTCAAAGGAAAAATGGTTAAATTCCATTTTATTTTTTAACCTTATGACTGAGAAGCTCCAAGTATTAATGAGTAACAGCCAAAAGAAAAATCAATATAATAATCCGATTTCTACTTCGCAACCAGTCAACAATCTGACAGAAGGATGTGAAGTAAACTTCAAACTTTAATTCAATTCCTCATGTCACCTAGCATATACTGCATTTCAGTGGGGAGTCTCCCCTCAAGTGTTCGGTAAGCATTTTGCAAGGGTTGCCAGATTCTGCCAGATAAACAAACAACCAGGTCTATGAAAACAAGCCAAAAAGTAAAGCAAAGTCTCAAAGCAAGCAGACCTGGCAACCATATTTGATTCCGCTAGCCCCTTCCGGAACAGCTCTACATTTGGTTACGTCTGCGTGCATGCGCAGACTGAGAAACCCGATTGAAACAAGCACTGAGAAATCTGACTACTGAGGTAAATATCCAGGTCTTTGTATTGGATTCCTTAATCTGATTTCTAGGCCTTAATCCGATATAGAAATCGGAGTACGCCGTTTACATGACCACTTGAATAATCAGCTGCAGAAATCTGATTAGAATCCAATTAAGTGCATGAAAACTCACTAGACAGAAACAGGTACAAAACTCTACTACTGGTTTAAACTGCAATGTCAGACAGTTATTAAAACTTCTGTACTACTAAATCAAACAGCTACAATCAGTGATATCTCTACCTGCTGTGGAGGCTGAAACCGCTGGAAGGATGACTGCTGCTGAGACTGCTGCATTGGTGGAGTTTGTGGGTAGGATGAGGACTGGTGCCCCGGTTGGGATGACCCATGGCCATGGGGCTGCTGGGACTGCTGAGGTGGTCCAGCATTATTAGGTTGCTGCTGCTGCTGCTGCTGAGGTGGGCCTTGTGGTTGTTGCTGTTGCTGCTGCTGAGAAGGCTGCCCAGGACCAGATGGCGTTTGAGAGTACCCAGGTTGGAGCTGAGGGCCCTGAGTTGGCTGTGGTGTACCCTGGGATTGGGTATACGGTGGCTGGCCAGTCTGGGAATGTGGAGGCTGGGGATATGGAGACTGGCTCTGGGACTGCTGCGAGTAAGGAGGTCCACCTTGAGAATGCGGAGGAGCAGATGAAGTTTGGGAGTACGGACGCTGAGAGCTTGGGCCACTAGGATGCTGGGGATAAGGACTCTGCTGGAGGCCTCCGTGGGAAGGAGGCGGCCCTTGCTGCCCATAGTAGCCTCCTTGGCTGGGAGCATAAGTTCCTGGGCCTTGCTGTCCATAAGCCATCTACAGCGGTAAACAAAACAGTACGAAGTTACACGCTGAACGACCAACACTGCACATGCTTGGCATGCTGATGTGTCTAAAATACCTGCAATACACTGCAGAACATACATTTACAGTTAAAGAGTACAGAAATCACTTTTATCCAGAGCAAATCATCATTAAGCGAAGAGATTAATGGCCTCGCACCAGGGCGTACAAGCTGAACTCAAAACCTTGTGGTTAGTAATCCAGAGTCTTAACCACCAAACCACCACACAACAGATACATTTACTATGTTGTGTAAACCTTCTTTTCCTGAATAACAGAACCAAGTCTTCTCCTGCTTGCTTTCCTAAAGTTGTAGAACCATGCTTGAAATACAGCAATGTGGGTTTATGTCCCAATACTTTTGGCCACGTGAGTGTTTGCGTCCATTGCTTTGGACGCGTGTTTGCATCCCTATACCTTTGGTCATTTGTGTGTTTGCGTCCCGACACTTTTGGCCATGTGGGTTAACATCCCTATTCCATTGGACACGTATTTGCATCCCTATTCTTTTGGCCACATGTGGGTTTGTGTCCCGATACTTTTGGCCATGTGGCTTTACGTCCCCATTTCTTTGGGCGCGTATTTGCATCCCTAGATTTGTGGCCACGTGTGAGTTTGTGTCCTGTGGTACCACAGACTATAGCAGTAGATTATTTAAATTGCAAGGTATTGCCTTCATAGATCAAACTTGTTAGTCCAGTATGTCCCACAGATGCTTGATCAGATTGAGGTCTGGCTGGATACATAATCCTGCTAAGAGCCTACCAATGGCTACTCATAACAATGAAACGTTTATTAAAAATGTTAAAAACCTTATCCTGTTCAGTCACCAACCACCATGAAACACGAGTACATGGCACTACAGATGCGCAACCATAACCAGACACACGGGCTGCATCACCAAAAACACCTGTGTATCACATCAAACATTTCCAGACAGTCGCTCCAAGGAGTTACTTTTAACTTTAGTAAGCTTCAAAACACTGAGTTTATTAGTTTAATGACTTGGTCTACCTAAGTGCTTGCATCTATAGGCCAGAGTTTGATGGCAAAATAGAAAATATTCATGGCTAATGTACCTTTAATACTTATCCTTTAATCTTCAAACCTGGGAATTCTCACCTTCATAAACGTCCAATTAGCTGTGTGCGATACATATCGTCTACAATATCTAAATCTGTGAGCTAACTTTATCGAGTATGTCACTCACTTTTCTGCAAAAAAGTATTTAGTCAGCCACTGATTGTGCAAGTTCTCCTACTTAGAAAGATGAGAGAGGTCTGTAATTTTCATCATAGGTACACTTCAACTATGAGAGACAAAATGAGGGAAAAAAATCCAGGAAATCAAGTTGTATTATTTTTAAAGAATTTAATTGCAAATCATGGTGGATAGTAAGTATTTGGTCACCCACAAACAAGCAAGATTTCTGGCTCTCAGACCTGTAACTTCTTTAAGAAGCTCTTCTGTCCTCCACTCGTTACCTGTATTAATGGCACCTGTTTGACCTCATTATCTGTATAAAAGACACCTGTCCACAGCCTCAAACAGTCAGACTCCAAACTCAACCATGGCCAAGACCAAAGAGCTGTTGAAGGACACCAGGAGGAAAAATGTAGAATTGCACCAGGCTGGGAAGAGTGAATCTACTATAGGCAAGCAGGTTGGTGTGAATAAATGAACTGTGGTAGCAATTGTAAGACATACAAGACCAGTGATAATCTCCCTCGATCTGGGGCTCCTTGCAAGATCTCATCCTGTGGGGTCAAAATGATCATGAGAACGGTGAGCAAAAATCCCAGAACTACATGGAGGGACCTGATGAATGACCTGCAGAGAGCTGGGACCAAAGTAACAAAGGCTACCATCAGTAACACACTACGCAGAGAGGGACTTGGATCCTGCAGTGCCAGGCGTGTCCCCCTGCTTAAGCCAGTACATGTCCAGGCCCATCTGAAGTTTGCCAGAAAGCATATGGATGATCCAGAAGAGGATTGGGAGAATATCATGTAGTCAGATGAAACCAAAATAGAACTTTTTGGTAAAAACTCAACTCGTCGTGTTTGGAGGAAGAAGAATGCTGAGTTGCACCATACCTACTGTGAAGCATGGGGGTGGAAACATCATGCTTTGGGGCTGTTTTTCTGCAAAGGGGACAGGACGACTGATCCATGTTAAGGGAAGAATGAACGAGGCCATGCAGCATGAGATTTTTAAGCCAAAACCTCCTTCCATCAGTGAGAGCATTGAAGATGGAACGTGGCTGGGTCCTTCCAGCATGACAACGATCCCAAACCAAAAACACCCGCTCGGGCAACAACAAAGGAGTGGGCTCCGTAAAAAGCATTTCATTTCAAGGTCCTGGAGTGGCCTAGCCAGTCTCCAGACCTCAGCTCTCCATAGAAAATTTGTGGATGGAGTTGAAAGTCCGTGTTACCTACACCAACCCCACACCCCAAACCCAACCCCCAAAACATCACTGCTCTAGAGGAGATCTGCATGGAGGAATGGGCCAAAATACCCCAGCTACAGTATGTGCATGGACCCTGGTGAAGACTTACAGGAAACGTTTGACCTCTGTCATTGCCAACAAGGTTATGTTTACAAAGTATTGAGTTGAACTTTTGTTACTGACCAAATACTTATTTTCCACCATGATTTACAATTAAATTCTTTATAAATCCTACAATGTGATTTCCTGTTTTTTTCTCATTTTGTCTCTCATAGTTGAAGTGTAGGAGAACTTGCACAATCAGTGGCTGACTAAATACTTTTTTGGCCCACTGTAGCCAGGTAGGATATTCCACTGCGTATGCAGTGTGATGGTGACAAATTAACCCAGCGTTTAAACCCAAGTGCATGACTGAAGCGAAAAACGTGAACAAACTGCACCAGGAGACCAAATACAAACACCACCAGTTTCAGTCTACATTGTTAAATTTAATTGGTACATGCTCACTTGTGGAGGTGGTTTGACTTTGAAAAGATGGATGCTGTTAAAGCTATGCCATTAAAGCTCGACAACGAACTTACTGCACCATCTGCAAACTAACCACTGTGCAGAATATGAAGATTATGACTTCGGGAATTAATTGCAACTTAAAACAAAACCTTTAAGAAGTTATTCAAACGCTGTTGGGTTATTTCAGTCTCCTATGCTGGACAAGTTCAGTTTAAGCAGAAGCAGCCCAACAGTCAGTGTTCTACAACCTGGCAACCCAATGACCCAGCCATCAGACTGTGACTGCACCTTCTAACAACAGTATGCAAACAGGTTTTAACTGCCATAACCTTAACAGAAACCATCATTACTTAACCTAATTCTCTACAGTTCTACTTGGCATTCATATTATATTATTAACCACAAGCTAAGAAATCCAAACACAGCCTTAATGGAGCATCTCCCGAAGTTTGTTGGTATATACAGTTGGTAAAAGTACACAGACATCTAACTCACCTGCTGTCCATATGGCATGCTCCCCATACTTCCAGGCGTGCGTACCTGCATGGTAATGGGATAGCGCTGGGGCCCTGGAGATCCATAGCCTTGGCCAGGGTAGGAAGGACCTTGCTGGGGCCCTGAGGGAGTCCCCTGTTGCTGGGTATAGGGGTTCCCTGTTCCATAATGCTGGCCCCGGATTTTCCCCACTGGGTCCATTGGGCTTGGGGGCTAATCATATAAAAAGAGAAAGAAAGAAAGAAATCAGCTTTAAGGGAACACCATTCAGTATTCAGAGGCTCGGTCTGTAACTCTGTCAGGTGAAAAAGTGTGGATGGGCACTTTTGAATTTGACCGTCTGGTGTAACCCATAAGCTTATAAGAAATAAATAGCTTAGTGGCTTGAAAGTTTGTGAACCCTGTAGAATTTTCTAAATTTCTACATAAATATGACTTAAAACATCAGATTTTCACACAAGTCCTAAAAGTAGATAAAGAGAACCCAGTTAAACAAATGAGACAAAAATATTATACTTGGCCATTTATTTATTGAGGAAAATAATCCAATATTACATTAGTGAGTGGCAAAAGTATATGAACCTTTGCTTTCAGTATCTGGTGTGACACATAAATGCTCAAGAACAACACTTGTCTGAATTGTTTAACTGGGTTCTCCATCTACTTTTAGGACTTGTGTGAAAATCATATTTATGCAAAAATATTAAATTCTAAAGGTTTCACAAACTTTCAAGCAACATTGTATAACAGACTTTCCCCAATACTTCAACTTAATGAGCAGAACAGCAGCAGTAATGGCATTTCCATTTCTTCTCAAGATTCCAGTGGCTTGAGGCCTCGCCACAAAAATGTAGTTCTAATAATGTGTTAAATATTTATGCAGTCAAAAGCTAAGTACTTGATATTGTGGTATTGTCAGCTTTCTATGCCATATGGCTACAGCTTCCAACAATCCGAGCTGGGGGTCATCGCACAATTTGGAAGAGACGCGACACAATCTCGTTCCCAGAATGCGAGATGATCAGGACCATCAAGTGCCAGCAGTACTTCCAGGAGGTACTTCATGAACCGTCACAATTGAACCGTGTAACATTTACTCTCCAGGGAAATCAGATATATTAACTTTTAAATATCAAGCATATCTTTTAAGAAGAACTACAACAATGATTAATAATTGTTCTAATACGGTTCATGGCCTGGCGGGGTTTCCACCAACGAGCAGGACTGAACATCACAGAAAGATTTTCCTAACAGACACGGCAGGTACTGAGAGCAAAGCTTCACTACTTCTGCCACTCACTAATGTAATATTGGATCATTTCCCTCAATAAATACATGACCAATTATAATATTTTTGTCTCATTTGTTTAACTGGGTTCTCTTTATCTACTTTTAGGACTTGTGTGAAAATCTGATGATGTTTTAGGTCATATTTATGCAGAAATATAGAAAATTTTAAAGGGTTCTAAAGGCAGGACTTAAGACAGCACTCCAAGATGGATTCAAACTGTTCAGAGACAGAGTTTCTGTACTCCTCATGGTGACCTCACGGGATGGTGACCCATCACTGAGGCACTCAGTGCACTCAGGGTATCAGTAGTTGCCACTCACACTTGCTTCTCCCAAGTCAAATTGGCAGAACATCAATCTTAATAGCTTTTAACAATCGTATGCTGCTATTCATTTAGGCAGCTTCCACTAGACAGCGCACGCGTGCAATGCGTAGGTCCTTGAGGAAGACCACTAGAGCTATTTATAGCTGCGAGACAGGGCAGTCTGTCTGTAAGAGTGCAACAGGTCCCAACTTTGTGTGTGTGTGTGTGTGTGTGTGTGTGTGTGTGTCTGAACCAGGGCCAGCCGTGATCCTCCTGCAGCTTTAATAAAGCACTCTTGGCACTGGATGAATGACAGAAGTGCAACCATGGACTAAGAGCCTGCCTCGGAGGGCCAACAAGCCGAATTTTGGCATTAATCTACAATCAGCTGCTCTCAATAGATCTATTGGCCTCTGACCAGCCCAAAATTGTAAATGGTGCTATTAACAGTTAAAGGCACAGTTATTCCAAAACCAAAAATGCAATACCCTAGGCTTACCGCACTAAGTTCACAGTTAGCTCACAATCTGCAGTTTCAACAGCATGCAAGGCGCCTAAAATACCAATCCTTTACGTCAAAACATAATCTGGATACCATTACTACAAAACAAGTCCATAACACACAATCAGGCAGCCATGTTCAACAAAAACTGAGACAACTGTACACTACATTTCAATTCTATAAACTAGAGATGCGCCACCTGCAATTTCCTTGCCTGATTCCAATTTTTTAAACACATGACCAGCCAATTCCAATGGTCTTTCAAAGAATTATAAGTTACATCACAAACATTTTGTTCAGTTTTTCTTCATTGCTAAAGAAAGACAACAGCGGCTGCTGGTTTGTGTCTGGCTCTGCGCTATCGCCAGCTTTTTGCCTGTTTGTTTTGTCAAATTGCGAATATTCAGTGAGGTGATGCTGTCTTACTATCTTACTACATTGTTCCGAACGTTTCGTGAGATGTTTCTACACGTATTGCAAACTGAAGAACTTCCACAATGAAGAACATGTCAGAAATAGATGCCTGCACCCTCAGTTGGCTCCCTACTCCTCTTTAGTACTGCGCTATTTAGAGAGACTATTTAGTTGACCAAGTAGCACTCAAAACATGATCGAAATCGAATGCCTCACCATACGTGAGCAGCGACCTCGAACCAACCACGAGCAGCTGAGCTGTGTATAAAGCCCTATGGCTACACACATGAAATGAATTCTTTATTAAAGTTAGTACTCGTGTGACCTGAACACAATTGATTATAGGAGACTGATCAGCCGATCACCGGTTATGATGAATCATGCTGAAAACCGGTCAATAAATCGGCTCATCTCCAGCATAATGTGTTCGTCTTGATTCCTTCTTTAGGCCTGCAAATCCATTAGTACCCTTATACGTTAATGCAGTTATTGCAACTTCTATTAAAACCTCATCACCAAAATAACATCTAAATTATTAGCTGCTGGCATGAAACAAGTTACTGTATTATCTGCACATATGAACATTAACTAATACGGCTTAACTAGAGATGCACCAAAAAAAGTCAATTAATCTTTTTAGGGCAAACATGTCAGTCCTTGCTTACCTCTTAAACTTTTTGTCCAAAAAAGAGGAAAAAACACTTAACAGGTACAGTCAGGTTGGGCCACAGCCCTTCCATTAAAGATACTATTTAAACACCACCGACGTGGTTTCACTCCAAATGACAAACAAGGGGTTTAAATAGCTTGGGATGTGATCAAGGAAATGTGGGACAGGTAAGAGGAATCAATACAACAGCAAACGAGATCCAAAGCAGACACAGGGCTGAGACAGGGGTGTGTGAGGAGCAAGAAAGTCAGAAAGAATTATTTCTTCACTATTCTGCAAACATGTTCATGTCCAACAGCAGCAGCAAAGTAACAGTGAGAACATTGGGCGTCTGGAATTGCATGATCTGCACAGATATTACACAAAAAACCTGTAACCACCATTCATGTCAGGCATCAATTATATATTCATTACCTTCAATACAGTGCAAAAGTCTTAGGCCACCATTAGATTAAATGTACTATTGATTTAGCAATGGTATAATAACCATGCATTTCCAGGTTCTTTATTAGAATACAACACGAAATACACAAATATTTGCAGTATTAAAAAAAACCTGAAAACTTTCTATAGGCTATAGTGGCAGTATTTAATGTGATCTCCTGGAGCAATAGCAGCATCTGCCAGCTTCATCAGGATGCCAAGTTGCCCCTTCTACAGTCTGAAGAAGCTTGTTCAGGAATGGTCCTTTTTGGAAGGGTACCAGCCAAGAAACCACTTTTTCACAAGGGTAATAGGTGCACTTACACTCACATCATGTGGCTTCTCTCTACCCAGATACTATCCTGATACTCCGGGCATAAGAAATGACCTGATGTTTGTTTATTTAAATGTTGGCATCACCATCAATGGCCATTTGTGACAGACAAGGTTACATCGATACACAAGGTTACTTCGAAACTAGTCTTACATACTTAGATCAGGCCAATTGTGCGTAACCAATTAATCCAATACATACATCTTTGGGCTGTAGGAGGAAACCAGAGTACCCTGAGTAAACCCACACAGACATGGGTTGGACATCCAAACGTCACGCAGACAGGGTCCGAGGACGGGATCATACCAGAGACACTGGATAATGACTTGGTGTAAAACAAGGAGAAGCCAAATTTCATTGCATTGTTTTCTCTATCTACAGGTCTGGCTCATCTTACACTGTCTGTAGTTTGTGGCGTCACAAGCCACCAACATCGTTCTTATGTCATAATAAACTGAACACATGCATCATTTAGCAACAACACACTTGGCTGCAACTGCAAAAAATGTTTTATATTTCACCCCAAAAGCCATTCCTTAAAAACATTACAGGGTGCATAAAGCGACTCGGGTATAGGATGTATGGAATTCCGCAAGACAAGCCAAATTTAATTTATTTCCAGAGCACTTTTAACAGTAGTGCATCGTCTCAAAGCAGCATTACAAATATCTAGGCCAACAGCCCTTTTGTTTGTTTATATAACGTCCCCATCAGCATCAGTAGCCATTCAGCGACACACACAAGGGTACAGCTAGTTTTACATCAAGAGTAGTCTCTCGTGTATGTATGTATATATATATATATATATATATATACACACACACACACACACACACACACACACACACACACTATACATATACACACACGGGCAAAAAAGTATTTAATCAGACACTGATTATCATAGGTACACTTCCACTATGAAAGACAAAATGAGAAAAAAAACAGGAAATCACACTGTAGGATTTTTAAAGAATTTAATTGTAAATAAGTATTTGGTCAATAACAAAAGTTCAACTCAATACTTTGTAACAACCTTTGCTGGCAATGACAGAAGTCAAACATTTCCTGTAAGTCTTCACCAGGTTGGCACACACCGTAGCTGGTATTTTGGCCCATTCCTCCATGCAGATCTCCTCTAGAGCAGTGATGTTTTGGGGTAACATGGAATTTCAACTCCCTCCACAAATTTTCTATGGGGCTGAGGTCTGTAGACTGGAAGACCCAGCCATGTTCCATCTTCAATGCTCACTGATGGAAGGAGGTTTTGACTTAAAATCTCACGATACATGGCCCCGTTCATTCTTCCCTTAACACAGATCAGTCGTCCTGTTCCCTCTGCAGAGAAACAGCCCCAAAACATAATGTTTCCACCCCCATGTTTCACAGTAGGTATGGTGTTCTTGGGATGTAACTCAGCATACTTCTTCCTCCAAACACGACGAGTTGAGTTTTTACCAAAAAGTTCTATTTTGGTTTTTATCTGACCACATGATATTCTCCCAATCCTCTTCTGGACCATCCATATGCTCTCTGGCAAACTTCAGACAGGTCTGGACATGTACTGGCTTAAGCAGGGGGACACGCCTGGCACTGCAGGATCTGAGTCCCTCTCGACATAGTGTGTTACTGATGGTAGCCTTGTTCCTTTGGTCCCAGCTCTCTGCAGGTCATTCATCAGGTTTGTCCGTGTAGTTCTGGGCTTTTTGCTCACCGTTCTCAGGATCATTTTGACCCCACAGGATGAGATCTTGCATGGGGCCCCAGATCGAGGGAGATTATCAAGGAAAAACTAAATGTCCTAAGGAAGAAACCTTGGCAGAACAAAGACTCAAAAAAGGGACCAAACATATGGGCACAATATAATGTACTTATAAAAATATAATGTATATATAAAATGTAATATAATGTATATATAAAACTAGAGAATATAGTGTGCGTGTGAATACATACACACACACCCACCTACCCACCCCAAATAGCATGGAGACTATACCTTTAGAAAGCTGATTTGTTATGAAAAGCTCATCAGCCCAATTAGTACAAAAATACAAGAAAAATCAACAGGCTATGGACTTCTGTAAACAATACCTCATAACTGACGGCTAGGGAGTACAAAAAAAAAATAAAAAAAATAAATGTACTTTTGTTACATCATGAGCTCTACCAGAGCAAATACTCCCATTAACTGGCTAAATAGTTATGGCTGTGGGCTTAAATAGCTGTAATGCTGCCTTGAAATGATGCTCGATTATATAAAAGCACTACAAAATAAATTACTCCATTTTCCCATTACATAGCAACAACTTTGCGCCAGGTCAACATGCATCTCTGAAGTGCTCCATAGTGTGCGCGCCCTGTCCAGGGGCGGCTCCTAAACTGGATTATGGAAAGCGAGTGGGGAATTGACTCACTGTTATGCCTCACGTTACGTTAACAGGCCTGTCAAAATGTGAGGAGAGGATTGCAATGTTTAGAAGCCAACAGCATGGCACTCAGATGGCACAGCAGTCAAATCCACTAGACAACCACTACAGAAACCGCACTCAGCTCCACCGGCCTGAATAGGCACATCACATCCTGGGCTGATGATCGAGGGGCATTCGGACATGGATCATCTCCCTGCCCCTGAAACCCCATCAACTCGCCACAGATGTCCTCCAGCTGCCAGTAGTAGGTGGCTGCAAGTCGTATGCAAGCATACGCTGGCATGTGGCCATCATTCGTTGGCAGGGGAACATGAGCGTCAGAAGAAGAGTTGGCCAATGTCACTCAATACAGAATGACTGGCAGTGCTCATTTGTAGCAGACCTAGCATTCCTCTCTTTCCATCAATCAACTTCATCTCAGAGCTCAAGTGTAATGGAGGGACGGTCAGCACCATACTCAATGCCCGACACCTGCCCAATAAAGAGCAGCTTCATTGGTCAAGCCGACATCTGCATGGAGAGATAGCCTGCGTTTCAACAGTCTTTTAATGTGCCTTTGCCCACTTTGCCATGTCATTTCCCTTCAGGAGAAGCCCGGATGCCAGCTTAAGCACAAAGTTTGGCTGCAGATTTGTTATGCATGTTTGTGTTTACTGCAGAGGAAACAATTCTAACTATAAAACCTGCACAATCGTCCTGCTCTTGTACTAAAAGTGGCCACTTGTGACGCAGGTGCTACGCACTTCCGATTTGTCAGTGGAAGTGGGCGAGGGCGTGTTAAAAAGACTACTGAAACGCTGCCATAGTGTGTGCTCCAAATAGCTGGGAGGAAATCCAAAAGAAATCCAATTTTCCAATTACAAGTTTTTGGCATTGAAAGTTGGTTAGGCGAACGGTCGGCTAGAGAGAGGATTAGTTCTTTACATTATTTTATAAGTAAAAGACTAGTATGACCAGAAGGGCCGTGCCGTCTGTAGAAATGGCTAACATGATTGTCATTCAAGATTGGCTACACTGGCACTGCCCTGTACCGTGGAATTTCCAAGTGAATTAAGGCCTATTCACACACAGTACGATTTTTTCGAACAGAAAAAAAACAGATGCGATTTAACATAAAGCATGCTACATTTAATCTCTAAACACTGACAACTCCATGACCACTTTTGCTTTCTTTAATTTCCCTTCTCTTAATGTGACACGGAGATTTCGCAGCGTCTTTTTCATATCACCAGCTAAAAATAAAAAAATAAAAATACACAATCGAAGATTAGTGCAGGAAGCTCTAGTTCGTGTTTTTGTGGGCATGAACAGATTAGAACCCACTACGAAACCCAAGAAAGCAGTTCCATATAGTCACTGAAGTTTTCACCATCATTCTCCAGCCTTTCAGCTATATTCCAGATCTTTTCTTTAATATCCGTGTTTTAATAGTCCTATAAGCTCTTGTGCTCTGCTACTAGCAGGATGAGTTGTTCTGCCTGACAACTGAGCTCTGATTGGTCAGCCTGATCTCAACATCTGAACAACGCAGAACTTAGAACAGGCTCCGATTTTTTCCCGTCAGTTTCGGACACGTTGTGACAGAAAAGGTCTCAAGCCGTAAGGAAATAGGGATGGCTGAAGCGTTACCAACGTCACCTTCTCTGATCGACTGCAGCTGGTTGGAAATTCTACTGGGGATTTAAAATTCACCGACATTCAGATGCTCGTTCCCCTCATTGACTTCAATGAACATTCGTTTTACTTTCACATCCCTTCTAGGAACAGCACACACATGGGAACTGCATTCAACACTGGCATGCTTAAATAGCTGGCAACCAAAAATAATTGATAAAATAACAGCCCTATATACTCTCCCAACACAACATTGTTTTTTAAGTTGACATCAAAGCTGAAAGTGAGCACACGTGAGAACAGTTACCCCAGGAGAATCACAACTGCCCATCACCGCTGTACCTAGACAGTCCAGTCCGTGATTTGCATATCCCTCAGGTTTAAGGGAAGTGCACCGAGGGGCGGAGGCTGAGGAGGAATGAATTAGGTGAATGGGGAAACACTGAGCCGAATTCCCACACCCCCCCCAGAGACACCCCTGAGCTCCCTGCAGGAGACAGACAGAGGTATCAAACCCAGGGGACAATGACCTCCCACTGCACTCTTGACCTCAGAAACACTACGGCTAGACAGCAATGATGTAACAGTCTCACTGGCAGCCAAGCACAGGAGTCCCCATGTCACCCGGTATGCTAGTAATGTAAAGAATGGATCACTGTTTGTTAGGGTCTACCTAGGGCTACCTAGAGACATCGCCTCCATTCCAACATGATGCACGTCGGAAGAAAGCACCCCATTAAACCACAAATGGAAGCCTCTGGAGTTCTAGAGCCAGGTTCTGTAGTCCGATTACCCAAAAATAGAACTTTATGTTGGATTTGGCAGAAATAAGAGAGCTCCCACTGGTAAGTACAGTGGAGGCTTTAGTACTCCTTCCTCTCGTGGCCATTTCATTCCTCACTATATGAAGTACCAAGAGGTTCCAAATGTAAATCTGGCTGCTATTACTAATGTGTGGTTGGATCTTCCAACAAAGCAAATAACCGAAGCATGCGTCCAAAGCCTCGACATAATTTCATGTTTACTACATCAAGCTTTTGACATGAGTACCAACCTAAAAACGTCATTGATAATGTACTGGGTAAGCTGAAGAGAGTCCACAAAAGTGGAACCTAGGGACCCGGAACTAACGTGTATTGAAGAAGGGTCTCATTTTTTTGCTTTGTAGTTACATCAAGCACTACAGAAGACGGCTTATGTTGGCAAGGAGTGAATGCACGATACATGACAACGTTGTATAAAGTCGCAGATTGCTCCGCAACAGATTGGAAGATTTGAAAAACAAATTCCTTCAATGAATCAAGTGCATTTAGCATGAAGCTTGGATGCATTCAAAAAGAAGTGACAAACGGACTGCACAAAGAAACAGCTAAATAAATGCAAATACTCGGTAGTTTGAATAAACAAGACCCAAATTGTGCAAATGTACTACAGCTGGTGCTCCGTATCCGCAGGGGATCCGTTCCAGGATGTCCCAAGGATACCAAAACCCACAGAGGACCAGCTACCATATGTATAAATGGCATAGTATTTACAGATAACTCATAGCTCTGGGGAAAAAACAAAAAATAAATCGAGAGCACTACAGATTTTCTTAAAATCAACATACAAGGCGTCAATTCCATCCAATATCTGATCAATTCCAACAGACAACTCAGTCCATGTAATGAGGTAATGATTACGTGGTCAACTGAACCAAACCTGATTTATTGAGGAACAATACAAGGCACATGAAATCAGCGACTGAAACTTTGATTTCTGAAGTTTCCCCAAGTTAAGATAGCATTTACAGCAAATGCATGCTCTGGCCATTGCTGCAAATATTTGGAATTTGTCAGTATTTTGAGAATAAAACAAAATGTTCCATTTCACGCACCCATACAGTACCTACAAACATGCAAACCTGAGAAACAGATCATTTCGCAGTGGTCTCAACTTCTTCCAGATGTACAAAAGCAAATATGTAGCAATTTCACTGAGATAATGATGTTTCCCTTTTAGGATTGGAATCAGATATTACATAAATACTAAAACCGAAAGCGTACTCAGAATTGTTCCCTGGAGACTATTTGGGAAAGTGAGGAAAAGCCGTGGTCACGAATAAGTTTGTTTTACACTTTCAATACATTATTCAATAAATTACCCAAGATATTCAACACCATTATAAAATAAGCTTTATGTTAAGGATTTTGTCCAGGTGTCTTTTAATCTAAGTGTTCTAAGCATGTTTAATGTAGACAATGCAAGGGGTGGGTGATATGGTACAAATATTATATCATGATAATGAAAAATTTTCACGATACATGATATTTACCACGATACATGTTATCGGAGACAAAATCTTAAACTACTATTCAAATATCATCCCATACTTTTGTTTTTTAGTTAAAAATATGCTGCACTTCAGCCAATTAAACAGGACTAATTATAAAGAGTAACGAGTTTTTAGCACTGAAGATTTCTTCGTTACGCTCATAGAAGCACATCTATCGCGATATCATATTGCCCATCCCCAGGCTATGCTATGATACATACTGTATGTATATCAGTGTTGCACCAATACTGAATCCCGAATCGATACCAGGAAGAGGCTACTGACACACCAACACCTTCCTTGTGGAATTATAGGTTCTACCTGACATTTTTTCAAAATTTACTTTCTCATTTATACTTATAATGTTAAGGATTTCTCACAGAATGTGAGGTGTTTTACATTTCATGCATTTTGGACCATCTGCGGTTCAACCTGCGGAGTCACTCATCTGTGAGAGCCAATCGCCGCTCCGAATACAAAAGCGAACCAATCAGATTCCTTCTTTGCTATGTCACAATGCTCAGTGAGTGTTGGGGGGAACAGAGCAGAGAAGAATAGCTTGAAGTCCATTGTTTTTAGATGATTAGGTAAATGTAAATTCAAAATATATGTAGTAGAAAATGTGTACTTTTATTGTTTTAAATCAAATTAAATGCGTTGCCTAGCCGGCAACAAGGCAGGAATAACTCTAGAGTGGGCGGAAATCCATCATAAGGCTCACACGCACACAATCACAAACACACACTTTGCGATTCTGTTGAGGATAAAACGAAAAAAAGAGTGAGTGAATGAATGACATGAAATGTGTATTTTAATAATTACTAGAAACTGAGTTGTTTAATTTCAGTAACATTTTGCAATGGTTGTGATGGTGTTTAATTAACAATGCATTAATTTTAATCAAGCAGTTGTAATTAATAATTTAATCAAATTAAAGAATATTCTAAGGTTGTATGCCTAAGTCTAAACATTTTTGAACCATGAAATATTGCTGACGCATCGCCTGTCATCTGGCAGGTCTTTAAAAAGTCACATACTTACATTTTGTAATACTGAGCCGGAAAGATAATTAATACCACACATTTGAACTGATGTCTTAATTACAACAATCATTGATTTCCATAATTCAGTCCTCTTTTATTTTTTTTTATTTCAAAATAAGACGTTTTGGTGCCTTAGAGTCAACATTTCTGATACAAAATCAAACCTAATACAGTCCTATACATACACTGAGCTGCTGCACTTCTTTGCTGGAGGAGCCTATCACAGAACCTGAGTGCTGTCTAACCTAAAGGAAAGGTCTACCTAAAATTGACCTCTGCACTGGTCAAAATATTTAGCAATGACATTTTATACCCAACTTGCAATGTCTTTTTAATAACAAAATTATGTTTTGTCCTTAAACATGAAATGCCATGAAAACAAAACAATAAAAATGTAATAGAAAAACGATTTTATTTTCTGGTGCACGTAGACAATGTTACGACACTATTTTCATGTTCTAAAAAGTAATAAATTAATTCTGCGTCCTTTAAAAACCACTGCTTCTTTTTATGTTTTGCCAGATAGAACCTTACAATTCCAAGGAGAAAGTTCATTTTTAGGATTATAAGGTACTACATTTGGCCTGTTCCCAAATGTAGAACCATGATTTCCATGTATGAAAGAGACTTGTTCCACATATCATTTTTACCATTTAGAATGCAAAGTCTGAAGCTCCATATCTCAAAACTACTCAGAACGCAGATAGAACCTTAAAGTTCTAAGGGGACGACGTGCAGACCACTACATGAAGCTTAACTCAAGCTGTCTGCGGTGTGTTATTATTTCTCGCTCGAGATCATTTCTCACCAGTGCTTTGAGGGAAATAAATAACGCCAACAATTAAAAAGCTTTGAGAGATTATGCTTCCCTATTTGTGCTTGTTACTGCATTATGACAAATTTATTTTTTCACTTTTTAAACTTTTTAAACTCAAACAGTAAACACTACTATTTCAAGCTTGTTACATCTTATTTGGGATAACACTGGTTTTACCAAAATAAAAGCAATCTAAAAATAAAAAGTGGAACGCTATAAATATCAGGATTTATAGGGACCTATTGAGTAGTTAAGTTAGAGCTGGTATCGGCCGATACTTGAATTTCAAATATCGGATGGAACAAGTAGTATCGGGGTATCCCTAGTACACATTAACCACCCAATTTATGATGCATTCAACTTATGGTGGATTCGTCAGAAGGTATCTCCAATGGTAAATACATAAATGGACATCTTAAATGTACTGTTTAGGGATTAAGAACAATCACTTAAAAAATAATTAAATAAAAAGTATGGACTTGTGAAGCAACAATGCTTAACCAATGAGCGCTGGAGAGACTGAGGATCTGAGAAACCGTACGAGGTTAGAGCAGGGTATGCCTGTACATCATTCACATGGACTCAGTGTAGTGCTCAGTCAGCACAGCAAATTCAACTTCTGCTTTTTGTACTATTCTTTCAAACCTTTTGGAACATTTCATGGTTTGAATCTGCAGCAAGAACGTCCATCCAGAGAGGTGACTAGCCTGTACAGAGTCGGACTGTGGTAGCCTAGTGGTTAAGGTACTGGACTATGGACCAGAAGGTCCAGGGTTCAAATCCCACCTCTGCCAAGCTGCCACTGTTGGCTCCTTAAGCAAGGCCCTTAACCCACAATTGCTTGGATTGTAAGACTACCAATTGGAAGTCGCTCTCGATAAGGGTGTAAATGTAAATGGAAGCATTGTCATCTAACACATACTACATCAAACTCGGGTCCGCTCAGTTCAGGTGTCATCTTCACCTGCCCCGACAGTGTGACGTCTTTATTAAATCAGGCTGATCCAACTCTCAACAGCAAAATCAGAGCGAAAATCAATGCGTCAGGATTTCCACCATTACATCTCACAAGAAAAGCGAGCCCAATTAGCACGTGCTTAATCTGCATAAAGGAAATCGATAATTCTTGGCAGGGGAGCTTCCACTGGGCTGACTGTGTCACTGTCAGCCAGGCAAATTGGCAACGCTGTAGTGTGAGGACGCGTCACTGAGGACTGAAAATGTAAACACGGTCAAGGAAATGTCTGGGATAATTTTTCCCTGGTTTATCGCTGCTGACCCCTCAGGTTTTCCCATAACTCACTTGGAGCAGGCAGAAGCATGTGGGTTTACATTTACAGCATTTAGCAGACGCCCTTATCCAGAGCCACTTACAATTGGTACAATCTTACAATCCAAGCAATTGTGGGTTAAGGGCTCAAGGACCCATCAGTGGCAGCTTGGCAGAGATGGGATTTGAACCCTGGACCTTTTGGTCCATAGTCCAGGACCTCAACTGCTAGGCTACCACATGTTTGTTGCCATTCCAGCTCAGATAGGCTAGCTACATGGTATTGAAGTAGATTCAGACTATTTCTAACAAAGTGGATGGGTCAGAAAGCACACTATATTTGGTTTTCGATCTTTAGATGGTCTAAGAAGTTCAGAACCTTTTCAGCAGACTGGATTGGACACCAGTTCAACGTACAGAGGACAATCCCTGCTCTCAGGTGATGCCCAACTGGGACTCGAACCTGGGTCTCCACAGAGGTGGTCTAGCAAATTGAATAATCTGAATAATAACTTATTCCACTCATACTTCTACCTCTACAGGGCCTTACCTACTTTTAGTAGCATGCACTGCCCAGTCATCTGAACAAGCAAATAAGGTAGAGCATTTTACACAAATGTGTATCGAAATGTGTATAAAATCCAAACCATATCATGAGAACGCAAACAGAGCATTACTGTCACCCAGGAGCTGACGTGTTAAATTCGTACTACACTAGTGTCAGAACCAACTGTGAAAACATTAAGTAGTGAGAGATTTCAGGCACACCGCTTCAGCTCATGTGCGGCTGTAGCACTTCTTGCCTGCTCCTACTGCATGTTCTTTGGTGTCGCAGTGAGTTTTGGATATTTGGATACATAGCAGTGTGCATTAGCATTCGTAGTGCTTACTCACTGCTTCTGTATTAACTTGTTTATGATCAAACACAGGGCTGAAGGACAGAAAAGGACTTATGACGTCCAATATATTGGATCTGATCCGTAAATGACACTTCGAGATCCACCAAATTTGGCGAAAGTGACAAAAATACTAACATTTTTGACCCAAGACGTGTGTGATGATGAGATGAGAAATTCAGATAGTGAACAAACCAACCTTAGGAAGATTTGAACTCGAAAAACAAACTAAGAACGTTTGGCTTTCACTGCTTCCAACAAGGGTTTTACATGGTAGCTGATTCAATATTAGGAAATGTGGGACAGGTGAGAGGAACTAATACATCAAACAGGATCCCTGGCAGGGCCAAGCAGTATGAGAAGTGAGAGCATGAGACAAAATATGAAACACTGGAAACAAGTGGCATTAGTATCAAAACCGAAAAATTATTTCAACACCAATAAAAACTAACACAATTAAAAATGCTACAGGTTTCCTGCACCGGTCATTTTGAGCAGCAGGGCACATACCTGCATATAGGATTACTTTATTCAAAACCGTCACCACCACAATTTATGTACTTAAGACAATTTTCAGATTCCTATTAAGGGACTGAATGGCGATTCCGAAGGAGGGCCTGATGGAACGAGTCCTAATATAGTAAACGGCCCCATTCTTGCGAACCAGACAGATGGACTGGGGACAGACGATGAATAACTGCTGCTAATTGAATCCTCCACAAACCACATGGCACAGAAACACTTGCACCACACTCCATTTCTGTCCAAACACCCAACACATACGCCAGCCAACAGCCCCCATTAAAATTCCACACCATAAACTACACCACAGTGTGGTTTGCCCTATAACCATCACACCCAAGATCTGAGGCCGAGGCTAATAATAAGCATAGCCCTTACTGCTAGGACTAAGGCGGTGGGGGAGAAGGTCTTTAAATACTGTAAAGCGGGTGTTAACCATTTGAATCAGTGGGCCAACGCAAGCCTATGCATGCATTAGTGTATAGTAATAACAGACAAAGTATGGGTGTGTCTGCTGTAACATTCACTTCCATACCTGTATAATCCATATTAGGGTCGAGGCACAGTCAGCAGCACTGTGCACAAGGCGAGAAACAACCATAGATAAAGCCAAGTAGAGATGCCAAGTAACGTACACCTTTGGAACGAGGAAAGTACCCAAAGGGAGGCGTCAGGCACCAGAAATGCAAATTCCACACAGGTACAGGACCAAGCCAGGACTTGAACATAAGTGTCTGGAGCTGAGAGGCAACAGCACCACCATGGAGTGTAACATCTGATACAAACAGCAAGACCACAATGAGTGCGTTTACATGGACTGAATAATCCGATAACTGAAGAAAATCAAATTGTCAGTGATCCCATCAACGAGTATACATGCACTTGAGTAAACATAATAGGAAACCTCCGGGTTTACATGACTCGGGCAATAATCGGATTTCTACTTTGCAACCAGCCAATAATCTCATAGAAATGTGTGACAAACTTCAAATCAAATTACTCATTTTCTCATGTACATACTGCCCTTCAGAGCCTCCCCAATGTGTTTAATAGCCGTTTCGTGCACATGCGCAGACTGAAAACACTCACTATAATCGGGTAACTGGTATGCATGCAATGAGTTATCTGATTACTGGGATAAAATCCAGCTCCCTTTATGGGATTTGTGAACTGATTTCTAAACTGGAGTATGTTGTATACATGCCCACATGAATAATCACTGCAGAAATCTGACAATGACCGGATTATTAAGTGCATGTAAACACAAAGTTAATGCATGAGATGTCCTACCAGTGACATGGAAGGAATGAAGACCTGCCATGACAAAAAAAGGACATGCAACAAGGAGCTAATCAACTCCAAGTTGGTACATCCTGGCCTGGTCAAGAGCACTTAAAAACAGAACAAAATATACTTAGCCGCGTATATCTGGGAATGATGTGCATCGGACAAAACCGCGCAAAACAACAAGCAGCTGCACCTCCACCACTATTTCAAAGTGATAATTAGCCATGCAACGACTATTCTCGGTCAAAACTCACGCTGAGTTGAGTCACTGGTTCACACGATTGGTTGGTGACTCTCAACCAAGTCTGATATAAGCAAGACAGTGCCACGTCTCGGTGTGAATTAACACAGCAGCTTCTGTGGCCCGAAATAAAACCGTGAACTTTGAGTTCGGGACCCGTTCTAATAATCACCTAAATTATCACAAGTCTTCAAACTCAGCTCGGGTCACGAATGGTACGCAACCATTGGCTAGTAAAGGAGAGCAAAACTGTCTCGCTTGGTCTTGATCTCATATCTGGATAGTATCCGGAGAAGTTTGTAAACGCATGCGTTTACATTAGGGATGCAACGATTCGATATTAGGATCGGATATCGGAGAACGTGGACGGAATCGTGGAATAACAACAGACTTCAGATTCACAAAATTTAAACCTGCTTTAGCATGATCAGCCGATCGGTCTCAGGTTACCGATTCCGTGCCGCTCACATTTAACTTGTGCAACGCAGTCAGTGACACAAAGGCAGCCGCACATGAACAGCACAAAGCTTTCACCAAGTTTAAAGCAATTTTGAGACCAGGGCTAACATGTTCATGAGGAGCAAGTGTTAGACTTCAGTTGTGTTTTTAGCACTACTGATTAGTCTCCCTAGGCCTATATAGCACAATACTAAGTAGAGTGTAGGAATTTATTCTAGAGATGCACCGACCGATCAGCCAGTGACCAGAATCACAGCCACACAAGAAAAACACACTGTGTTAGATTTCAGTTGTGCTCCAGTGCTACTACTTAGTCATTAAATAGTCTCTTCCTATATAGTGCACTACTAGTGGGGGAGCATTAATGGTGTTATTTTGGTTACAGCCACGTCTCCAGCTTCTAGGTGTTCACAGTAAGAGCTGACTGCAGTATGCATGACGAAAGTAAGCAGCGGAGGAAGAAGTCCAAAAACACTCAGAACAATAATAAGAATCTCATAAGCATCACCTCACTGAATATGTGGAATTTGACAAAGCTAAAGCCAACTCAAGCTGAAAGTACAGAGCCAAATGCAAGCAAGCAGCTGCTACGGTCTTTCTTTTTAATGGAAGAAGTTTCCATTAAAAGAAAAGCTGAATGAAATTATCCACATGCTGTCATTTATCATTTTCGGACAGATAATAAATGAGAATCGGCCAAGAAAATTGCAATTGGTGCATCTAGTTATTGCAGACACAGCCATGTCTCCCGCCTGGAAGTACAGCTACTCAGCGAGTGCCGTCTGCTGTGCGTGGGGAAAATATATGTAGAGGAACATCTCCGAAGGTTTGGAACAACACGTCGACGTTTAAAACACCATCACCCCGCTGGATATGTGGAATTTAATAAAACTAACAAAGGCAAACAGGTTAAAGCTACTGAGGGCGCAGAGCCAGGCACAGGCCAGCAGGCGCTGCTGTCTTTCTTTAGCAAATGTTGCAGTTTTCTCTAAAAAGTTGAATCAAAATGTTTTGGCCCATCATTTGTTTAAAAACAATTACATAAAATATCAGAATCTACTAAATACAAGGCACATCCTCATCCTAATGATTCAAGGACATTACTAAAAGAACCTCAGGTTTGTTGAGAAAGAATTATTTAACGTTTTTAGTTTGCAAGTTACAAACGGTTTCTCCGGACATCATGGAACCAAAGTTCCGGCGGATAGTGTGTGTGACCACAATGCATCGAAAACCTCAAGTGGTTAAAGCGACCAGATTTAAACCTGTACATTATACACGGACTAAGTGTGGCCTCAAACTTTTGTCTTTTTCAATGGCAAACTTTCTGAAATAAAGCAAGTATTGTAATTCTGGAAACCACAACCACCCACAAAGCTTTCTACAGGTTTTACTGGTTTGACTTTATCCTACAAACGATTATCTGAAATTAAGCCATCAGTTGCGCAGTTTCTCACCAACTGCGCGCCACTCTTTTTAGAACCGACCCAGGCGAGACCAAGTGCAGCACACCCACAACAATCGGGCCCGTAGTGAGCTCGGTTTTCCATGCTGCAATGGCTTCATTCTTACAGAACTCCGTTCATGCAACACCTGTCAAACGTATTAAGCCGGCTCACACGCCGCGGCGTACGGCAGACTGTCGTCCAACTTTTCAGCAAGAATTTCACGAGTGTAATTGGTCAAACATCCTCGCAAGACGAGGCAAACTGCTTACAAATAACTGAACCGAATCCCTCTGCTGTCAGCATGTCTCACTGACTGAAGGATTCAATGCTCTGGCACTTCGCAGATATCAGCGTGCCCTCTAGGCCCAGCAACCAAATTAGATATAGATCGAAAACAGACACTCGGATTGTGTCAGTCATTCTGCGAGGACTGTGAACGCGGCACCGAGTGGAGCTACAAGGATGGTCTTAAAGAAGTAGTCCACTGTGCAATTTGCATTTCTGCTGTTAACTTCTTGTTTTATACCATGTCAAAGTTATTCTTGTGAGAGGTTAGAGAAGTCGTGTCAACCGTCTTGTCATAGCAAGCAAAGCTGAAAAATATTTAAACAAGAACCACGGTTCCAGTGTGGAATGAATAGCTTTGAATGGGAAAAATACTGTACTATTAACCCTATAAAAAGTGGACTGTGGTAGCCTAGCAGTTAAGGTACTGGACTAAGGACCAGAAGGTCTAGGGTTCAAATCCCACCTCTGCCAAGCTGCCACTGTTGGATCCCTGAGCAAGGCCCTTAACCCACAATTGCTTGGACTATAAGACTGTATCAATTGCTGTGAATAAGGGCGTCTGCTAAATGCTTAACCATCCGATAACCCGAGATCGGGATCGAACCAAGGACCTCTGGAGCTGTGAGGTGACCATGCTAACTGCTTGCACCACCGTGCTGCCCAACATCAAGTTTAAATGGTGGTCTAATACTAAATTTCTCTCAAGACAAGCCTCATCCAAACAAATAAACCTATTGCAGCATTACTCTCCTAGGACTTTACAAATGGTTAATAAAGAAAAAAAATGAGAAAAAAAAAAAAAAAGTTAGCAAGACTAAACCGTAAAGGAGTGAGAAAAAATCTGCAACGCAGTAAAAAAAAAAAAAAAAAAAAAAAAAGGAAACTAGGTCAAAACTTCCCAGTGCAGCGCTGAATAAACAAGACAAGTCAAACCGAGAGAAAAAGGGGAAAATAAATAAAGATGAGCATATATACAATGACAAGGCTCAAGAGGCAGAAAGCAAGGAAAGAAGAAACAGCCAGCGAGCCTGTGCAGAATGAGGGGGCATGAAAACGGAAGCGTCTTTACTGCACCCTCGCCTGGGATAAAACCTGCACCAATCAAACGAGCTCCCCAAACTACCACACGAACGGGTCCCATCAATGAGGCAGCTTGCTGTGAACCATTACTCAGCAGGTCCAACCGCACTCGCTCGTACAGGCCAGAAACGCATTAACGCAACTTCTCAAACCCTATACTTGGTCCTTAATAATAACAGAGCTACAGCAGGGTTCTAATGTTAACCCTAGCATATTAGAGCGGACTCAAAAGAAAGCGGAACATGGTGATAAAGCTGGCAAAACCACGTGTAAAATTACCACTAAATAGAAATTCATTAAACCCATACACCGATCAGCTAAAACACAAAGAACAAAGACCAAATGACATCACGTCACAAGTGCGCGTCAAGCTCTGGGAGATAGACGGAAAAAGAACAGTTGGTTCTCATAGTTGGTGCGTTGGATGTGGGAGGGCGACTTTAACGAGGGACAAACTTATGGCCAGGAGATCACCTCCTAAACAACAAGCTTCCACAGTGCTCCCGGTCAGAGGTGGGGAGTACCCAAGAAGTGTTCTGAGGAGAGACAACCCACCCAAGGATCATCGAAGCACGACAGCAACGAATCCGACCCCAACCGGTTCAAATGAGGTCACAAAGGTTTAATGCCGAGCACAGGGCCGCCTAGTCACAGACAGGTCAGAGCGCTCACCTTGTCAAGGCACCCACAATGGGTGCACATTACATTTACAGCGTTTAGCAGACACTCTTAGCCAGAGTGGCTACAACTACTTTCAATGCCGTGTTAAGGACCAAAGGACCCAACAGTGGCAGACTGTCCACCACAGACCTGCAGTGACTTCATAAAAACTACAGTTTTCATTTATATTTTACCTTTACATAGAGGGAAGGAAGGGGGGTTTAATGCCGAGCGGCAGGAGTAAGCACTGCCGTCTGCGGTGATGGGGGGGTAGGGGGTCAGATATGCGTTTTAAGTCCTCTAATTATTAGATATGAGCAGCGTCTCCACTTTGGTGTTAGTGAAAATGTCTTATTAATAGTTGTTACCTTTCATCCTTATAGTTTGTACATTGTGTCGATGTGTTTTATTGTAAGAGGGGCTCGGCAGGTCGCACAGATTGGGGTATTCTCCCCCTAATTAGGTGGGAGTGGGTCAGTCTTGTACGCCCAATGTGGCTACTTTACAGAGATGGAAGGATCGACTGGCTATGTATCGGTACCAGCCGATATTTCTCTTATTTAGCCGATCGATGGAGTGAAACTATGCCAAATTTTGGGAGGTAATCTGCTGCAGCCCGGTACAAACCCCTTTGGGTACAGGTCCCTGCAGTTCCTAGCACATGCTCAAAGGAACTATGGACTAACTTTTGACTAAGGGGCTAAGAGGAGCAGGACTGACAAATACTGGTTTAGCCAATGGCTGTCTGAAATGGCATACTTAACTGGCATGTACTAGAACATTACTTACATTTTTTTTTTTATCAAAACACCCATATCACAATATTTGTTTTCGTGATATGCTACATAAAATTTCAGCTCAAAATATTGATTTTTTTGAAGAAAGAACAAACATTTTAAATGGGGTTTAAAATAAAATCTCCGCTCCTGTAGATACAATGTTTTGACACAATTTGTCCGCTGATTAATCAACGTGATGTGATGTATTAAGATGACTCAGATTGTCCATCGTAACCCTCATTTCAGCTGTTTCTATATGTGGAATATCGCAATACGCAATGTATATAATCATATCGTGACCCATGTATCGTGAAGTCCTTTCCAGTACCCACTCCTAGTATGGATTCGATTGCATCCGGTACACTCTTTCAGTACACGAGTGTGCAGTACTCACAGAACGAGTACTGCTCTCCTGTAGTGTTCATTACAGAAGTACACGATTTCGGACCCAGCCCTCATTTTATGTCACGATGAAAGATGACAGCCCAAGTGTGAATACAAGCCTCTGTCCTTCCTTAATCATATTTAACCCTCATGTCTACAGCAATCAGCAGCTGAAATGTCACTGCATCACTACTACTAACCAATACCATACACTATACCACTGGCATGTGCCAATGAGAAATTCTGTAGAACGTATGCCGATTGGGAAACCAGCAGCGTCCCTGTCCCTAACGGATGAGACTGTTGCATCAAGTTTGCAAATGATGAAGCACAAAAGCAACAGGGAGATTACACACCGCATTCCACTCAAAGAACTACGCATAATCAACTTAATTAAAAGACAACGCCTGGCCTGTACACACAGTTCCATTATTAACATTCAACACAACTTCACCTTAACATAAAACAGCTATGTGACTGAATTCATTATCAGTATGGCAAACAGTCCACTACCAGCATGAGCATGGCTTCAGTTACTCCATGCATGCTGGGCTTTAAACAGTTGCAAGCAAATAAGGAGCTAGCTTAGTCTGATTTACTGCTGGGACAATGCTAAGTCATAAAAAGCATTAAATAAATAAAATTGATTTTATACTAGGAATAAAACACTTAACGATTAAGTATGACACGCGACCAATACAAATGGGTGGACCTTTAATTTATAGACCTAGCAACTGAGGGAGGCGGGAAACAACTTCGAAATCTGAAGGACCGCAAGGAAAATTGGGACTTGTGGCACAGCAGGTTAAGGCACTGCCATACTGACCAGAACGTCCAGCAGTCAGGCCACTGTGGGGCCCTCGAGCAAAGCTCGTAACCTACATTCGCTTAGAATTCGGCAGCTGCATGTCGGTCCGAATAAAAACATAAACGTAAAATTCATTTTCATTCCTACTTAATCCAATTCACAGTCGTGGTAAATCAGGGCAGCACAGAGTGCAAGGCCGACACCAGCCCTAGACAGAGGGCGGAGTACCCAAAGGAAAGCCATACAGACACAGAGAGGACCTGCAAACTCCATACAGGTGGAATCCAGAGCCAGGAATTGAACCAGAAATCTCTGGAACAGTGAGGCGACATTCATTCGTTCTTTTTTAGTGCCATTCCAGCGGTTATGGCTATATACATGGCATGTGGTTGGAAACATGGTCATATATATATATATATATATATATAGGCTACAGATGTCCAACAAACAAAAGTATCAGGTCCATCAGACCTTAATTGTTACGGCTTTCCCCTAGGGTCTTACTGTATTTTCTATAATTATTGTGAATTTCAATAAATTTAAAAATGCAGAACGTGTAGAACAGTTTAGGCGTGGGATGTGATGCCATTAGTAGGGATGCTGTGTAGATGGTAGCGTTCCAGTCGTGTTTTCAGTGGCATTGTACAATTTGTATGCAGTTGTCTTGTCCAAGTCAAGAAAGTCTACATGACTATGGTAATGTCCAGGTGACGTTGGGCATACCTGTATTTATTATATTCCAAAAGGGTTATTCCCCTTCAGTATTCCCCTACAGCACTAAACTGTGCCACCCATTTAAATAAAATAAAGACTAATTCAACAAAAAAGACACACAAGGTAAAACAAAAAATACTGGTAAGACAATTTTTTGCTAAAAATCAGGCCAGCTAGTAATTTAATAATAATCGCTATACCGTGCAGTACATACTCCGTACTACCATGACGCTGTTTCCACCCAGATCCAGTTCTAACTTGCAGGACAAGCAAATACGTCAAGTAAAGCTTTAATATTTACACAATCTGACCAAACAAAGTGACCAGAGTGATAAAATTCATGTAAACTGTAAAGGATCAGGAACAGGAACTGTTTCCATGGATTTCCCAGCCTAGTGTCTTGAGCGTTAACTCTATTCAGATGTGCAGCACTTTCTCGGCCCAGATTTGAGTCCACCAGCAGCGGATTACCCACTTGCCCAAGCGGTGTCCTACACGCCACACATTTGCACATATGCCCAGCATTCTCCAGGATATGCGCCGGACCCTCTCACAACCCTGACGAAGAAAAAGCTAGGCTAAAAATTTCTACCTTAGCTCTCAATATATTAAATACTACACATTAAAAGAGATACGTGCACTGTATGCATGCACTGCATACAATTCACGCTACTGTGCAACAGCGACCCCTATCGCAGACCCGAAATGAACAGGCGCCCTTTCCAGGGTACATGCGTGCGTCCAATCGGAATGCTTGTAAAGGCTGTTACTGTCACGAATAAACTGGGGGAACATGCAGTACCTCCATCAGGAGTGTCACTGACAAATACTGATACAGCTTCGAAATATGCCGAGCAGCAACATCCTTTTTCAGGGCACTTTCTCGCAATCCTCCATACACACCACTGTTGTTCAGTGTTTTCCTTCTATTGGCAAGATCTACAACATCCACATTCCGCTGTACTTCACACTAGAGACGCATCCTGTGGAACAGCGACCCCTACCTCTTTTCCGGTCCTGATATGAACTGGGGTACATGCGTGCCTGCAATCTGAATGCTGGTAAATCATATTAGCGTTACTTATAAACGAAACAAACAATCAAGGTGAGACACTACGATCGCCACACATGGATGAACGACTAAGGGAATTTGTCGTCTCACACAAACACCACCTAATCAGGTAACGGGTGCATCATTTTATAAACAAAAACAGGACTGGCTATCAAAGGAGGCTGCAAGATCTGAAGAGGTATCCAGGTGACGCAAATAAATCCAAACTGGGAACCTTATAGATAGATGCATGCATTTTTAGGTGTACAGAAATGAGCAAACTGGTTAAATCTGCATCCGAGCAGTGACTGGGTTTGGAGATGCAGGAGCAGAAGGTGCACGTTGGGTTAAATGTTTGCCCTCCCGGTTGGAGGAGCGGCGGCAGCAGCAGCGCGTCAGCAGGCTTTTTGCGGCATTACATTAGATGCAATTATAAATGGCCAAGAGCAGGAGACGAGGAGCCAATCAGATTTCAGCTCGCATGTCAACCCAAGACCAACTGTCTCCTGGCTTTGACAGAAGGATTTTACCTCCATAATTCAAATCCCAAAGCAAAGTAGCCTGCCTTCACTCAGACCGTTCAGCGTGTTTGCCAGGCGCTGGCGACCAGCACGCCGTCTTCACACTAATCCCGGCGAAAGAAAAAACGGCTCCAATAAACAAATAACGTGTGTTTACATCAACACAAGCTTGGAGCTTACAATATTACAAACAGGCTGGATAGGAACCAGCGTCCTAACAAGCAGCTCGTTCAGCAGCCTGCTTGCTGTGTAAACCTCTGCAACAAACAAAACGTTTTAATTAGGAAATCAACACGGTTCTGAACATGGTCTGTTTTTCACCCTAGTAGCAGATTTAGCAAACACAGCCTTTACACACACGGGCGAGCTACCCTGGTTTGCGCAGCTTTTCTGCTGCATTCTGGCAGCTCTTTAGAGAGGAAAAAAAACACTCCCAACACTTTTCCCCCCTCAAGCAAAGCCATGTCCCATCACATCTACCCACAGCACAGACGGTTCATGCATGCTGAAGCGAGATACAGAGGAGAAACTACAGCAATATGCTTAATAGATAAAGCCTCATACTGACTAGAGTGTAAGCGAGAAAAGCAGAAAGGCGGCCATTTTAGAGAAGACCCATAGAAACAATGGCAGGTCGGTAGCACCGGCTATCCTACGCAGCACTACAGCTCAGTGCGAGCTGAGAAACCGTGAGGCAGAAGTTTAGCGAGTCCAACAAAGTTTACCTGATTTCTGCTGAGCGCTTGTCCAGTGTTGCCCGGGCTCATGGGGGCCGCATGATGGCCTCTTTGTTGCCAAGGCGGATGGCCCCCACCGTACTGATTAGTGCTGCCCATGTCCCCTGGTCCCTTGCTAGCCCCATCCTGACTGTTGTAGTCGTTGGGAGGGTAGTTCTGGTAGCCCCTGGTGGAGCTCGGCGAGGTCAGGAGCTGGTTTAAAGTTGGGGTCGAAGTTGGCTGAGGGTTGCCCATGTTATATCTCTGATTATTGTAGGAACCCGCCATGGCTGGAGTTCCTCCTGGCGGTTGCTGCTGTTGCTGTTGCTGCTTGCCTGGCTGGCTCGAGGCCGCAGGGCTTTGGTTGCTTCGCGGGGAATTCATGCCGTACCCTTGGCCCTGATATGGAGTCCGATTTGGGAATGAGCCGTAGTTGTTGTAGTGGTTCGAGAAGCCGTGATCGTGCGAGTTGGGCGGAAAGGGCTCCATCATGCTGCCCGATAGTACCGGCGGCCCCGGCGCAGCTGCCATGCCAGGGCTTTGTTGTCCGCCATGTTGATGAAAAGGGCCCCGGTTGTAGTGCTGGTTGTAACCGTATGGTGGTGGAGGGAAACCGCCGGGGTGGTGATGAGCAATGCCCGAGTGGCTGTTCGAATCGGGATCGTTCTGGTTATTATTATTACTGTTGTTCAGCCTGGACGAATTGCCGTTGCCGTTCTTCATGTCAGAGTCCCCTCCTCCTCCCGCTGCATTAGTTACCTCGGCGCCGTCCTGGAGCTCTTTCTGTGCAGGAGAGGCGCCGTTATCAATGTTTTCCGCCTGCTTCTCCGCCGGTACCGTCTCGTCCTGCGCGTCCCGCTCCGGCTTTTTAAGTTCGGCGGCCGGACTCGTATTGAGCGCCGCGACGCTAGCGACCTGAGCGGCCATGATTCACTCTCTCTCCCCCCCAACTCCCTCTGTGTGTGTCTTTCAAAGCGAGTCAGTTCACACTCGAGCTCCGACCAGCATCGAACAGAAATACAATTATTTCAACAATGTACCCGTGTCCCGGATCATTCCCCCCACCCTACCTCCAGACCGTATCCGGTCTCCTCTCCAGCTTCTGACTTTGAAAAAAAGTTACTTAAACAATATAAATAAAGGTCCTGGGAAGTAATCAGACCGCCACAAACTGTATGTAGGGGGACCCTGTGTTACAGAACGAGAGTCGGAGCGAAAAACCGATCAAACCAGCACGAGGCTCTGAGAGACACAGCCATTTTACCGAGGCACCGAGTCACATGGAATACAAGGCGTGGAGCCGAGCATGCGCACGGATCCGGACTCAAACAAGCAAGCACAAATCAATCTTTTTTTATCCTTTTAAAACTTCAAAAATACCTTTTAGACACTTCAGTCTTGATACTTGTTCAAGCCGCAACCTCCATATTAACTTGTTTTTCATATAGAGAATGTATTAATGTATGAGTGGAAGTGACGATAATTGTATATAATCATTCTAGTTCGTTGGTTTATCACAAAAATAAGTCTAAAATGTGATAGAGTAACGTTAAAGTAAGTTACATATCACTGCCTCTAGGAAAAGTGTACTTCTGCATGTGCAAACAGCAAATGTGAAGAGCTAGCAGCAGAGCAGCAGCAATGTAGAGCTTCATCTGCGCAGAGGAAAGCATGAAATTACAGCCTGTGTGTGTGCGTGCGTGCGTGCGTGTGTGTGTGTGCGGTTTATACATCATTGCGGGGACCAACTGTCCCCACAAGGATAGAAAGATTTGACCTTGTGGACACATTTTACAGGTGCCCACAAGGCTTTTTTACAAAACTGTGACTTTCTTGAAGATGTCACTTGGAAACAAAAAATATTTCCATTAGGTTACTGTGATTAAGGTTCCGATTAAGTGTATATGTAGAATTATTGATAGTATTATTAATTATTCATCCATTTTTATACCTGCCTAATCCAACACGGTCTCAGCAGAGCTGGGGTGCAAGGTGGAAACCAACAGGACGCCAATCCATCCATATGCACGCACATACACACACTCACTTTGGGACACTTTAGAGACACCAATTAACCTATATATCTGGCATGTGGGAGGACTCTGAGAAAACCCTTGCAGACACAGGTAGAACATGCAAACCTCTGGGGCCAGGAGCAAACCAGAGAGCTGACAGCACTATCCACTTGCCTCACTGTGCTTCCCCAGTAATATTACGTCAGTGGAAAGTCCTCAGAATGATAGAAAACAGTACTTTTATGTGACTATGTGTGTGTTTCGGACCTCACAACAATAGCAATACTTCAAAAATATAGGAGGTTGGTAGGCTGGTCCTCATACACAATGTGCTTTTTTACCAAAACAAAAGCTCCTTAAAAAGAAATCAATACAAAGGTTTGCTTTGGGTAAAGGTTAGGTAGCGTCATTTAGCTACAGGAATACAGTAGCAGGTCTTCACAAATGTAGTAGTTTAAAATGTGTGTCATTGGGGCTTCCATGTGTTTACAGGGACCAAATGTCCACATGATAATGGTGTAACTCCACAATATGAGCTGTTTTGTGGCATTTGGGTCGACCCAATTTAGTGCTTTACTAAAAAAAGCTTTTACTTACATACCTAAAAGCCAAATGAGTTCCTTAGGTACTGAGATTAAAGTTAGCGTTAGGTGTAGGCATGGCGTTATTTAGCTTCGGTGACACAGTGAAAACACCCCTTAAAGATAGCAATGACTAGACTCTGTGTGTGGCCATGTTTTTATCTACACGAAGAGCAAATGTCCCTAGAATGATGATGTCTATCGCAGTTTTAGTTCATCTCAATTGAGGACATCCTCTAAAGGAAAAAGGATTACCTGAAGTTAGCATTGGGTGCAGACATAGCTACAGTAATTCACATTAGTGGAAATTCCTCTTAGAGATATCAATACACGGACGTGTGTGTGTGTGTGTGTGTGTGTGTTTCACAGAGTGCATGAGGATAGAAAGGGAAGAAGGATGGGGGATGGACTGAGAGCAGGAAGTGAAAATAAAAAAGTGAAATGCAGAGCAAAAACAAAAACATGGGAAAACACCAAGCCTATATAAACCATAATAACATCTGACACATAGAATCTACACAACTAAACAAACACGTTCAAAACGCACACGTTTACAACAGAGAAACGCTGGTGAGCTAGGATAGAGTAACTAGCCAAACAGCCATGCGCTCTCCCCCACTCTTCCACTGCGCTCTTTCGCTTCTCTCTCAATCTCTACCCTCTACCCACCCCCTCTCCTCATTCTCTCTCGCGCTCTCTCTCTCGCGCTCTCTCTCTCTCTCAGGGCTCAGCAGAACTTTGCTATCGCAGTGTGGGGGATGGGCGGCCTAACTCACAGAGCGAGCCTGTTCCCCCTTTTCACAATGCAGCCTGCTAGCTTCTCTGGCTAACCTGACCTTGCTAAGTGAACAAAACCAGGAATCCGAATCAAGTTCAAGTTGCGGGCTTGGTTTAGTAAAACAGTGCTTTGTATGTTTGTTTGTGTGTGTGTGTGTGTGCGTGTGTCAGGTTCCTATATCATTGTGGGAACCAAAATTTCCCCCAAGGCTTGAAACATCTGACATTTTTACCTTGAGGAGACACTTTAATTGTCCCCAGAAGGAAGACTGCTATTTTTTACAAAGCTCCAACTTTTGGAAAAATCCAAAAAAGCTTAAAGATTTTCTTTAGGACACAAGATGAAGGCAAGGGTTAGCTACAGGTGTACTTAGAGTAATAATACGTCAGTGGAAAGTCCCCACAATGACAGAAAGACAAACGTGTGTATGTGTGTGTGCGCTCTCCTCTTTTTTTCCTGTGTGTAGGAGGAGGCAGCTGCTGACTAGAGCCTATCAGCAGAATGCAAGCGCTGTGCACATAGACTGTGGCCAGGAGTAAATAGAACGAGCTGCACTTCTCTGTGCCTGTACACTTTGTGTTTAACTGTTTGTCTTCTTACTGTTTAACATCGTACCTTCCGTTTACGTGATGTTGCACTAATTTTTGTCACAGTAAGCACGTTACCATTTCTGCCCAGACTTTAGAACAACAAAGACCATGGTTGGGTTTTAATCAAATGGCTTCAGCAGCAAGACCATTAGAGTTCAACAGCTAAGCCATCACCAGACCAGCATTTGGACCAACATGGATCTCGCATGATCTTTCTGACCAGTAATACCAGCATTCAAAACATATGCTGGCCTCACACATGTTGTGGTTCCCAATAAGCATATGCTATGAAATTCATAGGCTCTACTTTATAAATAATGCTACAAAGAACTACATAAAGCCTATTTGTTAGCTGATTGGGTAGTGTTTGTGTTAGTCACATTACTCAAGCAGAAGTAACATCTTTCCATCTAAAATGGAAAGTTACAAAGTACTTCCACTTCTACTAGGATTCAGGCTAATTTCACCTTGATAACAAAATCACTGCCTGGGCTGCACAATATGAAAGTAATAAATACAGTCATTATTCTAATTATTATTAAAGAGTGTAAACTGTAGAGCTGGTTACCTAGCCAGTGTGCTAACTCCTGCCTGTTAGCTATATGCTAGCATTATCTATATCAAATCTAGTTATTTAGTACAGGTAGCCATCGACTTACGATAGGGATATGTTCAAACAAAGTAGAATTTATCATAAGCCGAGGAGATATACAGATACATCTGCTGTATATATCAGAGCGTAACCTACCTTACACATGCTTAAAACACTTACATTACACCTTACACTTACAGTGTTTCTCTTAATAGTTAATTGATAAGTTAAGAGTTAAAGGCCTTGCTCAGGAGTCCAAAAAGTTGACAGTTCTGTGTCTTTAACCCTCAACCCTCTGCTGTGGCTATGTATAGTGGGGAACCCTCTGAAAGAAACAATTATGTCATCATTTTGAGGTTTTATTATATTTATACTTTATTTTCATATTTAATGAAATGATAAAACATTTGAGATGGCAGATTATGCAGTTAAAGTTTCTTTTCCAGGAATTCAGGGCTCTCCAAGAAAGCCTTACAGATCTGTTGAAGCTTCAGAATAATTATGGTGTGACAAGGAACTCAACCAATCAGATTTTACATTTAGTTATTTGTCAGACACTCCTATCCAGAGAAAAGAACCAAGATGGTGGATGGCCATGGACATGATGCCATCCGTAGGAAGATTGACGTCACCCAGCAGACCTCAGTCTTTTTACGGATGGCATCATGTCCATGGCCATCCACCATCTTGGTTCTTTTCTCTGGATAGGAGTGTCTGACAAATGACTAAATGTAAAATCTGCCATCAAAAAAGAATGCCATCTTCTGTAAATGAAGCGCCCAAGGAGGTTGCGTCCCTTTTTGAGTCTTGGTCCTCCCAAGGTTTCTTCCTATAACACTCAGGTAGTTTTTCCTTGCCACTGTCGCCCTAGGCTTGCTCAATTTGGGATTGGACGTAGTTATTAGGAGATAATCTAAACTTGTAAAGTTGCTTTGAGACAATGCTCCATTGTAAAAAGCGCTATATAAATAGATCTGACTTGACTTGACTTGAAGCAAGAAAATACTCAAGCTCATTCCTAAAGAGTTGAAAGGTGGACCAGGGCCACGATGACCTGAAGTTGGAGAGGCTTGAGCATAGTACCAGCATGAAATTCAAACAAGGAGATATGAAGTTCCAGCTATTAGAAAGGAAGAAATGTCCAGGTTGAGGAAATAAGCAGACCAGTTCCCCTGACCCTGATCAGAAGTTTTAGGAGAATGTGAATATGGTAAAATTGAAAAGAGCACAGCAGGTGTTGACGTATTTTCTGAGGTAATTCAAGTATCAGTAAAAGGCAAGAAGTGAAGGATTAGGCTAAGAGCATAGACTCTGTTGAAGTCAGCTTTGAAGAAACAGCTAACTGACAGTTCCAGAGACCTCCAGCTACAAGCAGTTCCACGGTAAGAGTGAGGGCAGAAAGTAGTAAGGACAGGGATCCTCCAGAAACAAATCACGTATTGGCCCCGCATTAACTGGGGAACGACTGTATTTCTTAGAACTCTGTGTTAGTTACTTCCAAGTAAGTCCACAGAAGAGTTTGGCACAAAAGTGGCTTTAATTTAAAAATAATCATAGTTCCTTCTATTTTAATGAGTGAAGATGGCAGAAGCAGCTGCCAGAATTGGCAGTTCCTGAGGGCCTAAGTTTGAATCCCAGACAGGGATTCAAATGAAAGAACTCAAGTACTTATTATTCTACATTGATTCATTTTAACAGCTTAAAAAGGTGGTTTTGAAACTCCAATCAGTGCGTGTAACAGAAGACTAACAATACAATATAATGGCCTATCTAATGGCATGGCTTTTGCATGTGACCACATTTTCAGAGTTTTTTAACACTAAGAAACAGTCCATGGTAGTGATTAACATAGCTAATGGAGAAGCACAAACTTTATGAAGTCTTTTGGATCAAAACACTTTAACAGAGGTAGTGATATTGCTACATTAAAATCATCTTCATGACGACTCCCTTTGTGCGTTTTGAGATCCACCCCATCTGTCATAGTGGAATAATTTAAGACTGTTTACTATATCCCCCTGCACCACCTCCTCATGTGCCTGATCATGATGCTTCACCCAGGACCTGCACTGTAGGGTCTCCCTGGTTGTCACATTAACAAGACTGGAAGCAAGCCATGGGACACACAGATTAAAATCAGTTTTATATATATACACATACACTTTCTTAATTATCAAGCAGCACAACACCATTCCAGATGAGCAAATCCATTTACAAACCATAAGTTGTAGTCAAAAAGTCAATTTTATCCTGATTTTCTGAACAGAACTACAGTACATTGCACACAAATTCAGTACAGGCACTACATTTCCCATAATGCCCCAACATCCTTCCAAAATCCTTCTGTTAGTGGCTAATGCTTTCTTTTGGTTTTATTCATGGATTAATGGACATCTGCAAATATTTTAAAGAAAGTAAAACCACGCTGCAGATAAGGTTGCAGATAACTCAGAGCTATATGTTTAGTTAATACAATTAATGGGACAGTAACGCTCACTTTAGTGTTAAATGACTTCATCTATTTAGAGTTTAACAAGCTTATTTTTATGCCCAGTTGTGCCCCTACGACCAATTGGCAAGCAGAGGGGTATAGATGTACCCCTCTAAATTCTGTGCCCCCCCAGTACAACAAGTAGTCCAGAAATGCCCCTGAGGTAAACTGATGTACTGCGGTAGCCTAGTGGTTGCGGTAGTGGACTATGAATCAGAAGGTCCAGCGTTCAAATCCCACATCTGCCACTGTAGGGTCCTTGAGCAAGGCCCTTAACCCACAGTTGCTGTAAGATCGTATCAGTTGTAAGCCCCTCTGGATAAGGGCATCTGCTAAATGACATAAATGTAAATGATATTTTAGGGCTTCTAAAACAAGATGTCACTACCAGCTGAAAAATCTAGTGTTTTTATTTGGCACACTTAAGCCACATTCAAAGACAGCTGAATATATTTGTGTGTAATACCACTAGACGTATTGTACTTACTCAAGCCATATTCAACTTTGACTAAAGTGCTCTCACAGGATCTGCTTGCATACTCCACAGGATTGGACTGTATTTTGTTTTGGTGCATATTCTGAGGAACATTCCCAACATGATTCAGTCACACTATCCTGAAATTGTAATGGGTTTGAAACCGCAATCTTGACTAAATGAAATAAATCTTAAGCCACAGGCTTGCTTCCATCCTTCCAGTTAACCACACAAGGCTGCAGACCAACTACATTTGCACTTTAAAATGTGGTGTAAAAAGTTCACAAAGCAGGCTTACTTAACCACAGTGTGGTTTTCTGGTCTATGAAAAAAGTTACATGAACATAATGACTGAATTGTAATATGTGGCATAGTTACGTGATGTCAGGTTGAACGTTCAACATCTTTCAATTTGTGCTCATCCTCATGGGAACCGGTGTGTGACCCGAGCCATCCAATCGTGAGACAAACCAGTATTACGGAGTGGAATTTCCTAGCAAGGGTGAACTGCCAGAGAAAAACACATACATTGGAGATCCTGGCTTAAAAAGCTATCGCCTCCCACACGCGCTTCGAATTTCATTCATACCCATTAAGCAACATGCTGTCCTTAGTCATCCAAGCTCACAGGAATGAATGGAGACACACCCCCAACTTTCAAGCACATGTGCACGCTCAAATATACACAAACACGCAGTTGGGCCTCTTCCAGCAGGTTGCTGGGCAGCTGCGAAACACACATAGTTCGGAGTGTGCTCAGGAAGCTGCCACTTCGGAACTGCAGTTCATTCCCAGGCAATCTGCACAGACGTGCAGCAGGAATATTTATTAGCACACACACACACACGGTTGTCTCACTATGCTGGTGAGGACTTTCCATTGACATAATGATTGCTGTAGCTAATTAATACCACACCTACACTTAGGGCTGTGCTAAAAAATCAACACAGTAATACATCGCGATATATATTTTCACAATGTACTACATCAATTTTCAGCTCCGCTCCTGTAGAGTGTTTTGACTCCATTTGTCCTCTGAATGATCAGTGTGATGTATTAAGACGACTCAGATTGTAAACTTGTATTTCAGCTGTTTTTATATTTTCAGTGAACTATGGGGAATATCTCAATATGAGTCGTATCAGAAAGTATGATGATATAATGGTATCATGACCCATGTATCGTGATGCATATTGTATTGTGAAGTCCTTTCAAATACTCCTAACCCTTATCTGCAACTTAGAGCAAATCTTTTGACTCCATCCATTGGTTTTTCAAAAGAAAGTTGCATTTGCTGGAAAAAAAGGGACCAGCAAAATGTCCCCATAAGGTAAAAAATGTCAGATCTGTCTATGTTTTGAAGACATTTGGTCCCCATAATGATATATAAACATGACATACACACACAAAAGCAATTTTACATTATAAGACATGCTGTAAATGTTAAAATTGCTCAAACGAATTCATTGATTATTGTTGTGTATGCAGTAGATAAGAACAGTGTTGTTTTACCATTTGGTAAATGCAAATCTGACATTTACCTCATAACTAATGCTTCTCTGTAGCTGCTTTCTGCACAGATTCCAGAGCTTATGGAAAAAATTCAATCATTCAATCATCTTCAGTATGCACTGTATCCAGCAGGTCCAGAGTCTATCACAAACACACTATCAATACATCCTGGACATGACACCAGTTCATTGCAACGTACTCATAAGGTTACTTACTCATTAACATTCCACTGTAAAGCCATTCAACAGACTAACATCTTGGGGTGTGGAAGAAAACCCACATGGACATGCAAACTCCATGTTCCACCTAGCCAGCACTTTGAAGCTCCAGACCTCCTCTGAATAAGATAAGTGGATGGGAAGTGATGTGAAGAAATTTGTGAAGGAGTATGTATAAGAAAGCTTGAGAAAACTGATAGAGCAGATAATTTCAACAAGCCTTAGGGTTGCGTAGGATATCCATGCCTGAGGGAATCATCCAAAGGCACCACACAGGGACACACATTGGCTTAATGATTAACCTGCCAGAGGCTGAGCACAGCCTGCGAGCTGCTCATGTCAGTCTGTAGATCAGTAGCTAACAATGTTGAACATTACTGAAGTCATCGCTTCACAGAGCATACTTGGACGTTTCAGGGAACAACCCTAAAATAATTAATTTTGTTGGGAGACAAAATTCGAGAGGGAAGACCGAGATGGTTTGGACATGTGCAGAGGAGGGATAGTGGATATATTGGTAGGAGGATGTTGGCGATGGAGCTGCCAGGCAAGAGACGGAGAGGAAGACCAAAGAGGAGTTATTTGGTTGTGGTAAATGAAGATATACAGGGAGTTGGCGTGAGAGTAGAGGACGTGGAGGACAGGGTGAGGTGGAAACGTTTAACTCACTGTGGTGACCCCTGATAAAGGGAGAAACCGAAAGAAGAAGAAGAAGAAGATACACTCACCGGCCACTTCACTAGGTTCACCTACTTATTTCTACACTCACTGCAGTCCATCTGTTTCTCTACATACTTTGTTAGTTCCCTTTACTCTGTTCTCTAATGCTCAGGACCCCCAAAAGACCACCACAGATCTGGGGTTATTTGGGTGGTGGATCATTCTCAGCACTGCAATCACACTGATGTGCTGGTGGTATTTTAGTGTGTGTTTTGCTGGTATGAGTGGATCAGACACAGCAGTGCTGCTGGAGTTTTTAAACACTGTGTACTCGATCTACCATATTGGTCCACGTTGAAGATGTAAGGTCAGAGACAGTAGCTCATCTGTTGCTGCAGAGATTGTGTTAGTCATCTTCTAATGCTCACAGAATGCTGCCTAAAGGATGCTGGTGTTTAAAACTCCAGCAGCACTGCTGTGTCTGATACACTTGATGGACAACAATGGGCTACAAATGGGCTACTTGTTCGTTAATACTGAAATTGCCTGTTTCTCAGGCATACGTCTGTGCAGTGATGTCACCAGAGGTCGATTATAATGATCATGAGCGATCTGAAAGCCATAAAAAGTATAAATTACTGAGATGGGAGAGTCTAAATGTTTTGTGTTTGTTTTCATGCCCTTTATCACACAAGAATATGAACTATTATTCTGACCTCTTTGTGAACAAGGAGAATGAGGTGAAGTTCTGGTTAAACACCACATTCACAAGCAATACTGCAATCTTATGACTCATAACTGTGTATAATCTCTTATAATAAAGTATGTGCCCGCTTGATAAATAGTATGCTACAAGCCCACTTTTTCATGAATACACACTTGCCTAAAGCTATTTTTTCCACTGGACATGACGGATGTTTACCAACACACTCATTCATTCTCACTGTACTTGTTTTACATGAGCTTATTTAACCAGTTTTCTTTATAGTTAAAACATATAGTCCATAAAAATACTGCCAGGATGGATATCAGCATGACTAAAGCACTTTCAGTAGGGATATACAGTAGATCCATTCCAGTATGTAACCCCCACAGGACTCCCACTATCTGTTAAGAAGAACTTAGTACAAATACTCCCCAATTTATGATAGGGATACATTCTGGCAAATCCATCCTAACTTGAATTTATCGTACATCTAGGAGTTTAATATATACCTTATATATCATAGCGCAGCCTATATTAGACACGTTTAAAACACAACCATGACCAAGGTTTTTCCTCAATACATTTCCCAGAGCTCAGAACTCGAGCCACGTGACTCCATACACCACATACTGCCGAGTGCTGGAGAGTATTGTAGTGCGTAGTGTAACTTAAACATGTTTAAAACGCTTACTTTAAACTACAGTTGGGCGAATTCATTAACATAAAGCTTACTTTATAATAAAGTGCTGAATATCTCATGTAAATTATTGAATAATGTATTGAAAATGAAAACCAAAAAAATATATTTTCCTCACCTCATTTCCAGAGCTCATCACTCCTGCCACGTGGCTCCCTATGTCACGCACTGCCGACTTCCTCATCCGAATAAAGTCAAAATATCGGAAACTGGGCCACCGTAAAACGGGGAGTACCTGTACTGTTTGTTTGTGATATAGGATATCATGTGTTTTGTACATTTACATTAACAACATTTAGCAGAGGACTTTTTGCACTTACAACTGATACTATATCACAAAGTACAGTGGGGCAAAAAAGTATTTAGTCAGCCACTGATTGTGCAAGTTCTCCTACTCAGAAAGATGAGAGAGGTCTGTAATTTTCATCATAGGTACACTTCAACTATGAGAGACACAATGAGAAAAAAAAATCCAGGAAATCACATTGTAGGCTTTTTAAAGAATTTAATTGTAAAATATGGTGGAAAATAAGTATTTGGGTCAATAAATTTGGTTTAAACTCAATACTTTGTAACATAACCTTTGTTGGCAGTGGTTTTCACCTGACCACATGATATTCTCCCAATCCTCTTCTGGATCATCCATATGTTCTCTGGCAAACTTCAGACTGGTCTGGACATGTACTGGCTGAAGCAGGGGGGCACGCCTGGCACTGCAGGATCTGAGTCCCTCTCGGCGTAGTGTGTTACTGATGGTAGCCTTTGTTACTTTGGTCCCAGCTCTCTGCAGGTCATTCATCAGGTCCCTCCGTGTAGTTCTGGGATTTTTGCTTTTGCTTTTTTGCACCGTTCTCATGATCATTTTGACCCCACGGGATGAGATCTTGCGTGGAGCCCCAGATCGAGGGAAATTATCAATGGTCTTGTATGTCTTCCATTTTCTTACAATTGCTCCCACAGCTGATTTATTCACACCAACCTGCTTGCCTATTGTAGATTCACTCTTCCCAGTCTCGTGCAAGTCTACAATTTTTTCCTGGTGTCCTTCGACAGCTCTTTGGTCTTGAGTTTGGAGTTTGACTGTTTGAGGCTGTGGACAGGTGTCCTTTATACAGATAATGAGGTTAAACAGGTGCCATTTATACAGGTAACGAGTGGAGGACAGAAGAGCTTCTTAAAGAAGAAGTTGCAGGTCTGTGAGTGACCAAATACTTTTTGTGGGTGACCAAATACTTATTTTCCATCATGATTTATGATTAAATTCTTTAAAAATCCTACAATGTGATTTCCTGGATTTTTTTTCTCATTTTGTCTCTTATAGTTGAAGTGTACCTATGATGAAAATTAACCCGTCTCATCTTTCTAAGTAGGAGAACTTGCACAATCAGTGGCTGACTAAATACTTTTTTACCCCACTGTACTGTCCAAGCAATGGAGGATTAAAAGCATGGCTTAATTTCTGCTCCAGCATCTGTGAGCTAAGCACCAGCACATCCATATAACCAAACAATAAAATAGAATAGGGCTGGATCTCTAGGAATGAAGCTGTACTTCTTATGTACTGTACTATACGTAGCTTATACACTCTTTATTTTTTTATTTTGACAGCTGCACTTTGAGACCTTCTTGATGAAGACAAGTAAAATGAAGAGAACTTCCACAGCAACGCTTGCTGGCCCAGAGATGGACTGGCCTCCCTCTGAAGGCTTGTTTACACCTGCACCCTGTTTTTCCGATGTAGGCACTGAACCCCTCACAACCCTGACCAGGAACAAGCATGGATAATACATGAAAAGAAAAGAAAAGTCTTGCTTCTGTGGATGAACTAGACAAACAGAAATAGGCAAAGCCACATCATGTTTTCTATCCAATCTAGTCTTTGTTTTATTAGACAGTTACATTAAGTTCTTTTACAAGGCCAAAGTTGTCTGAGAAGCTGTTTCTCTTATGTAAGCCAGATAGAAGCACACAAAAACAAGTTAAGAACTGAAGACAAGGAAATGGTGCATAAGTGCCTGTGCAAAGGCTCAAGGACAGAGGTTTCCATTAGAAAACAGATGCGTTGTACTTGTGCCAGGATCTCTGACTGGTGCCCGACTCTGCCCCTGTATGGGGTGGCACACTTCAAGCATGACCCCCTACCTCCCAAACTAGGGAACATTACACCACTCACCAGTTGGTTGTGAAAACAAAGCCAGCCTGGCTTTGTAGTAGCCCTTCAGGGAGGCCACCAGACTCCCTGGGGGGTTTTAAGAAGGGGGTGAGATTGTTACTGTCGCTGATTATTGCTCTCGGGACAATCTGCACAAGGTGAAGGGTGGGGAACAGTGACGAATAATACTGGAGTTGAGATACCACACACTGAAACTAGCCACTCTCCCATGCTACAAATGATTAAGCTGGTTTAGCTGGCCAGTTTAAAGTTAGTTTATACTGAGGTATACATAAAGTACATCCGTGCTGGGAATAGATATGCAGTATAGCAAGGTTATTACAGTTAATGAATCATAGAAAAGAGCAAAAATATGAATACTGCCTTAAAAACATATACATATAAATGAATTACCATTTTAGTTGATTGTTTGTCTGGAAACAAAAAAACAAAAACAGCATTGAAGGTCTAAGGATAATCTCCGGTACAGCCTGACCTCCACCAGTCACAGCCAGTCCTGTTCCGGGACTCGAACCCGGATCGTCACAATAGCACAATTAACTTACTAGCTGCCAAAATCTACCAAATTTGGCTTCTCCTGTTCAGACTGGCAGGCCAGGACCTTAGACATATGTTATTTTTGTAATTTGGAACACAAGTTTTGGAAACAGTTCAAGTGCATTTTGGAGTGGACACTAGAACTGAATCTTTGGGACGCACTGCTGGGCTGAACATTGCTCTGGGCTAATCGGGCATTAACTCAGCGTTGGCAACCAACCCTGAAACATGGAGCCTGGCGAAGGACATGGTGCCCACTCCAGTGGGTTGCTTGGCATGCCTCATTCTGAGTAGCATGCTTGCTCTGCTTTCAACAATGAGACAGAACTAATTGTTTTTGATAACCAGATTTAGTTTTTTCTGGTCACTACAACGACTACAGAGCAGGAAAGCATGAAATCATCAGCATGGAATTACATATTTTGCATTCGGAAAAAGGCAAGAGATAACTTGGTGTGCCATATCTGTGGCCACAGTTTCCCTTAGATAAAGAGAACAGACCACCAAAGATTGGAGAAGAAAGACACAGCATTTTAGATATCCATTCTGCTTGATAGCAGTACGTGCCACAACATCAATGAACTTTAAATCCGTAACAATACAAACAGGGCAGGTTTGAGAGCACTTTTAAGAGTGCCTCAATCTTCCACTGTGTATGTACACTCACTGGCCACTTTATTAGGTACAGACCCTTGTCTCTACACTCATTATCCATTTTATCAGCTCCACTTATAATGTAGATGCACTTTATATTTCTACAACTACAGACTATGGTCCATCTGTTTCTCTACAAACATTTTTAGGCGCCTTTACTTTGTTCTCTAATGCACAGGACCCCCACCGGACCATAACATCAGGTCCTATTTTGGAGGTGGATCATCGTCAGGACAGCAGTGACACTGATGTGGTGGTGATGTGTTAGTGTATGTTGCGATGGACCAGACACAGCAGTGCTTCTGGAGTTTCTAAACACCTCAGTGCCACTGCTAGGCTGAAAATAGTCCATAAACCAAGATGAAGGATTAGAGGGTGACCAACACAACCTGTATAACAACAGATCAGCTACTGTCTCTGGCTTTATGTCTACAAGGTGGAGCACAGTGTTTAAATACTCCAGCAGCACTGCTGTGCCTGATCCACATGTACCAGCACAACACTCAAACACACCACCACCCAAATAATACCTGATCTGTGGTGGTCCTGTCCATTAGTGAACAGAATAACTAAGGGATTAACAAAGTATGCAGAGAAACAGATGGACCACAGTCTCTATGGTAAGTGGAACTGATAAAATGGACAATGTGAGTAGAAACAAGGAGGTTTACCTAAAAAAGTGGCCGATGAGTGCATACTGTTATACTGCATACCTAACTATAGAATTTCAAACATGAGATGAACAACACACACTAAGTATTTGAAATAAGTCAATGATAATAAGCCATATATAAATAATTTTCATTAATGAAAGTGCTTTTTAAAAGCCTGCCTTCCATCCTCTATTGGAATACGTGTCGGCCTTGACATGCACACAAGGAGAGACCCTGTGGCTCTGGATCTGCCTGGATAAGACACTTTCTCTGGGAGCAGTAAGAAAGGCAGATGCCCAGCAGCCCTGAAAAAACACTAGATGCCTGAGTTATGCAGAAACACAGAATTAATGTAAGGCTTAGCTTGCTGATATGAGTGGAAGAGAGAGGGAAAAGCTGGCCTGGATTCAAGGACGAGCCAGTGCACACTGTGGGTAAGTGGAGTAGAAAAGAAGCAGCCGGTCAATTGAACAAAATTGTCTATCTCAGCCAACCCTGTATGTAAGGGACATTTTTACTGTATTCTCTAAACAGGGATGGCCATTCACTTACTGAAAAAGTACCTGTCTATCTACTCTGTCCTTGTGGTGTGGGTATACATTTTCACACCCATACTTCATTAAAATAACACCTCTCACCCAGGGGAAATCAGGAAATCTTGCTTTAAATTGATGGTGGCGCCAGCCCTATGCTATTCTTATGCTTTCTGGCTCAGTAACTTTATTAGTACGATATGTTTAAAAGAATACGTACATCCATTCTTCGGGAGGAGAGCCTACAATGCCTGCCATCTCCTATACAAATGAACCTCAGCAAACAATTGAATGAAACAAAGACCCCAAGTCAATACATAGAACAAGTACTGTACTTAAAAAAATGCTTTTGTGAATACTCTGCAAAACCACAAGCCCTAACAAATATATGTGGCTTTCATGTGAAGATATGTGTAGATTCACTAGGTAGACCTATGTGTAAGAGAATAGGATGTCGCCTGTGTAGAAAGTGTGTGAATAATTTTATCGCATATATAGATATCACATATATACATATATACATATATATACACTCACCCACTCACCACTGTATTAGGTACAAGAACTATTTAACACAATTTTATTATCAACCAATCACATGGATAGAAGATTGGCAAAACATTGCCTGGTCTGATGACTCTCAATTTCTACAATGACATTTGGATGGTAGGATCAGAATTCGGCGTGAACAACATGAAAGCGTGGATCCATCCTCCCTTGAATCAACAGTTCAGTCTGTTGTTGGTGGTATATAATGGTGTGGGGGATATTTTCTTGGCACACTTTGGGCCCCTTAAATGCCAGAGCCTACCTAAGTATTGTTTCTGACCATGTCTATCCCTTTATTACCACTGTGTACCATCTTCTGATGGCTACTTCCAGCAGAATAACGTGCCATGTCACAAAGCCTAAATCATCTCTAACTGGTTTCTAGAACATGACAGTAAATTGAAATGGCCTCCAAAGTCACCAGATCTCAATCCAATATAGCAACTTTGGGATGTCGTGGAACAGGAGATTCGCATCATGGACGTGCAGTCGACAAATCTGCAGCAACTGCATGATGGTAGCAGGTCAATATGGAGCAAAATCTACATCTACATACATCTAAGCATTCAGAAGATGTCCTGATCTAGAGCAACTTACAACTGATTCAATCTGAGCAACTGCTACAACTGAATCAAGGGTCCTGCTCAAGGACCCAGCAGTGGCAGCTTGACCGAGTTGGGATTTGAACCTTGGACCTTAACCACTGGTCCAGTACTTAACCACTAGGCTACCAGAGGCCCATCTCTGAGGATTGTTTCCAGCACCTTGTTGAATTTATGCACAAATAATTAAGGCAGTTCTATATACATACATACAGAACTGGCGCTGCAACAGTGACCCCTACCAAAATCGAAAACTTGGATAAAAAAATTTAACCGCTGAAATTCCTTAGCTCCACGATAAATGAATGAGTGACAAAAGGAGCGTAACACTCTACTGGTTGTCTGCCTTTGACCAGCATGTTTATGTGTGAGAAACAACCGAACACTCCCAAACAAATCACGCTATGAACTCAAGCACTGGAAAAAGTCCAACAAATAACCATTGGCTCTGCCAGCCTTCAGTGGCGCAACTACGTGTGTGTTTAGCTGTGTATTGCACAGCTGGGGATCAGGTAGGAACCCCTTCACAGCAGCTCCGCACCCGCCGCTTAATCTCACCCACAATCGTAGCCAGTGACAGGCACACAAAGCCCAACAAGGCCTCACTATTATGTAACCACTGACAGCTGGGCATTCAGGGGAGGGGGGATCCCGGTCGCAGTGGCAGAAATGTATCAGCCAGACGCTGTCATACAGAAAGAGGCCAAGAATGAGCGTGTGGTGGGCACTGGTTGTTGTGGGTAAATAGGGATTGTTCCTTAATTGATCAGGATCAAAACTACGCAGCAAGAGTCATCTATTAAAGGCCCAATGTTCATACCAAACACGTGAGTGTGACTCTATGACGTTGCTCGATAAGTGGATTTTATGTCTATCCACTTTGGTCATCTGATTTTATGTCTGTATGTAAGTATTTCCACTCAAATAGCACAGAGTGTTCAAATAAAAGAAGCCAATCTAGGAAATGAGTTCACACTTTACCGATTTCTTCTTGCCCATACACCAGTATAAAGGGATGGTGGTGTCATATTTAAGGCCTGATACAAACCAAAACACTGCACCTAAACCAATACACAGCACAGGCATTAGATACGATTGCTGGCACTGAGAGGGATCATCTCCCTACCGCTGCAACAGCAACGCCTGTTGTCTGTTAGAGGCGCTCACAAAGATGGCGGATAAAGTGTAATCCATTACTCCATTAAGTGAGATTAATTCTCACTGTAGAAAGTCCTGTCTGCTGGTGAAAAGAAGCGGTCAGTGATCGCAAGTTTTACAGACACTTGCTGTCCTCCAGCCTTCCTCCCTTGGCGGAGTGGTCATGCACGCGGCAGGGGGACGTAATAAAGCTGGGGAATTGGGCAGCGCAAACTGGAAGAAGACGCAATAAATGTTTGTTTGTGCCCGCAATAAAACTTGTCATTATCACACTTTTACCAGAAAAGCCTTGCACACAGTGCATTTCTGGAGCCCTGACGCACAAGCTGGCGAGTTTTCTATAGCCCGAATCACTTAATATGTCATGTCTTTGGAAACAGTGTCACATTGGCACAGCACACAGAGGCCTCCTCATGTTTGATTGAATTCCCCTTGGATTCCTCGCGGAGGAAGCCTTTCTGTAGAGCCTGCCTGGCTGGACCGCAGTGCCAGAGCAGCATGTCACTGGCAGTCACTCGTGGAGCCAGAATAGCTGGAGCCAGTCAACAGGAGGCAGGCAGATTTGGCAGGGAATCCCAAATACCTGACAAATATTAATGTGAGTAATCCCCTACATATTTCTGGCTCCCATCTTGGCAGCGCAGAGCCGGGCGTCTATATACTCATGAATAATAAAGACTTCTACAGCATGCTCTGTGCACATGTGCGTTAAAGGAGTAGAGAACACATTTTTCATATTTGGAGAGGTTCATAAGTTCTGGGAGCCAATAATAAACACATGTCCAGGAACAGTCTGGCTGGTCGAGGCTCCTGTTATTTCCCATTCCTAATGTTATTGACGGCTCCCTGATATGAGGGCTTCTCTAAATAGAAACTGAAAATCACGGACTCCTGCTGTGTTTTAATTATTAACCTATCGTTAAATAAAACAGTAGGCGTATTACTTAATATAAGTCGTACTTTGTGGTGGGTTTGAGTGTGAACTACTCTACAGAGTAGAATGTAACCTGGCACAGGTCAGGGAAGAGACTCCCAGCTACAACTAGGACTGAACGTTCAAAAACAGCTTAAAGTGACTCCAGGGAAATTGAAACAAGCTCGACTCAAGAGAATATTTGCTAATATGTAAACTGCTAACAGTGGGGCATAACGTATAACATATACTTCATTTTCTGTGAGATTTCCTGGCTAGAGACTGCCAGACTCCACTGCGGGTTTTCAATCGGATTCTCGCTTCAATTTACTGTGTGTGCGTTCACGGCCAAAGCACAGCCGGACAACCTTAGGGATTCCTCCGCGGCTCACTTGTGTGCCTGTGTGGTTTATTTGCAGGAAAATCAATCGATACTGCCTCGTTATACTTTTTAGACTCCTCCATAATATATCAAATGGCTTGTAATTGAGACGCAATGTGTGCATAGTGACAGAAAACAAAAGAGATTGTGTTTTAATCAACTTGGGAACTATTCCTCCCGTCTCCCTTGCCTTTATAATACATACAATGCATTCCTGTGTTGGTCCGCGCGTGATGCGGCTCGCCTGCCTGCTGTTCCTGTAAACTCCCGCCTTAACTAAAGGAGAGAGAAGGACAGAATGAACCGCGCTAAAGCGCTAGTAAAGTTCAAGAACCTGAACTCAGTTTAACACAGTTAATGTGGCGTGTTTCAAATGTCACATATGCACAAAAGCATGCCTTATTCAGTGTTCTAACAGCTTGCTAAATGTGGTACTAAAACAATTCATGATATTTCTAGGAATGGGTCTTTGTTCTGTGAAAGTCATTCACCTACATTGATTAGCATTTTTCTCAAGTAGACTCCTTCCTGACTTTTACGCTATTAAAACCTTTGGAGTAATAATTAAAGAACTCAAAACAATGGAATCGTTAAACCTCACCTTTGACTATTAGACTGAATGAATCTAAAAAACACATAAGCTGTAAGGTCTTGTGTTTTGCATAGGTGCGAGTAGGTGACACCTTTCTATGAAGGTAGATAGACATCTTCACAGTCGGGGTTGTGGGCAAAACGAGATTCCACTGGTCCTAAATGACAGGTTATGGTCTCTGATTTGGTTTAGGAAGAGATTGCCAGGCAACAAAACCAACCCGAGTCTTAAATGAAACAGCCATCTGCCCTGTGGTCCGGTAAAACTGAATTAATTTCACATAATCCTGGAATTCAGGCTTAGATTGATGCCTTGAGGTAAAATATGTCTCCTGGAGCTCTTAAATCATGTGACCTTAAAACACACGTTTATTCACATGTAGTGTTGTGGAGCCCTGCTAAAAACAGCAAAGACCAGCTATATGCTGGGTTCTTGATGCTGGTATGGTAGTCACATATTACCGAGAACATTTGAGTTACCATATAATGTTAGTGCTAGTTGGTTTGAGATGGTTAGTTCAGGTCTGGTGATAGTTTAGCTGGTGAGTTTATTAACTCACAGACATTTTAAGCTGGAGACGTGGGTAACACACAGAAAATTCTATGTTTCCCCGCAAGTGCTTTTGGGCAAAATAAAAAAGGCAGCAATGCAAAGCGCAAACCATAGGTTTGTAACAACCCTGTGCAAACGTAGTTCAAAAGGAAGCTCAACACCCGCACCTTAGCCATGCGTAGAATGCGCTCTTCCCTTTTATTCCCTGCTTTCCTGACCTCTTGGGTTCGAAGGTCAGTTGTCTTGTGCCATGGCAACTTGCAGCACTTCCTTTGCGACTTGTAGCATTACGGCCACTAAAGAGAAAGCCTGCTTCACCGCGGTGGCATTGAGACATTTCCATGCTTATTGAATGAGAAAGGTCAATCTGTTACCAAAGCTCGGTGATCCACTGTGATCCACCAAATGAGCTGCAAAAGAATCAGCGTAGATGAGAAGCTAAGCCACACTTCAACAAAGGCACTTAAAGCAGCTATTCAGAAAACCACAGGCACTGTTATGGATGAAAGGAAAAAAAAGTTTTACCACATAATCGTTTGTCTTTCATTATATCTAATGCATCTTCTTGCATGTCACACATTACCCTCACAGCTGCTCCCACAACCAAGAGCTGCACACACTAATGTAGCTAATTTAATTCTCCATTAATTCTCTACTACACTGAACACTGTGATTAAAAATTAGATTAAAAATTCCCTAGGACGAGGTCTGATATACCTAGGACTGATATCTGCCTGCTTAGTTGTAAGCTCTGTATTTGTTTTGTTTTTTAAGCAATGCATTAGACGGAAGGGGGTAGAATGAAGGATACATTAAAGGCAGCTACGTGCTGGGTTTGGCACGGAATATTAAATGTATTACATATTACCTTTCTAATTTAAAACTATTTCGATAGCAGAAGGAAAATCATCTATCAGCAACAATGGTCCATAATGTATTCCAACAACTCTTACAGAGGTGTAATTAAAGACGATACAGACATAGGGCATATATTGCATATATGCTGCTCAACAGCGTCCTCTAGTGGTTGTAAAGCTGTAACACAACATCACAAACCAGGTATGGGTAAAGCAAATCGGACACGCTGTATTAACCTGCATTACCAATGACTGGTAAAACTAGCAAATGTCAGCAGTAAGTCACACCTTTGTAAAGTCTTGGCAGTAACCAGGGTTTCTTCATTAATTAATAATATAAACGTAGTATTATGTTAACTCATGTCATAATAATAGGCTTATGGTTAGGTGCAGGTGAAGCACTGCTAAGCTACAGGAATTATGCTAATGAAAAGTCCCCATAAAGTTATGATTACCAACTTCTACTTGACCAATAGAGTATTTTCAGGACTGCTGCAACCATGAATTAGTGACTAATGCAGAAATAAGACTTAAATAAAAGGAAAATAAAAACTGCATGTTAGCGGCACTTGGGTGGTGCAGTGGCAATTCGTTAGCCCACCAATATGGAGACGCATATTCAAGTAACAATAGTGACCGAGTCAAGAGATGACCCTGCATTGAAGTAGGAGCTAAATAATGTTCTATAAACGGCGTTCTAAGAGCTACAATCATTCTCAGTTCCTGTGGTGCCAACACGTGACAAAGGGGGCACAGTAGAAAAAGTGCCTCTGGCCAAAAAGCACCTCATGTGTGAAACAGATATCCAGTCCCTACCCCAAGGTGCTATAGAGACTCAAGAGCCTCTGGTAAGACAGAGCACTTAAACAAGCCTGGACTTACAGGTGCCACTGAACCACAGGATCAGGACTTAACTGTACCGGTGAACTGCAAGGGCACAACTTCGATACTACAACCAAAACATATCTTGACAGAGGCAGGATATGAACCAGAGTGGTTCAGCTCTGCAAACCAGTGCTCTACTGCGAAGCCGCTCTGCTATGCAACTTGAGGTTTCATAGGAGCATATGGCCTCCCGATACTATGGACTCCAGTATGGTTCACCAGTACTGATAGTCCAGGGGACTCCTGAAACCATTTTAAGGTCTATGGTTTCATGGCACAAAGGTGTTTTTTTAAAAGTTTCCCAGTTGCTTCTGTCTCACTAGAGATAGTGACCTGAGGTTGGATTCTCACAATTGTCCCACGTTACAATCGCAGTGCTATTCGAAATAAATAATTTAGTATCTTACATGTATATACATTTTCCTGGAAATTATTGCTTTTTATCATCTCATGTAAATATATGGGGGTGGCACAGTGGCTCAGTGGGTAGCACTGTTGCCTCACAGCAAGAAGGTCCTGGGTTCTATCCCAGAATGGAGCAGTCTGGGTCCTCCCTGTGTCCCTGTGGGTTTACTCAGGGTACTCCGGTTTCCTCCTACAGTCCAAAGACTTGCGTGTTAGGTTAATTGTTGTGTCTAAAGTGCCCATGGTGTGTGAGTGTACTCTACGATAGATTGGCGCCCTGTCTAGGATTGTTCCTGCCATGCATCTATGTCGCTGGCTATGCTCTAGCTCTCCCTGTTCAGAATCAAGCGGATAAGAAAATGAATGGATGAATGAATGTAAATATATCCATCTGTCCTTAATTGTACCTCTCAGGTCATGGCTGACATCATGATTTTTCTACGCTGAGTATCATCCTTGCACACTAATTTACTCATTAAATTCAAAATGATTGACATTTTCATTCTATCGTGCACTGAGGCTGTCTCAATCCCCCAAACGCTGGTGGCTTGTTATCATTGACAGGCCTATTAGAACACACTGCACACAATTATCTCTGTAATTATAGAGGTTATTTTAATTTGCCAGTGGAAAATTGCCAATCTTGAAAATGCAAACCTGTGTAGAAGTTTAGGAAAGACGTTCTGCTGCAGATCTTCTGAAGGTCTCCATTAACACGCAATTAAACGTGTCCCATAGGTATGTGCATATCAGAGGTGGTAAGTAACAAAGTACTTAGTTACTGTAATTAAGTATTTTCTTAGGTATCTGTACTGTACTGGATTATTTCTGTAACTTAATGCTGTTTACTTTTACTTACTTTTCAAAAGAAAAATCTGTACTTTTTATTCACTATATTGTCAAAACAAGCTCGTTACTCTAGCACTTTATGAAGTGACCTAATGAAGTGCAAATCAGAATCCTATGTTTATACTTGACGCATTGCAACTGGCACAAGGGTGCAAGATTTTCACACAAGTCCTAAAAATAAATAAAGAGAACCCAGTTAAACGAATTAGACAAACATCTTATACTTGGTCATTTATTTATTGAGGAAAATGATCCAATATTACATATTGGTGAGTTGCAGAAGTATGTGACCCTTTGCTTTCAGTATCTGCTTCAGTAACCCATTCCTCTGTACAGAACAGCTTCAGCTGTGGGATTTTGGTGGGTTTCCTCACATTAGCTACTTGCTTCAGGTCCTTCCACACCATTTCCATTGGATTAAGGTCAGGACTTTGACTTGGCCATTCCAGCACATTAACTTTATTCTTCTTTAACCATTCTTTGTCCTGACATTTTCCTTTAGAATTCTCTGATATAATTCAGAATTCATTGTTCCATCAATGATGGCAAGATGCAGCAAAACAGGCCCAAACCATGATACTACCACCACCATGTTTCACAGATGGTATAAGGTTCTTATCCTGGAATGCAGTGTTTTCCTTTCTCCAAACACAACGCTTTTCTTTTAAACCAAAAATGTTTTATTTTGGTCTCATTCATCCACAAAACATTATACCTGTAGCCTTCTGGCTCGTCCACGTGATCTTTAGCAAACTGAAGACGAGCAGCAATGTTCTTTTTGGAGAGCAGTGGTTTTCTCCTTGCATCCCTGCCATGCACACCGTTGTTGTTCAGTGTTCTTCTGATGGTGGACTCATAAACATTAACATTAGCCAAATGTGAGAGAGGCCTTCAGTTGCTTAGAAGTTACTCTGGGGTCCTTTGTGACCTCGCCAACTATTACACGCCTTGCTCTTGGAGTGATCTTTGTTGGTCGACCACTCCTGGGGAGGGTAACAATGGTCTTTGAATTTCCTCCATTTGTACACAATCTGCCTGACTGTGGATTGGTGGAGTCCAAACTCTTTAGAGATGGTTTTGTAACCTTTTCCAGCCTGATGAGCATCAACAACTCTGAGGTCCTCAGAAATCTCCTTTGTTCGTACCATGATACACTTCCACAAACATGTGTTGTGAAGAGCAGACTTTGATAGATCCCTGTTCTTTAAATAAAACAGGATGCCCCCTCACACCTGATTGTCATCCCATTGATTGAAAACACCTGACTCTAATTTCACCTTCAAATGAACTGCTAATCCTAGAGGTTCACATACTTCTGCCACTCACTAATATGTAATATTGGATCATTTTCCTCAATAAATAAATGACCAAGTATATATTTGTTTAACTGGGTTCTCTTTGTCTACATTTAGGACTTCCAATGATCTGATGATGTTTTAGGTCATATTTATACAGAAATATAGAAAACTCTAAAGGGTTCACAAACTTTCAAGCACCACTGTACTTTTATACTCCTACGTGAGTAAAATATATGAGCCATACTTCATCTTTTACTTGAGTATTTTTTATCAGAGTAGTAGTACTTTTACTTAAGTAAAGATCTTGTGTACTTCTCCCACCTCTGCTCACAAGATCACAGATCCTCCATCACACTTAACAGACGGGGTTTTCTCTATAATCATTGCACATTAAACTCCAGCCTCTTGTGTCAGTGGTTAGATTCAAGAAAATAATGGCATTCTTTGCCAGGCAGGTTCATTATAGCTCAGGTTGTTTTAAATGTCTCAATTATTTTAGAGCCACTGCCTCATTTATGAAGGTCAGAATACATTTGTCTCAATATAAATTATCATTACCATGTGTATACCCTAGAAGTTAGATTTCATTCATGTCTTGAGTACTAAATTAAAGAACTTATTTTTTAAACCTTATTAGACCAGCAGTTATAAGTGTTATAAGTTATAAGTTTGCATGCATTTGAATTTTGATGGTCAGTAGAATTTCTTCCTTCTTCAAGATGAATTTCTTCTTGTAAGCTAATGCTCCCCATGTTGATGAAGCTGAATCAGCCTCTGAGCCACACACGTATTCCACAGTAAAACAGGAAGACATCAAGTCAAGTCAAATTTACTTATACAGTGCTTCTTACAGTGGTGCATTGTCTCAAGCAGGGGCATCATCAGGCCCACTATAAAATGTTGCTGCGCCCCATAATATCACGATGGGGAAGGTCAATTTCATGCTGGATTTTTGAGCACAACAACAGGACACGCCAAATTCACCAAGGGCACTACATTTCCCATAATGCCCTAGCAACATTCCAAAAGCTTGAGCAGCTAGCACTTTCAACAAGAGCCGTTTGGTTTCTCATATGGAGTAATGAACTTATAACTGTATGACCTACCAAAAGTTTATATTAGACCACTAAAGCAAAGGCATCAGTTACTTTTGCCTAAACAAAATGAATGCAATTAATACAAAACCTTTAGTGGTCACTTCATTTCTCATCCATGCCAGAATAACACAAACATCTACTGTTACATTTATGTCATTTAGCAGATGACCTTATCCAGAGCAACTTACAACTGATACAATCTTAATCCAACCAGGGCCTTGCTTAAGGACTCAACTTGACAGGTGAGGTGGGAATTGAACTTGGACCTTCTGGTCCCTAGTCCATTATCTTAACTGCTAGGCTATCACAGTCCCACTAGTGAATCACTTAATCTATTTATTGTTTAACAGGCTAATTTTTTGCATGGCTCCGCCCCTACAATGGATTGGCAAGCAGAGGGGTACAGCTGTGCCCCTCTAAATTCAGTGGGGTATTTTCATGAATATTATATATAAAATAACTATGTATGTTCTTAATGTTGAATGGCGGCAGTGTATGGGATGTTGTCAAGCAGCTAACACTTTTATTGACTGTGTTTAGTTTCACAGCTGATGTCACAGTAAAGCTGTTATGTAGCCTATGCATAAGATCAGAAGCTATTAAAGATTTAGGGACATAAATGAGATAACGCTACCATTATCTCTATGGTCGTTTTGGTATAAATTAATCGATCTTAAATCAAATATTAGGAAGGCCACTTACACACAGTATGTTAACTGAGACCCATTTCCCAGCAGAGGGAGCACAAGGACTACTATTGCTTTGGTTTTCATTCCTTCAACCTCAAACAACAGACAACAGACTTTGGATTTCATAGCTCTGGAAAAAGTTAAGAGACTACAGCAAAATTATCGGTTTATCAAGGTTGTACTATTGTAATTTCTTTTATAGATTTTATAAATACTGACAGTTTCGAATAAAATTATTTATGTACCAATGATGAAAATTACAGACCTCTCTCATCTTTCTAAGTAGGAGAACTTGCACAATCAGTGGCTGAATAAAGTGCATGAAGTGCAACACACTTGGAGACTTTGCCTTGCACATATCTGTGGAAAATGGACACCCTCACAGATACAAGGAGATCATACAAACTCCACACAGGTGGCAGCTAGTCTGGGAGTACGTGTGTACGTGGAGTGGAGCTGTGAGGTGGCAGTGCTACCCACTGTGCCATCGCGCCGCGAATCCCAAGTATCTTGTGACAAAACGACTATCACACTGATACTTTACTAGAACTGCAATTCCTTACATGCATTTTACTGAATGACTCTGGGGGCATAAACAGTATGGCCATGTGGTAGTTCGCTAGCCTACTACCATGATAAACTGTGCTCAAGTCCTGGAAGTGGCGTCCAGCCTGCAATGGACAGGTTCCTTGTACTGGTTACTTGGTCATCTGTGGCCTGTGGATTTCAGGATAGACTACAAAGCCTTCCGTGACCCCTGACCATGATAAGTAGGGCTAAAATGGCTTAAAAACGAACGATTTAACATTTACATTTAAAAATATTAAATGTTACAATATTAAAAATATTGTACATTTGTATCCTAAACAATGCTACACATCTTCAAAGACAATGAAAAAGAAAAGTTGACTGGGGTAGCCTAGCGGGTAAGGTACTGGGCTATAGACCAGAAGGTCCAGGGTTCAAATCCCACCTCTGCCAAGCTGCCACTGTTGGGTCCTTGAGCAAGGCCCTTAACCCACAATTGCTTGGATTGTAAGATTGCATCAATTGTAAGTCGCTCTGGATAAGGGCGTCTGCTAAATGCTGTAAATGTAAAAGTTAAAAAAAAAACTGCACAACACTTAACACAAAGCCACTTCAGCTTTCTATGCTCCCTGGGGCATGGACACACATGACTTTTCTGATTTCATTCAGATCTAAGAAGGTCAAGCCCATTAAACCCTTTAATCTCTTCCTCATTTGTACAGATGTGTTTGGTAGTCTTTATTCACTTACGGACCCTGACAGTTTGAACAAAGAGAGCAGGAGGGATCAATGGAGATGTCACCAAACGCCGAAAAGTACTTGGAAGCTGTACATCTGAGATACAGACCTGAATGTACCTCATGCCACTGCGTACTCACACATCCCGGTTAAAAAGGGTGATGATGGCCAGCGTTCTGTATTGGAAAAGTAATAAAGCAATTTAATCAGAATTCTGTGGAAATGTTATGCTGATATTTGGATGGATAATAAGCATAGATGAGTGAGAATATTAAATACTAAAAGGTACTTTGGGGAATATTTGAACATTAGAAGATCTTGACACCATTGAAATCACTGCATGGTGTAATCCCATCAGGAAAAGCAAACAGATCAGTGTGACAGGAGGTGTTGAACTCAACTTACAGGCCTAGAGGAGTGAGTCCTGCATGGATCTAGTCTTACTGGCTCCCTCGTTAACAATGGACCAGACGCAGGATACATCCTACTGCTATTGTACCCATCCACATGGGGCCAGGGGTAATAGGTGAGGCAGCAAAACTCACTCTGGGGGGTCATTCTATCCTTCTATCACACACACACACACACACACAGAGGAAGACAAAAATGACATGACTTTGATTCTGAAACATTACAAGATTTGTATACAGTCAAACCCCAGTATCCAATTTCTTGCCATAAAGCATGGGGTGTATTAGTCCCCCTCTTCACTATTCAGACAACTAAAATGAATCCCAAGAAATGAAATCCTCCACTGAGTGAGTGTGTATCAGTGTAACAAATCTGACATTCATGGTGTCTTGAAATTGCATTTTGCCTCTATCTGCACCTTCCACTTCCTTCCTATCAAAAAACACTTTTTGATTTTTTTTTCAGTAAGATCAATACCAGAGGACTATTTACTATTTTTATTTACACTCATGCCACTATCAAACATTCACTAGAAACTAACCTGACTGTGGAACACAATTAGGGCTGTCAAAGTTAATTGATTGGCAATAATTTATTAAGACAGATCATTTTCTTAATGCTATTAATCACAGTTTTGTTGCTGGTCCCCATAAAGGACCCACACTTATGGGCTATATTAGATATGCCATTGTTTTAGCAATGGTATAATGACCATGTTGAGGTTCTCTTTAGGAGTGTCTAGGGTGGACTGGATTAGGAATGAGATCATCAGAGGGACAGCACAGGTTGGAAAATTGGGAGACAAAATTCGAGAGGGAAGACTGAGATGGTTTGGACATGTGCAGAGGAGGGATAGTGGATATATTGGTAGGAGGATGTTGGCGATGGAGCTGTCAGGCAAGAGACGGAGAGGAAGACCAAAGAGGAGTTATTTGGTTGTGGTAAATGAAGATATGCAGGGAGTTGGGGTGAGAGTAGAGGACGTGGAGGACAGGGTGAGGTGGGAACGTTTAACTCGCTGTGGTGACCGCTGATAAAGGGAGAAGCTGAAAGAAGAAGAAGAAGAAGAAGAAGAAGATAATGACCATGTATAATTGTTCCTCTGTCTCTTTATTAGAATACATCCAGAAAATACAGAAAATTCAAGAAAATAAAAAAAACAGATAAGCTACAGTGGCAGGTATTCAGTGTGACCTCCCCTTACACTTGAGCAATAGTAGCATCTGGCAGCTTCATTGGGATGCCAAGTTGACCCTTCCACAGACTAAAGAATCTTGATTAGGAATGGTCTTTATGGGAGGGTAGCAGCAAAGAAACCACTTTTTTGGAAGGGAAACAAAGTGAAAAGGCTAAGATACGCTAAAGCACACAAAGACTGGAATGTAGCTCAGAGGAAAAGAGTATTATGGAGTGACAAATCCGATCCAATCCAAACATTGACAATATGTTATACATGATCATTATACCATTGCTAAAACAACACATCTAATGGTGACCTTTGTGCAGTACTGTATATATACATTCACTGATGGCTTTATTAGGTACACCTCCTTGTTTCTACACTCATTGTCCATTTTATCAGTTCCACTTACCATGTAGATGCACTTTGTAGATCTACAATCACAGACTGTAGTCCATCTGTTTCTCTTCATTCTTTGTTGGTTCCCTTTACAGGACCAGTACAGATCAGGTACTATTTGGGTGGTGGATCATTCTCAGCACTGCTGTGACACTGATGTGGTGGTGTGTTTGGTGTGTTTTGTGCTGCCTTGAGTGGATCAGACACAGCAGTGCTGCTGGAGTTTTTAAATACTGTTCACTCCCTGTCCGCTTTATTAGAGACCTTCACCTTAGTGGTCCACCATGTGGATGAAAAGTCAGAGACAGTGCTCACAGGATGCTGCCTACAGAATGCTAGTGGCTGGATATTTTTGAGTGGTGGACTATTTTCAGTCCAGCAGTGACACTGAGGTGTTTAATAACTCCAGCAGCACTGGACACACACAGCACAACACACACTAACACATCACCACCACATCAGAGTCACGGCAGTGCTGGGAATGATCCACCACCCAAATAATACCTGATCTGTGCTGGTCCTGTGGGGGTCCTGACCATTAGAGAACAGAGATACTGGGACTAACAAAGTATGTAGAGACCCAGATGTACTACAGAACTACAAAGTGCTTCTATGTGGTAAATGGGAGAGATTAAAATGATAGGAAGGGTAGAAACAAGGAGGTGTACCTAATAAAGTATATACACAATATTTGTTGTTGGTCTTTGTTGCATTATGGACTCCATTAAGTACCAGAAGCAACATCTAGGTTGAGGTTGGATCTCTTAGCAAGACAATAACCTAAAACACCCAAATCCACACACAAAAAATGTTCAGTGACCAAGGTTTTGGCATCCCAGTGTCCTGACCTAACCCCATACAGTCCCCAAGCAAGGAGTCAGGGACCCTGGAGGATATGGAGAGAATCTGTATTGAGAAGTGTCTCTAATATCTTACTTTGTATCTCATCCAAAGCATTATAGGACAAGACTCTCTTAAGACTTCATGATAATTAACCACCGACATTTCGTCTTTAGCTCCCCCCCATCTTTACTAATCATTTTGGAGCTGACTGTAACAGGAAACCCACAAAAAAAGTTTGCATTCTGCATTATGACTACGGGTTCTCTCACTAACACTTATTGACAGTTAGCGATCAGGATTTAGCAACACCTCCCGCATCCTGACAGAAAAAGGACTGGTAGGATGAGCTCTGAGTATGTTTGCCCACCTGGCTTCGATGCAGGTACCCTAGGGAGTGTTAGGGAGAGGAAAGGCGTTCTGCTTGGTGTCTATGCATGTGTGCATGCCGTGAGTTTGATGGGATTAGGAGGCCGGTGATCGTCTTCTCCGCATAGCCCACTGACCCTTCCACTCGGCGCTTCTCACGCTCCTAGTTCAAAGACAGGCAGGCGTTGAGGATCAGGGGCGGGGAGGGATCCCTCTCTTCCTGCTCTCTTCCACACGGTGTTAGGTTTCTTATCCTACTGTACCTAATTTCTTAACGACAGGCCATGAGTGGCATGTACTGCTCTTTCACAGCTACGTCTAGTTAGAAGAGCTGAAGGATTACTCTGCAAAGCTTGAGCAACGTTACAAATTCATTGCATGCGTGGCTGGAGGAATTGCTAGGAGTGTGAACAGCATAGAGAGCAAATAGCACAGCAGGACAAATTTGAATGCTTTTTACTGAAAAATATTAGGTCATGCCACAGTGAGCATGTTCACCAACACTGAGAGGGCTAATGCACTTCATAAGTTAACTCTTTAAGCAAATATGCTTTCAAAATTCGAACAAAATGTTACTAGAACACAAATATCTCAACCTTAGAAAAATATAGATATATATAACAACCAGAGTACCTACGACTTTTTGCACATCAACACCTGTACACTGCGTGAGTCCAGAGTCAGATGACAACGGAAAAACGTTTAAGGGACAGAAAGACAGAGGACAGAGCGAGGGCCTGGAGATGAAGGAAGATCAGAAGAAAAGGTGCAATTACTTCTCCTTTCTTATGGAAATGCTAATGAAGTAGGCGAGAGGGCCACAGACAATGGGGGCTACAGGCAGGTTGAGCGTCACCATGTAAACAGCTTCCTGCCAAGGAGCCATTTAGCCCTCACTTTTACTGACCAACAAGCTATCTCCATGTTGACTACAAAGAGCCAGGTTCCATCAAAGACCGCCACATCCAACAGTGGAACCACCAGGCCTGTCCACGACACAGCTTTCCCAGGACTTTTAACTAATAATGTACTGGTGACATACAGGCTCCGATTTCTCAGCTTACACACCTTACCCTGTTGTCCAGCACAGATGCTGTTCCAGGATTAACCCTGACACTGAAAGTCTTTAATTGTTTGCTCATGATAAGTAACAGTTAAGGCAGAGCTATGATACACTTCTATTACTGCAGTACCTTAAGTCCACATGATATTGTGAGTATATACTGCATTGACACTGAGGTAACTATGAATGTTCAGTTCCAGGTAACAATACACCATGTCTTAAGGTACAAATTTTCTGGTAGTCAGCATAACACACTTACACAGAGGGAGAAGGAGATTAACTTAGGCACTCGCACTTACTCGTGATAAAACTCTCGCATAAATCAGGCCAACTGAGTCACCCAGGCTCTCCAAGTATATTCATTTCCATCCACTCACTTCAGATGATCAGACTGGATATACTGTCTCATTAGACATCTCAGTGTGAAATGTACGCCTGACCTGAATTTTGTTAGCTCCGCAAATTCCTGGGTCATGCAGGTGCTCTGGGGGATTGGTATACTCCTTCATTCAAATTCAACCTTTATTTAATTGAACCACTGACCAAATACTTATTTGTTAGGTTGTGTTAAATTTGTGTTATTTTTACACATGGTCATCCAAGTTTATTCTTATCTCTTTCTCACAATGGTAATGAATTGTGGACTGCGGTAGCCTAGTTGTTAGGGTACCAGACTATGGACCAGAACCTGCAGGGTTTAAATCCCACCTACCCAAAATAGAGGGAGACTACCCAAAATAGTAGTAATTGCAAAATACAGTGGTCTTTGAAAGTTTGTGAACCCTTTAGAATTTTCTATATTTCTGCATTAATATGACCTAAAACATCATCAGATTTTCACACAAGTCCTAAAAGTAGATAAAGAGAACCCAGTTAAACAAATGTGACAAAAAATATTATACTGGTCATTTATTTATTGAGGAAAATGATCCAATATTACATATTAGTGAGTGGCAAAAGTATGTGACCCTCTAGAGATTAGCAGTTCATTTGAAAGGTGAAATTAGAATCAGGTGTTTCAATCAATGGGATGACAATCAGGTGAGTGGGCACCCTGTTTTATTTAAAGAACAGGAATCTATCAAGTCTGCTCTTCACAACACGTTTGTGGAAGTGTATCATGGCACGAACAAAGGAGATTTCTGAGGACCTCAGAAAAAGAGTTGTTGGTGCTCATCAGGCTGGAAAAGGTTTACAAAACCATCTCTAAAGAGTTTGGGACTCCACCAATCCACAGTCAGACAGATTGTGTACAAATGGAGGGAATTCAAGACCATTGTTACCCTCCACAGGAGTGGTCGACCAACAAAGATCACTCCAAGAGCAAGGTGTGTAATAGTTGGTGAGGTCACAAAGGACCCCAGGGTAACTTCTAAGCAACTGAAGGCCTCTCTCACATTGGCTAATGTTAATGTTCATGAGTCCACCATCAGAAGAACACTGAACAACAATGGTGTGCATGGCAGGGTTGCAAGGAGAAAGCCACTGCTCTCCAAAAAGAACATTGCTGCTCGTCTGCAGTTTGCTGAAGAGAAGGTGGGTCATGCAGCAAGACAACGACCCTAAGCACACAAGCCGTTCTACCAAAGAATGGTTAAAGAAAGAATAAAGTTCATGTTTTTGGAATGGCCAAATCAAAGTCCTGACCTTAATCCAATCGAAATGTTGTGGAAGGACCTGAAGCGAGCAGCTAATGTGAGGAAAACCCACCAACATCCCAGAGCTGAAGCTGTTCTGTACGGAGGAATGGGCTAAAATTCCTCCAAGCCGGTGTCCAGGACTGATCAACAGTTACAGGAAATGGTTTAGTTGCAGTTATTTCTCTGCACAGGGGTTTGGTCACACCAGATACTGAAAGCAAAGGTTTCACATACTTTTGCCACTCACTAATATGTAATATTGGATCATTTCCCTCAATAAAATAAAATGACCAAGTATACTATACTATTTTTGTCTCATTTGTGTAACTGGGTTCTCTTTATCTACTTTTAGGACTTGTGTGAAAATCTGATGATGTTTTAGAGGTCATATTTATGCAGAAATACAGAAAATTCTAAAGGGTTCACAAACTTTCAAGAACCACTGTAGCTAGTTTGTGTTTAATGCGAGACCAAACATCCTCTATAAGATTCAAATCTTATGTTTAATGTTGGAGAACAATAGCAGTCATTAATAAAAAGATAGAAGATTTGAGTTTTATATCAAACATTTACATTACATTACATTTACATTTACAGCATTTAGCAGACACCCTTATCCAGAGCGACTTACAATTGATATAGTCTTACAATCCAAGCAATTGTGGGTTAAGGGCCTTGCTCAAGGACCCAACAGTGGCAGCCTGGCAGAGGTACAGGTCTCAGGAGTGCATTTTCGTAGTTCTTGCACATTTTCTGACGAATTATTTGTTGTTAGGACCATTAAAATTTTTTTTTGTTTAGGAGTGCAATTAATCCAAGCTCATCAAAGAAGTTGACTAACCATTTTTATAGACTTTGTTTTAGGACTGCAGGGCAAAAAAAGCTGATGAACTGATTTGTTGGACAGGTGGAAATCTTTGAAAGTGTCATATTAAGTCAGTGAGATGTTAAATACAACCCATTCTACTGCCACCAAGCAGAAAGTGTGTCTACATACTTTTGGTGTCGGTCCACGTTGCAAAAAGTTATAACGGGTTTATTGAATTTCAATGCATTTCTGGATAACACTATTGACCACTAGGGGCAGTGTTAGTCCCTGACTGTTCATAACGGTTGTAAAGCCCAAAACCAACCCATAGATGGCACTGCACGAGATACAGAGTGGAGGTGGGGTAGACAACCCTATGACTGTGATAAAAGATCCAGGATTAGGGGGCTATATCTATTGTCCTTTAATGAGTGGCTTTGATCTGTGCTCAGCATTTAGTGTTTGTACACCTGGAGCACAGCAGTGCTGGTGGAAGCCTGACATGGGGCTGAAGGAGAAAGAGAGAGGGTGCTGCTGGCTACTAGTGGGGGCATGTATGATGTAGATGAAGGGTTATGGGTGAAATCAGGCTTCATGCAGGTAACACTTCCCAGTGAGCCACTGCTGGCGTGGGAACGCAGTAAAAGGGCCCCTGCTTAGAGCCCTGTCTGCTTTGTTTGTCCCGTTTTTATGGTCTTCAGCTCCTGGATGGAGATTCTAAAAGAGTCCAGGACCTAGAGAGACAACTTCAGAAAATACTCTAATGAAATAAAGAGAAAAATAGACATCTCAGTCTAATATCTCAAAAATCCCACGGTTGATTTTGGGACAAAACTACAAGCTGAACAGCACAGGAACATAGTACAAGTGAAACATTATTATATTATTTGTTATATGTACACGGTTATCCCGAAAGGATTGCCAGTCTATTGCATGTCTGGTTAGAAGATCCCCCAGCCAGCCTCCTGTCCCTCAAAAACCGCCAATCATGTCTGCATGCGAAGCCCATCCTGGCCGGAAGGCACTGTTTGGACTCAAGTCCATTTCTCTACAACTGTATTATTAGTATTACTGCATATTATTATTATTACTATTATTATGTCTTGGTGACATTTTCACTGAACATTTATATCAGCTACGATCATGCTTTATGATATTCGTGTCATAATACAATATATTAATACTCATTTATATTAAATGCCAAATATTCAAATACATGTGGCTGCTCAATACAATCAGTGTGTGTGAGCATGCGTACCTTGATGATACAGCTGGTGGCTACAAGCAAGGGGTTTAACTGTGTTTTCTGACACACTGGTGAGTGCTGGCCTCAGCTGTACATATTTACACCACGAAACATGAAACCTACAAAAAGACACACACCGGGAGCTCACTCAAACAAAGTGGCTAAACAGCGAGAGACCTGAGTCTATTAGTCAAACACGTTCAGTTAAGGAATATTGGTGGATTTAGTGAATTAAATATCAGGCCATTCGTATGATTCATATACATCTGTATTATCCCTGTATTAAGTCTTAGGCCACCATTAGATTTGTTGTTTCAGCAATGGTATAATGACTATATATAACAAATTGTCATACTCTTCCAAAAAGATAAGTCCTGATAATGATTATTGAGAATGTAGATGGGTCAACTTGGCAACCCGGTGATGTGTAATTGTCTTACGATGCAACCATACATCAATGAAAGATATATTATAAAGCTAATTAGCTAATGAACAGAATGTATAACATTTTCTAAGCATAGTCAAATTGTCACATCCCTTAGTTATTTCATTTATCATTGTAAACCGTACCTACCTATACTTACCTACCTATCCTAGATACTTTATTAAATCTGTGGAAGGGATACCGACTTTCACTGCACCACACAGGCCTTTTGGAGTCTGATTTACAATTCAGTACACTGCCCATTCTCTAAGTGTGTCAGTATTTTATTTAAAATAGTAATAAATCACCATTTAGGTCACACCACCTGGAATAGTGAAAGCGTTACAGTAGAATAATGTGACTGTGGTGGTGTAGTGGTTAAGATACTGGCCTCTTAACCAGAAGGTTCAGGGTTTGAGTCCTAGCGTTGCCAAGCTGTAAAGCTTTTGCCCAACATTAGGTTAATCTAAGTGTTTTAACCATGTTTAAGGTAACTTAGGTTATGCGATGATAAACTCCTCGGTTTAAGCTACAGTCAACTTCCGATTAATTTTTCAGAAAGTAACCCTTTTTCGTAAATCGGGGAGCACCGGTACACTTTTGAAACAAGCCCCGAAAACCTGCAACCCGCAATATTTGTAAGTGACCATATAGACAAATGGGCCAAAAGTCGCTTAGAATAAGTGGGCCTGGCAACAAACAGCTTCTGGGACAGCTCTACGTGGTTACGTTTGCATGCATACGCGAGTCATAAAACCGGTTGAGTAAGGCTTTTCATGCACTGAGAAATCTGATAACTGTGATAAAATCCAGCTTAACTTCAGAATATCCAATTATGATCGGATTATTAAGTGCATGTACCCATACTGACTCTTGGACCCATGAGCATGGCCTTTAGCCCTCAATTGCTTGGACTGAACATTGTATGATTGTATCAGTTAGAAGTATCATATTTCAAATCATATTTTTAATGAGGAGTCATATTGAGACAATGTTTGCTGCCAGAATGTGTACATAATCTCAAAAAACTCATAAATAAATAAAGTACTCTATACCACAAGCTATAAATACATATATATAAATATAAATACATAAATACAGGGAATCAAGCCACTGCAGGGGTGTATTCACATATGGGAAAATAGACATAGATTTACAATAGCCCGTCCACTTAATGGCATGTTTTTGGGCGGTGGAAGGAAGCTGAAGATGCCAAAGCAAAATCATGTGAATATAGGGGGAACTCCGAGATAGTAAGAGGACATGGGGATTTATCTGTACAACAACAACCTTACTTGCTGTGCCACCGTGTCACCCTAAACTTTATTTTTTCAGCACATAACTGTAATAACATGTTAACTAAGACAGCTGTGCAATGAATACACTGTACATCACATTTGTAAATTTGCATTAAGTCATTTAGCAGATGCTCTTATACAGTGGGGCAAAAAAAGTATTTAGTCAGCCACTGATTGTGCAAGTTCTCCTACTTAGAAAGATGAGAGAGGTCTGTAATTTTCATCATAGGTACACCAACTATGAGAGACAAAATGAGAAAAAAATCCAGGAAATCACATTGTAGTATATCTATGATGAAAATTACAGACCTCTCTCATCTTTCTAAGTAGGAGAACTTGCACAATCAGTGGCTGACTAAATACTTTTTTTGCCCCACTGTATAGAGCGACAACCAAACAATCAATTACAATCCATACAGTTGTGGCTCCACAGTGGTAGCTTGGCAGAGGTGGGATTTAAACCTTGGAGATTCAGGTCCACAGTTCAGAGCCTTAACCACTTTACCACCACAGCCCCATATTTGCAGGACTTGCAGGACGTATGGACCACCTTCTGGCTGGATTTGGCCATCTTTAACCAAGTTCTACTGGTTTATAAAACCAATTTTGGAGTTGAAGAATCTCAAAATATTAGAACCTTTACATAGCGTCCTTTTCTGATATATTTCTGTAGTTACACTGAGGTAGCTTTCTTGTTATGTCCATCGTTCTGTTGCTGTGCAACTCCAACTTGGAAGAAGCCATAAATCAGCTTGATGTGCCTGTTTTGGTCTGACCAGAGCTCTCCTAATATCTTTAGCATGCGAGTGAGAGGTGCCTATGCCAATAGGGTTTATTGCTCATAAATCATAGGGAAAGCATTATTTTATTCACATGAAGTAAACACACAAGTTTGGACGCACCTGACTGAACATGATCTGGTCTTGACTGCGAATGACGTTCGAATGAAGGTGTCTTATTAGTTTAGGCAGAATATCCTTTCTCTAATTTTGAAAGGGATTATGATCAGACCAATTTCTTTTAATGATTGCTTCACCAACTTTACTTGCATCTAAATGTGTTGTCTGTTTCTTTACTATCAGACTGTGGGAATATGAAACACTCATGAGCGAGAATGTCCAAACTGTGTGTACCTCAGGACTGAAAATGGTCTCAACATTTAAAGTAGACATTTTAGGCAAGCTAAATGATTCACATCTAGTGAATATGTTATATAGAATTCCCAAGGTCAGTCTCTTTCACCTGTTTCCTTCACTTTCGGATGTTTTGGCTCGCCTCTGTCGGCCGTCTGCTCACTCTCCGGCCAAGCTTAAGGCCTCCGAGTCCGAGCCCTGCTCTCTTTCATTAGCATCCCAAAGGTCCTGGCACTATTGTGGAGGACAGAGGCAGAAAGGGGAGGGAGCAGGGAACAATTACTGACCATGCTAATTCTTTTTATCCCTTTCAAAGCCAGGGTGATTAGGAGAGGAAAGTTTAGATTTCCTGAACTTGAAGTGGAAACGCAGCAGTGACAGACGCTCTCAGGGCTCAATCCACATCTGATAGGGAGCAGGGGGAGTGTGTGTGTGTGTGTGTGTGTGTGTGTTTGGGCCAAGTTGTCCCCCATATAGAAATATCTGATATTTTCTACCTTACCGGCGCATTTTGCTGGCTGATATTTTTTTGGTACAAACTACAGCTTTTAAAAAATAGATTTTCTTTAGGTTATTGAGGTTCAGATTAGATTTAGGTGAAGGTATAGGATTAATTAGCTACTCTAAAATTATGACGTCCAAAGTCTCCAAAATGATAGAAAGCACTTTATTTGTGATTGGGTCAGGTATATATGATTGTGAGGACCAAATGTTCCCACTTGGATAGAAGGATTTGACCATTTTTACCTCGTAGGGACATTTTATTTTGCTGGCCTTTCTTTCTTTCTTTCTTTCTTTCTCTGAGGTTAAGGTTAAGTGTAGGAGCAGTATCAATTGCCTACTCTAATATTATGACATGAAAAGTCTACACAATGACAGAAAACACATTGTGTGTGTGTGATGACCCTGTTTCGCAGGACTTCATAAGACAGAGAAGTTAATTTTCTTTTTTTTAACAAAAACTACAACTTTCTTTAAAAAAAGAGCCAACATATTTTCTTTAGGTTACTGATTTTAAGGTTAGGGTTAGGTGTAGAATTAATTAGCTACTCTGATATTATGATCTGGACAGTTTCCTCAATGATAGAAAACAAGCTTGCATGATTGTATTTGGGTTTTTACCTTTTTCACAATACCTACAACTTTCTGTTAATAAAACAGTCAATATAGTGTTTTAAATGAGTGAGGTTAAGGTTAGATTTAGGTGTAGATTTGATTTGCTACTCGAATACTGATCCCCACAATGATAGAAACCAACCGTACAGAGTGAAGAAGAGAACTGAGAGACAGGAACATGAGTAGATCTGGTATCACCCTACACAGATCCTTCAGTCCTCTTACCTGCCCTAAAGCAACACCCTTCCTGTCACTGTTATAAAGTCACATTAAAATACAATACAACCAGCGGAGTAGAAACCAACACAAAATGAAGAGACGAAACTATTTAAATATCAAATCTGATACTAGTCAAAAATAGTGGAAAGCACAAAACAGTTCACCCAGTGGACCATTCGTATGAAGTGTATTGTGGTTACACAAGGCATGTTTATAGTATGGATATTAGAAGAAAAATCATCTCACTTAACTAGTAGGTCATTTTCTTTCAAGACATAAACACTTACATTTACATTTACAGCAGACGCCCTTATCCAGAGCGACTTACAATTGGTACAGTCTTACAATCCAAGCAATTGTGGGTTAAGGGCCTTGCTCAAGGACCCAACAGTGGCAGCTTGGCAGAGATGGGATTTGAACCCTCAACCTTCTGGTCCATAGTCCAGTACCTTACCCGCTAGGCTACCACAGTCCCATTTTGTCCATTTGTTCACTTGTATTTAGAACAAATGGCTATTATATTTCATATTGTTAAATCTTTACAGAAACGACAACATAACCTAACCTCTTATACCTACAACTGTAAAATGGATAATTTACTATAATCACAGGTAAATACAGATTATTATTATTTATTTTCCTTTTATACTTTTCAGTTGTGCTTGGTGTGCGTGTCGGTCCTCTTCCCAGGCCTTACTCATCCATCTCTGGAAAATATGCATCCCCCCTTATAACTGTCCCTTTGTGGAGCACCAGGTCTCTGTAATATTTCTCACCCAGGTGAGAGTGTGCTTATGCCAGGGAGAAGCGGCATCCCTTAACCCCATCGACGCCAACGGGTGCATGCTTTCTCCTTTGGATAAACCCCAGCCTCTAACAGGCCGTGCTACACGGCCAGCACAGGTCACCCGGCCATGCACAGGGCTTACACTAATATGTGGGATTTTAACAGAAACTAAGCCGACTACAGCCTTGCTTATAATTCCTATGCAATACTCAAACGGCAAAATTTCAGCCGCGACTAATTCTGCAGGTCCATTCCATGACGATCCCAACAACTGATTACTTATCAGTACACAAACTAACTTAAAATAACTACATGCCCTTACAAATCCAGTCTCTTTCACTAATGTAAACTCTGCAGTATTAACCAGTTACTTATTAGTATTTTTTGTTATTAACTGCTTGTAGATTTAGGTCGAAGACAATGTTTCCGCGAGAGCTAGAGACAGGAACTTGGACTGTAGGTGAGCACCTCCGTGACTGGTGTGAAGCTAACCAGAGCTCTCCAAACACAAAAGACAAAGGATCGAATCATTCGAATCCTACGGCATGGAAAGGTGTGAGGAAACTCTTTGCATTTATGACCTCTGAGAAGTGCAGTAGGAAGTGGAGCAGTAAAGAAGTCACACTCCACAAATCTGCCCTCAAACATTTTCATTCAATTCCAAGTACATCAGAAAGACAGGGCCAGGGAACGAGAGAGAAAGGAAGAATCAAACTAACGCCATGTGTTAGGCCCGTGAGCTATCACGTGGTAATATAGCCTAACGATGTGAATGTGAATTGTTTAGTATTGTGTCTTTTTAACAGAATCCTGGGGTAACACTGTATATCTTAAAATATAGTAAGCCAGTAATGTTACAGATTTGACATGACTGTTCATCATTATAGCCAAATTTCTGGTTCAAATGACCACAATGACTGAAAAACTGAGAACAAAAAAGGAATACAACTTGATTTGTAATTAACTGGTGCACTAATAGCAGAACCGCTAAAGTGTTCTGAGTAAGATTGCAGGGTGTTTAGAACAGGTAGCCTGCTGGCTAGGGACACTGCAGTCGGGTGGCCCATTAAGGAGCTTCGCTTTGGAGTCGTCAACACTTCAGCAAGTATCGGAGCGCAGGTCTAAATACAAAGGCCTTCACACATGTGTATTTGGGACAAAGATTAACATCACTCACAAATATACAACTGAAGCTGCTTACGTGGTTTGTCTTCCCCTTTGAGGGCAGATTTACAGAAAGGATTTGAGTTGGTTAGCCCTAACTTTAACCCCAACCCTAACCTTAACCCATGTAGATAATGTACATTTATGCAGACTTATTATATGGAAGCAAGTGATCTTCTAATAGGAAGATATCAGGACAAATTAATAAAATATTTTATAGTTAGTTTCACGTGATTATTATTATTATTAGTAGTAGTAGTAGTAGTATTTCTTATGTATTTATTTATTTAAATGACATATTTAAATTCCTGAATCTTTAATCTTCTTCTTATGGATGGACTGAATTAGATTCAGTAGTTGATTTGAAGGTATTGTAATAATAATAATAATAATAATAATAACAACAATAATTATTAATAATAATAAACTCATTTCTTTAAGTGTCTGAATTTTTAGGCTGCTTCCACAAGCTTAGATGCCCCAATTTAAGACTCATCAAACTGTGGAACACAGATGAAAATAATAATAATAATAATAATAATAATAATAATAATAATAATAATAATAATAATAACAACAACAACAACAACAACAACTACTACTACTACTACTAGCACTGCTGCTGCTTCTAGTACTATTACTAGTACCTAGTACTATATTATTATTTTTAATAACAAAAATATTATGAACTTCATAATAATAATAATAATAATAATAATAATAATAATAATAATAATTATTATTATTATTATTATTAATAATAGTAGTATTATTATTACTATTGCTATTATTAAGATTATAACAACTTAATAAATTAGTAACTTATTTATTATATTAAATAAAATAATTAAATTTAAAAAAATTAAGTTATTTTATATATGCATCCAAAGCAACTAAATGCCCTCAAACCCATGGTTTTTAAATTAAAACAAAATCAAACAAAACGTTTTGATGAAATACTTTAGAGCTTATATTTCATAGTGTTTATTATTATTATTATTATTATTATTATTATTATTACTACTACTACTACTACTACCAACTAATTTATTTAATTCATTTGTTAGAGTTATTTTTAGCAGCTGAATTTTTACTTTTCCCCAATATGAGTGGTCTTCAAATTGGGAAATGGGTTACCTATTCTATTATTCTATTATTATTATTATTATTATTATTATTATTAGCAACAACAACAATAATACAAATAATAATATTACTACTAGAAGCAGCAGCAGAAGTAGTAGTAGTAATAGTGACATATCAATTTACCAGTCCATTTTTTTCTTTACCTTTCCCCTAAATCTGTGGTCTTCAAACTTGGATTTCTTTGGCAAACAAATACCTCTTAGCTGCATTTTATATTAATGTATATTACGCATACAAATTTCTAGTGCTCACACATTTTTAATATATTAATACAGTCTTAAACGTTGTTTCTACAGTAGAGGTCAATGAAAAGACACTTTTATATATCAAAACAGTCCTAAATGTTGTTTCCACATCACATCAGGTGTTTTACGTGATACTGATAAAGGGTCATGTGATGTTCTATTTTAGATTAGATTTAGGTATTTGTTAAAGGGCTGGATGGACCTTTTTCCAGATGGAGGCCTGTATGAAGAGAGGGGGGTTTGCCTAAAACTGACCGCCACTGCGCTAAGTGATTGTGCCCATTAGGAAGCATCGGGGGCGTGGTCTGCGCCGTTTTGTCCCGCCCCCAGAGCAGCGTGAGGTCCAGCTCTCCTTTTAAATAGCTCAGGAGCGGTTCAATGAGATAGAACAGCGCTGTCAAAGCACCGGGACCAGAGTCTGAGTACTACCCCACAGCACTAGCATCGGACTTTTTGGAGACTATAGCTGGAAATATGACTTCGTCCAACACCGATCAGCGCCTGGACCACCTGCTGAGTGCCGTGGAGAGCGAGTTTCAGAAAGGCAGCGAGAAGGGCGATGCCTCCGAGCGGGACATTAAACTCAGCCTGGAGGATGCAGAGCTGTGGAACAAGTTTAAAGAGCTCACCAACGAGATGATCGTTACGAAGACTGGACGGTAACGTTTCTTAACGTTTTTCAAAGCTCGTCTATATTGCGAGTGTAAACTACTTCATACATAGTAGGCTATTAACGTTACCATGCGTGCCCAGATGTCTTCTAACACGTTTTTTTAGCATTCAAACAAACGTCTCATTAGTCTATTGTTTAAACGTAGCTTCCATGGTGCGATTTCTTCTCGTAGGCGGATGTTCCCAGTGCTGAGGGCGAGTGTTAGCGGTCTGGACCCCAACGCTATGTACTCGGTGCTGCTGGACTTCGTGGCAGCCGATAACAACCGCTGGAAGTACGTGAACGGAGAGTGGGTTCCAGGAGGTAAACCAGAGCCGCAGAGCCCTAGCTGTGTGTACATCCACCCAGACTCGCCAAACTTTGGTGCCCACTGGATGAAAGCGCCCGTGTCCTTCAGCAAAGTCAAACTCTCCAACAAGCTCAATGGCGGAGGACAGGTGAGGAAAATCTGCATCATTCACCGAGGCAAACTTCATGGAGTATTCGTAGAGTAACACGTCAGGTTATCCTTTGCAGATCATGCTGAACTCCTTACACAAGTACGAGCCCAGGATCCACATTGTGAAGGTGGGCGGCATTCAGAAAATGATCAGCAGCCAGTCGTTCCCAGAGACCCAGTTCATAGCAGTTACCGCCTATCAAAATGAAGAGGTAAGGGGCTTACATTTTAATCCCAAGACAGGTCAAGATCAATTTTCAGCTTGAGCTGACGGTTTGAATGGTCTCTTCTTTCAGATCACGGCGCTTAAAATAAAGCACAACCCCTTCGCTAAGGCCTTCTTGGACGCTAAAGAAAGGTAAAAGAAATTCACGTCACAGGACCTAACATGCTTAGCATAAATTTCCAAAGTCACTTTGAGTGATGTTTCTTCACATTATCAGGAGCGACCACAGGGAAGCCCAAGAACAGACCATTGACAATCAGCAGTCCGGATACTCGCAACGTAAGTAGCTCAGATAAGAGTTATCCTTGAGGTATAATATGTAATTACAATAAATCAAACAGATTTCTAATAAATGAACATTCTGTCCCCACAGTTGGAGGATGGTTCCTGCCCAGCAATGGCCCTATTTGCCCCAGCAGCAGCCCTCCCCAGTTTAATGGATCCACAGGTCACTCTTCTAGCTCTTACTGTGAGCGCTACTCCGGCCTGCGAAGCCATCGAGCATCACCCTACCCCAGCCATTACCCTCACCGCAGCACTAGCACCAGTAAGAGATCAGGCACTTTCCAGTATAATAAGCTTAGGCTGGAGTGTTTACAAATATTAAATGAGATAAATCAAGAAATGATCAGTTCAGGGTTAGTCAAGTGATGAAGGTAATATTTGTATATTATATATATTTTTTCTCCTGATATTTTGCAGACAATTACATGGACAACTCTACAGGAACTATTCCTACACATGACAGTTGGTCAACCCTGCAAATCCCCAACTCTAGTGGAATGGGCACTCTTGCTCACACCAACACTTCTTCCAATGCCAGGTTAGTCTACACACTTGAATCACAACATATACTTAGTTCATCATAAAGCCGTTACCCAACGTTGTGGTTGATTTCAGTCTCCTGGTTCGATACCAACGCACATCTTACTTACCTGCTGACAGACTCACTAACCTTTAACGCCCTGTGTGTTCGCAGCCAATACCCCAGCCTATGGTCTGTGGCTGGGACGACCCTCACCCCCTCTGGGTCTGCTTCAGGCACCATTGCAGGGGGTCTGACTTCTCAGTTCCTGAGAGGCTCCTCGGTGTCCTACTCAGGTCTGACCTCCTCTCTGCCCGTGTCCTCTCCGTCGTCCATGTACGACCCAGGCTTGAGCGAAGTCGGAGTGGGTGACGCCCAGTTCGAGAGCTCCATTGCTAGGCTTACAGCTTCCTGGACACCAGTGGCACAGAGCTACTGAGAACTGAGTGCAGCAGGCATGCCTCAAGCAGCTGGAAACCAAGAGACTTTCTCCTGCTGTAACAGATAAAGGATGGCTCATGATTCCTCGGAGACCGGCGTCCCATAAAAGGGGGTGAAGCGCGTCGGTCTATTGATGAACACCAGTAGAGTAGGGGGATATGCAATTCTTTAGTCAGGTTGGCGAGACAGAATAAATACATGACACAAAGACAATCATTGGTGACAGAGCTGGCTTAGTGTATTTTCTTATGTCGTCGAAGGAATTATAGAGAATTTGCCGTCAACCACCCAGACGTTTATGGGACCAGTAATTAGTTGTTGACAAAACCCAATGTAAATGTGTGTACATAAATTTAAATTAATGTCCGTCACTGTCTGTCACAGAGAATATAAATGTGCAGGAACTTTTAAATATCCTTGGAAAAGAAGGAAAGACAAGTGCCTTGTATTCTCCATACAGTTATTATGGTTAAAAAAGATGGGATGCCCTGCAACTTGCAATTTCACACAGAAAGTGCCAATGTACATACCTGTCTATTTGTATTTGACTCATTGTGAGTTTTATTTATGTCTTTTTAATAATAAATTAAATCTCTTTTTGTCAAAACATGTTGGTTCAGTCTAATTTCTTGCTTCACTTCTCACTGTACAACACGTTAAGGACATAAGTTGGACTGTGGTAGCCTAGCGGTTAAGGTACTGGACTATGGCCCAAAAGGTCCAGGGTTCAAATCCCACCTCTGCCAAGCTGCCACTGCCACTGTTGGGTCTTTGAGCAAGGCCCTTTACCCACAATTGCTTGGATTGTAAGATTGCATCAGTTGTAAGTTGCTCTGGATAAGGGCGTCTGCTAAATGCTGTAAATGTAAGTTAAAAGCATGCCCATATTTGCTGGGAAAATCAATCAGATCCATAAAGCATGTCTATTCAATAACCATTTCAGCATACAACAAATATCTCCCATGTTTCCCTTATCTTGCCCATCCTGCAATTCCTTGGGCATAGGGGAAAGAGCTCCCTGGAGGCAACACAAGTCCCCCACAAGGCCCCTTAACAGTACGTTGCAAGCCAGGATTCAGAAACAGGTCTTCCTGAGTTTCACTACAGATAGTTGATAATGATTCTTTTTTTGTCTCACAGTTTAACTCCACTTTTTTTGGCCAGGGTCGTAGGTTCTTCAATCTCTAGAGAATACATGCTGCAGGTTTATGAGTGCCCTGGATGGGATGCCAGTCCATTGTACGGCCAGATAATGATAATGAACAATCGATTTGATCTAATGATAATTGTGACAGGAGTCCAAAATAACAAAAATAAAAAGCATAGATGTTAGTACTTTTAACATTTAAAAAAATCCTGAGAACTTAAATGAAACTCATTAAGTAACGGATATTACGTTTGATTTTTACGCGACGATGTGCTAAAGTAGTTTCATTATTTAATTTACATTAAAACAGCCAAGTGTAATAGAATGAAGAACAATTTGTTATATAAGTTGCTCTTTAATTGTGGTGTAAGTAGCCCATGTTACTTAAGAAATTAATGGGAAATGAAAATAATGCTGTGTCATAAAACCTCAATAACTAAGCTACGTAAGCTACACTCACCGGCCCCTTTATTATGTACACCTCCATGTTTCTACACTCATTGTTCATTTTATCAGCTCCACTTACCATATAGAAGCATTTTCCCTTTACAAAAAAAGTTTCCTTTACTCTGTTCTCTAATGGTCAGGACCCCCACCAGACCACCACAGATTTATTTGTGGTTTAAATAAATGTATTAATTTACGATTTGCTAAATCCCAAACATTCACCATCTCGGCTCAATGACATCAACATTCTGAGGTACTTATTTATAGCAATCACATTGTTTTGTTGAAATGAAACCATTTCATTATCATGACAGGTTGTGTCTTCATGAAAGGGTAAGCTTAGCACTACTATTAAAACAACACAGTTATGCTAAGTGAAGTCTTTTTTGATTGTGAAATAGCGGCAGGTGGGACGTCGTGCTGGGTTTGGAGCTCCAAGCCTACAAGTGTGCTGCTTTTCTATCAGTGACACTGTGTGGTTTGACTTTTCAGCCCATTGTGACTCCAGGCCTAAACAAATAAAAAGAAAACTTCTTAATAAATACATAAAAAACTTTAATGTAAATGCAAATGCTTGCAAAAAATGGAAATACTAGGGTAAAGTATTAATCGACCAATCTTGCTGAAAGAACAACAGCAAGGCAGTGGATGAAGTTGTATATATTATAATTGAATGTGAAGTTGCTGTTGATGTCTTAGTACAGAAATAATATAACTGTATCCTTTATTTGAGTCGTAAGGCAGCATGGGAAGAAACATTCTCTTCAATGGAATGAAGTGAAGGCACTGAAATCCAAATCAAAACCCGCCTCTCTAGATATCAAACCCTGATAAAGAATGTACAGTATTCTACACCAAAGATTTTAACTCTGATACATTATACATTTCCACTTTGGAGCAAGGACTGGTGATGCCACTGCTCCAGTCGATGTAACTCAGAGACTGTGATTGAAGAATCCACACCAGAGTGCAAATGAAACACACAGGGTTACAGACCCACAGGCAAACAGAAGCGAAGGAGCAATATGACAGCTAGCTGCCAATGCTAACCTGTGTGTGTGTGTGTGTGTGTGTGTGTGTGGACCAAGAGCAAAGAGTGCCTCATGAAAGTTACTCCCTCTCTTGAGTTATTCTCTTTTATCTCTGTAAAAGCCCTCACTCAGACCAAATCATGTACTGTTTAAGACAAGAATAAACATTAAGGTTTTTGAATCCATTCATTGCAATACAACAAGTTTGCAATGGACTGGCTTCACGTCCAGGGCACGCTTGCATCTGGGCACTGTGTTCTCTGGGGAACGGCTTCGACATTTTTCATTAATTCATCATGTATAGAGTGTATCTACTGGTGGCTGTCACAAACCAGAACCCCTAAATTTCAACTTAAAAAATAGTACAATTAATTTTATTAGTGTACATTTCATATTTAAATAACCTTCCAAAAATGGAAGGAATGGAACCTTCCCAAAAACAGCATTCCAAAAATGCTGTCTCACAGACTTTATCCATCTATGACACTCCTGCACTATAACCACAGGTGAGCCCCCATCCCTGTCCCTTGTGGCCATATGGTGAGTAGTTAGAACCCATTGTTTTGACCCAAATGTGTCCCAAAGCCTGAAAATAAGTTTAGAACATTATAACATAACAAAACCCTATTTTTTACACTTACATTACAGAAGATTTTAATTATTTGACATTACTACATTGTTTGGTTGCAGAGGTAAGGACGCTTGTCTAAAGGATTAACACATATCCAAGGCTTCCTTTTTCAAGCCTGGTACATAAAACATGCTGAGTTTCAGTACATAGAAGAAAGTGATCCTGGAAAGCTATGGCCAGTGTGCAGTCAGGGGTCACACTCAGACCATTCAAAACACACCACACAAACAGTAAATACAAACCTGCTGTATACAGTGAGCCTTGTTGAATCCTTGTTAAATTCACTTTACCTTCATTATATATATATATATATATATATATGTATATATAAAATAATTCCAGAATTCCCCGAGAAGGTAAAGCAGGTGGGCAAAAATGCACACTTGCAATCTTAATGTCAGATGATTCATAATAAAACGTGGTCATTGATTGGATACTGGACGAAACTAACTTGTTTCTCCCTGTTAGCCAATCAGAGGGCAGATTTTATTTAGGCCTGTAGAGAAATGACTGATTCATTCTGTTTGGTTGGATTGTTGATACTCAATGATGATCGGAAAAAGTTCTTTTTATAATCATCGTTGCCTCAGACAAATGCACTGGACTCGGTTGGTCTCACCAACAATTTCCGAGTCCACCTTACCCCAAAACCGAGACAAGACTGAGGTCGAGACCGAGACTCGAGTACTACAACACTATTTAGCAAACACCCATATCCAGATTGACTATAGAAAAACAGTCCAAAAAAGTGAGGGCTTATGGCCTTTGTCAAGGGCCCAACAGTCACAGCTTGGTTACACTGTGACCTGAACAAAGTATCTCCTGGTTGATAGTCCAAGAACTGCTGTGCCACCACTGTATACCAATTCTATTACCAACCTTCAGTTCTATGGTTCCTTTTATACACCTGTTAGTCATGGATGTGGCTAAAACAGAGTGGATATGCTACAGGTGAGAAGCAATCATCAAGCCATGCTGGACCCCTTTTTGTGCCCCCAAGTCCCTTAAATGACAGATGTATGGTGTAGAGCCTCATACGATAGAAAATAAATGACAACATGTCCATATGTGAAATAGCTTTTTCTCTCAAAGTCGTAAACGTGTTGATGACAAGATTGGGATGGACAGAAGAGTTTCCAAATCTTCCCAAAACTGGTGCCCATTTCCTGGCATACATATCTCCACAGTCTGCCCATAGATAGGTACACAGACATAGATAAACACTCGGGAGGTCAGAGCCCGGATGAGTTATGGAACCCTGTTGCTAAAAACAAGTCATCAAGTCTGGTCCGGCCTGTCATTGAAGCGCACTGTGTTTGCCCATCGTCCCTGCTCCGCCTACGCCCGCAGACAAACCCACCTCACCCTCTGATGTCTGTGTGCCTTCGTTAATGAAGAAATTCTCATACCTGGGTGAGACATTGCTTTCAGCTGAGGAAACTCTGCCATGTGCTCACTCTGGGCCAGCTCATCTTAGGACAGCACGGAAAAGCAGATGTAGCCGGGTCATTCTGGAATAATGTACTGAAAAAGTGTTGTCAGTGTCAACATGATATTCAGCTTTCCTGAAATAAATATGCACATGGAAGCACGGAATGAGGTGATATGACCATAGCACCAGAAACACCAGCTTGTACGTCAACTGATTTTTTCTGTAATCCACCAAGATTTGAAGGTGAAGCGTTTCACAGGTAATTTTCAGAGTTTAGAACTATGATGGCATTACACAAATGAAGGAATAAATAAGAACAAGAGTATAGCTAGCTTAGAGGCTAAGACGCACAAGCTAATGACTGTGAAAGCCACCACTATGCTGGTAAGTGACACTCTCACCATCTTGACAAGGTCTGCCAAGTCGGTTGTGGACAGTTGCACAATGTTGAAAAGTGTTGTAAACAAACTGGCTGGTCCGCTCTAAACCATTAGCATTGATGCAAAGTGTCTCATCAAACCCTAGTGAGGAAGCCAGGAGCCAGGACCTGAACAGCATTGATGGTTCTGACTCATTTCTTTTTGGAACACAGTGTGTAAACAAACGGATACATGTGAGATTCACTCGTTCTGTTACTTATGGTGTCGTTATCATATGGTCTCATTACACACACAGGCAACACAACACAACAGTGACATTCAGAGGCTTTGTACAATAGCGTTACCTTCCATCACTCTTTAGCCATTCACCACGCTATCTGGTGCTAGCGAATTACACCAACGCAATCAACTACCGCCCTCTTGTGGGCACAGAGAGAACAGGAGGCTAAATTGTGATGTAGGGTATACAAATACAGACACATCGTAGTGTTGACATTTAAATTGTACATATACACACACACGCCGACAGAAAAATGGACCAAACCTAAAACTGCAAAAATATTAAGCTTTTAATAGTCCTAACAACAAATCATTAGTCAGAAAAGGAGGAAGGACTATGAAAATGCCTTCCTGAAACCCGTACCACTCGTTGCTATAGTGAACTGTCGGCGGGAAAGATTGAAGGAGGGAAATTTATTTTCATAGTCTTCTTGTACACAAAGGTAAACACAAAGATTTATATGTTTGATATATAACCAAATTGACACTGGTCTGGGTGTTCAGAATCTTCCAAAATATCTTCTAAATTGTTTTTTGTCCTCAGAAGATCAGACGTTGGTTGGTAATCTACCACAGTCCAGTTCTTGCGTTTGGCTCGTCGGAGTCCAGATTTGAACCCTATAGAAAATACTTGGTCTCACATTAAATTCAAACTAGCTTGGAAACAATTTTCAACTACTCATCCACTGTGTGAAGCCATTACCTTTGAGTAGAACAATACTGATTTTGAAATTTTGGGTTTGACCCATTTCTTTTTGACCAGGCGCCACACCTGTCAGCTAAAAACAGGCAACTGAGGCTACAGTTTGCACAGGTTCACCTAAATTGGACAAAATCATTGCCTGATGAGTCTCGATTTCTGCTGCGATATCCAGATGGTAGGGTCAGAATTCAGCGTATACAACATAAAACCATGGATCCACCTTGCCATGTATGAACTGCGATTGGTGTAATGATGTGAGGGACATTTTTCTTGGCACCCTTTGGACCCTTTTACACCGACTGAGCATCATTTAAACACCACAGCCTACCTGAGTATTGTTGATGACCATGTACCATCTGATGGCTCCTTCCAGCAAGATAACGCACCATGTCACAAAGCTCAAATCATCTCAAACTGGGTTCTTGAACATGACTGAGTTGACTGTACTTAATGGCCTCCACAGTCACCAGATCTCAATCCAGCAGAGCACCTTTGGGATGCGGTGAAACAGGAAATTTGCAACAAATCTGCAGCAACATCATGATCCTATCATGTCAATATGGAGCAAAATCTCTGAGGAAGGTTTCCAGTACCTTGTTGAATCTATGCCATGAAGAATTCAGGCAGTTTTGAAAGGAAAAGGTGTACCTAACAAAGTGGCCAGTGAGTGTACTTCCAAGCATGAACCATTTGGCTTTTAGTTTTCTAACATAACATTAATAATACATGTCCAACTAAAATTAAAGGTCTGTACTTCTTTTTTAGTAGGAAATTTGTCTAATAAAAAATCTATAAAAAGACAGAACTAATAAAACTAGTAATAAAATGAAATGACATCGTCTGCATTTTGTCATGCTGTTTCCAGTCTGGCTCAATATTAATCTTACAGAGAAGCTGAAAATGGACTCTGGCGCCACCTGCTGTGCACTTTAATGATTACCCAATTTTGCCTTCAATTTTCTAGTTTAACCAATACGATAATAATCAGTGGGCGGAGATTCGCGGAACGTTGAGATAGTGGGCGGGGTTAAGACTACACACACCAAGCCGCACAAGGAAGCAGACGCCCACTGTATATAACGTAATCCCAGGTACCGAACACCGGCAGCAGGTGGAGCCATTTCCATCTTATTTCGTAAAAGTGCGTCCACTTGCCTTTCTATTACAACAGAAAGGCAAACTGCATTATAATTCATGTCAACTTTGGGAAAAAAAAAATCAAACTGATGTTTGTTTGGTTTATTTTTTAATTGTAATTATGTCCATTAAATACAGAGACTAAGGAAACAAACGAAATAACCAAAAAAAAAATTTTCCTCACAAATTACCCTAGTTAAATCATTCCTTCAGTTTTTTATCCGCTTAGTTGGGCGACAATCCATCGTAGGGCACACACTCGCAGTCATACACTCACTCGGACAGAGGACTCAAACCTGGGTCCCTGTGGTGGTGAGCTAACACCACCTGATTTAATGTTACTATTTTAATTATTTTGTGTTTATCCACATATACTGTACGTTCTGAAGTATCAGGGGTGTTAAGGATGAGTTCCAGAGTTTGGGACCTAGTTGTGAGAACAGAACTGTAAGAAAAGTCAGATCACAGGAGTCAGTCAGAGATCCAGGAATAGACCATTGCACCACTGACCACCTTAATTACGGTAAGCTGAGCATTATGGTCTTTCTCTGTAATATAGCAAATCCAGTCACCTATGCACTGTCCTTCACACTGCAAAAGCCTTTCGGCTCCAAGTTAATTCATTACAACATCAGAAGAGAAGGCTCTAATAGTGGAAGAACACCTCGTCCTTTTATAATCATTAAAAACAAGTACGAGGCTGGTAGCCTTTGTGCGCTGTTCTGATCCAAAACCAACACGAAAGAGCAATGACCCAGAGATCTAAAGAAACAATGCCCTTTCCCTGGCCTTCAACCCTGGTAAAAACCTATAAACGGCTACTTCTAGGGTGATAAAAATATGATTCAGAACAAATAAAAAGCTTTCCTACTAAACCATTCATCTGTTACGGTCTTTCAAAATACCCAGAGTCACACAGGAGGAGTTTGAGTTTTATTTATCAAAAAAACCTTGTAAACATTTTAAATATTCACCACACTGAGACTCAGTCTGGCTGTTACACAAGAAAAGACCAGAATCAGATTAGAGGTGAGAAATGAAGAACTGTGGTCTTCACTGCCTGGATCACAAATTTATTCACAGGACGACAGGAGGGCTCAACTGAACTTGGCTTTGGAGAAGTCCATCTCAGGATGCTGCTCCATAAACCTGCAAAAACACACACGGATCAGTTCCAATCATCTGCCATGCCCTGTACAAAGTAAACAAACATGGGCGCTTACAATAATCTAAATCTGCTCTAAAGTTGTTGTTCAGGACAAAGAGTGTGAAGATTTTGATTTCTTTCTGTTAAGTTGTAACGATACTCCCTGCAATTTCTGATACCGAGGTCGCAGTTCGATCTTCTCACAATTATCAACTTCGATAAAAGAAAACTAAATCCACGTGTGTATACGTTTTTAAACAAAAAAAAAAAACCCAAAACTTGAGTCCCCTGCAAAAGAAACGGAGGTTTAAAATTGAAAACACAATGCTGTATTGTAGCTTCACCATATATTAAATAACCGAATAAAAACACTCCTTTCTTATTTTTTAAAAACTATAATGTGTATTTGTCTTATATAAAAAATAACCAAAAATAATCTTTAAAAGAAAATAGGAGTCTCTCTGAAAAAGGGCCATAACATGACTGCGGCCTCTGGTGTTAAGAAAATGCAATTGCATTAGAAGGCATAAAACAAGAACTCATAATCCAACGATATTTGACGATGGACATCATCCCATTTTTGCAGCAATGCATCGTTATGCGTAGCTGGTTTTGTAACCTTTTCCAGCCTGATGAGCATCAACAACTCTTTCTCCGAGGTCCTCAGAAATCTCCTTTGGTCATGCCATGATACACTTCCACAAACATGTGAAGAGCAGACTTTGATAGATCCCTGTTCTTTAAATAAAACAGGGTGCCCCCTCACACCTGATTGTCATCCCATTGACTGAAACACCTGACTGTAATTTCACCTTCAAATTAACTGCTAATCCTAGAGGTTCACATACGTTTGCCACTCACTAATATGTAATATTGGATCATTTTCCTCAATAAATAAATGACCAAGTATAATATTTTTGTCTCATTTGTTTAACTGGGTTCTCTTTTTCTACTTTTAGGACTTGTGTGGAAATCTGATGATGTTTTAGATCATATTTATGCAGAAAAACAGAAAATTCTAAAGGGTTCACAAACTTTCAAGCACCACTGTATGTGGCAAAATGTGTAAATAAAGCTGGAAAATTATTTTTGTTTAAAACACTTGATTTCAGACTGTAAAACACAAAATATTCACCATCCCATAGGGATTTTCTACAGGCACTGTATACTTCCAGAACACATTTTATGAGGCTGATTTGAACCAGATGAACCCTGCAGGGTTTCCTTACAAATTATACTGCAGGGTTAATGAACTAAAGAGAGATAAGTGGTGACCCTGGGTCTGTCTCCAACTGCTCCGTACTACCGTCTTACACACACTCGGGTCCAAATGACTCTGGGAGCCTGGGACAGGCTGGCAGCGAAATGAGACAATTACTTTATGACCATTACTAGGATGAACTGTCCTTGACTAGCAACAGTAGGCGTTCATGAGACAGTCCTAGATCCCCATGTAGCATTTCAAAATATGCCGTTCTGAAAACATGCCTCAGAGAAATAGATTAAAACATATAGTTTTATATTCTCTTTGATTATACTCTTCATAATATCGTATTCTCGTTAATTACAGTCTATATTTTATATTATTGTACTTAACATATTGTATTTTACCTTTTATACTGCACTTCTGCATATTTGAATTATTACTCTTAACTTATTCATTATAAAACTAATATACACCATCTAGGCTCCCTAAGGTGGTTGGGTCCCTTTTAGAGTCTTTGTTTTCCCAAGGTTTCTTCCTTATAACATTTAGGGAGCTTTTCCTTGATATTTGTAAGGCTGATCTGAGACAAGGTTCTGGACACCATGATACTGTATGTAGGTAGAACAGCTAGTGAAGTGGTAGTCATTTGGGATTCAGAATGTGTTTATTTATTATTGCTTATTTCTGTGTGTACGCATGGACCACCCGGGCATCTTTGCAGCTTCAGTAAATAACACCGAGGGCTTGATAAGCAAACAGAATGTCGACGATGTGCTTAATGAGGGCTCTGATTAAGCGACTGCTTTTTGAACAGCTAAACGCTAATGAACTAGGTTCAGCTCACTTTCTGAAATATATATTTCTCCCCAAGCCGCCCTTTCTGCAGGTGCGGTACGCCTCGAGTTACCACCTGCTGGCAGGATATATGAGGTAAGCCTGCTCACTGTCTAAATGTGGTCCCCAATTGTTTCGCTGCCAAGTTTGTCCTGTCAGCAACATTCGAGTGACCTGAAAAAACTTTTAGGAGAAGCACAGCTTCCGAATGCTCTATGTTGCTCCACATTCAAAAGCCTAGATGACTACATGAGAGTGTTACATACTTCTTCAGAATGTCCTGCTTCTTCTGCTCCTCAGAAGTGGGTAGGCCCATGGACTTCTGCCTCTGGTCATACATCATCTTCTCCACCATGCTGCGTGTTTCTCCATCCAGATCTGAGAGCTACGCAGAGAGCAGACAAAGGCGTAAAGTTAGAAGACATGCAAGAAAAAGAGATTCAGAAAAGTTTCTTAAGAAAGAAAATCTTCTTAAATGTCTGTTTTTTCTTAACTTCAGTCTTAGAAAAAAAGTTAGGAAAGTTTGTTATTCTTCAAATAATGTACGAGTGGTATTCTTGAACACATTCTGTTCTTAAATGTTTTCTTAACATTATGATAGCCTCATACTTATCTTAGGCTGTAAGAGTTGAAGGTAAGCATTGGAATTTAAAACTTTTAACTGCTTAGTTACTGGAAATAAGGCTTACATTTAAATTTAAATGCTTAAAAGCCTTGAGTGAAGGTCGTCTTTAAAGTAAAAGTCTATATAAGGAAAGTTTATGGCAAATCCAGCTATTTATTCCACCATTTTACAGCTTACAATACACCGCGCAAGGCACATTTTGAATTTCTATTGACCATTATTTCCCTTGTTAGTTTAATCCTCTCAGAGAATGACAAAATGTAGGAAATTTAAATCAAGCGTCAAAAGACTTTAGCAAAAAAGAAATAGAGGTGATGGTGGAAGAAATAGCCAGTTTTGCCATAAACTTTCCTTATATGGACTTTTGTATTTTAAGGACAACCTTCACTCCAAAGGCTTTTAAGCATTTAAACTGAAATGTAAGCCTTATTCCAGTAACTAAACAGTTTTAAATTTCGATGCTTCCCTTCAACTCTTACAGCTTAAGACAAGTGAGGCTATCGTAAGGTTAAGAAAACGTTTAAGAACATAGTGTTCAAGAATACCACTTGTTATTAGAATTGTTCTCAAGAAAAGAGTTCAGAAAAAATATATACTTCTTAGGACGTCATTTGAAGAATAACAAACTTTCGTAACTTTTTCCTAAGAATGAATTTAAGAAAAACACACATTTAAGAAGATTTTATTTCTTATCCGGGCCCCTGAACCTTAAGCACCTCAATGATTCGTCATGAAAGAAATGTTTTGTGTCATTATATTGCAATGAAAAACTTTTTTTTAAAATCTCAAATAGAAGCATTTCCACTAGCAGTCTCAGATATATGCCCCTCATGTTCAAAGTCTGAATTGTTGTTCGAATTTGGGGAAGAAAATTCAAAACGGACCGTTCGATGGCCGAACTGTGAAGAGAAAATCAATGGAAAAAAAACCTGAGGATAAAAAGACGTCAAAGTGTCTTTAGTTTTGAAGGTGGAAAAAGCTATATGAATTACTGTAAGCATAAACACTGACAGCTCAGGAAGGCATCTGCCTACCTTGGAGTTTTCTGGGCAGATTTTCTTGGTATTGATTTCAGGGTCTGTAGTCACCAGCTTGTTCCACCACTCCATCTTATTAATCTGGCACAAACAGAGAATACAGAAAAACTAATATGAAAACGGATGACCTGCGTTATGGCCGTGATGAGAATTTCAAAGGGACTAGAAGATCTGACCCACCTTTTCCAGATGGACGGTCACTACTTTTCCATCATCGATAAGCCAGGAGCTCTCTTCCACCTTCACCTCATTAAACAGTGGAGCATCGATCACAGGCGGGTGGCCCTTTAATCCCACCTTCAGATGACGCCTCTGAAAATCCACCACCACGTCCTTCCCCTTCAGCCGGAACTTTACGTCAAAAGGCACTATGAGCTGAGATAGGAATAAAAGATGTAACATGCTGACACCTCTTACAGCACTGGAGAATAATACAATGGTACGTTAACTCCGATCTAAGCAGACGAATGCAGGCAAAGTAACCACAGCTGTGTCTGAATTTGTAACCTATGTACAGCGCGCCATATATGGAATGCAGAACAAAACCTGACACAGATCATAATCATATTTTAGGCACTAGGAGCATTTTAGTCTAGGCTTTAACTGTCATTTTAAGCCTGTGCAAGCTGGTATTGAGTACATCATTCACTATTTGCCCAAGTTTTTTTAATACTTGGTTTGAATTTCCTCCATTTTGCCGTCCTCAGAGAGGATTAAACTAATAACGGAAATAAATAAAGCTGTAAAATGCAACATAGTCTACATAAGAAAACAATGAAGAGTTTCTTAAGAAAATAATTATGATTTTCTTAAGATAACATTTGAGAACGTCTTAGGTTTGTTTTCGAGAATTTAAGAAGATTATGAACTTCTTACTGTTTGTCTTAAGAACCATCATAAGTTTTTTCGTAAGAAAGTTTTCATGAATCCAGCCCCTGCTTAAACCAGCCAAGGTACCAGCACAAAAACACACTCAGCAAACCTTAGCAGAATCACTTCACAAAAAAAAAAAATGTAATGAAAGAAAAAAAAAAAAAAAAAGCAACAGATGGCACCAATTACATCACCAATTCAGGCGTCTGAGAAAGATGGGCTCAAACAACGTTTGAATACTTTAGACCAAAGATATATATATATATATATATATATATATATATATATATATATATATATAATATATATATATAAGATATATATATATATATATATATAAATATAATATATAAATAAATAAAAGTGGAGTGGGCACCCTGTTTTTTATTTAAATGACAGGGATCTACAAAGTCTGCTCTTCACAACACATGTTTGTGGAAGTGTATCATGGCACAAAGGAGATTTCTGAGGACCTCAGAAAAAGAGTTGTTGATGCTCATCAGGCTGGAAAAGTTATAAAACCATCTCTAAAGAGTTTGGACTCCACCAATCCACAGTCAGACAGATTGTGTACAAATGGAGGAAATTCAAGACCATTGTTACCCTCCCCAGGAGTGGTCGACCAACAAAGATCACTACAAGAGCAAGGCGTGTAAATAGTTGGTGAGGTCACAAAGGACCCCAGGGTAACTTCTAGACAACTGAAGGCCTCTCTCACATTGGCTAATGTTAATGTTCATGAGGCCCCTATCAGAAGAACACTGAACAACAACGGTAAGCATGGCAGGGCTGCAAGGAGAAAGCCACTGCTCTCCAAAAAGAACATTTCTGCTCGTCTGCACTTTGCTAAATATCACGTGGACGAGCCAGAAGGCTATTGGAAGAATGTTTTGTGGATGGATGAGACCAAAATAGAACTTTTTGGTTTAAAAGAAAAGCGTTATGTTTGGAGAAAGGAAAACACTGCATTCCAGCATAAGGACCTTATCCCATCTGTGAAACATGGTGGTGGAACAATCAGGTTTGTGGCCTGTTTTTTGCTGCATCTGGGCCCAGGACGGCTTGCCATCATTGATGGAACAATGAATTCTAATTATATCAGAATTCTAAATGAAAAGTCCGGACAATCTGTCCATGAACTGAATCTCACAAAGATGGTCATGCCACAAGACACGAACCCTAAGCACACAAGCCCGTTCTAGTACCAAAGAATGGTTAAAGAAGAATAAAGTTCATGTTTTGGAATGGCCAATTCAAAGTCCTGACCTTAATCCAATGGAAATGTTGTGGAAGGACCTGAAGTGAGCAGCTAATGTGAGGAAACCCACCAACATCCCAGAGCTGAAGTTGTTCTGTACGGAGGAACGGGCTAAAATTCCTCCAAGCCGGATGTTTTAGGTCATATTTATAAAGAAATGTAGAAAATTCTAAAGTGTTCACGAACTTTCAAGCACCACTGTATTGTACTATGTAACTATTGTAGTCTGGCAGCTCCTGTGGCTCTGTGGATGAGCCAGCTGCAGTAAAAAGCAGCTTCTAAAGCCATGGATTTGAACCCGTTCAAAGCTGAAAGTGAAGGCCAGGTGGTATGGTTACCGAACCCTGTGATTCACTGGCACCCACTCTAGGGTGTACCTTTACCTTTAGTAAATTTCGGAACAGGCTCTAAATCCACCCACAACCCTGACCAGAATAAGCAGGAGGATTTGCTTTGATTTAGTCCACGACGCAACACTGATATACTGTGGTGTGTACATTTTGCTCCAATGGTTCATTGGCCTCAGTGTCAATGGTGGTATAATTAGAACATGTAGGACGCAGTTTTGAAAGGTTTCCTCTACACAGCCCTTTCTATTGATGAACAACTTCTACCTCATAAAGTTTTGAAATCATTAGTTTAGCAATCATGAAATAACCAGCCTACTACAGGTGGGTTTTGGAAAGGACTTAACGATACGATGCGCATCACGTACCGATTATATCACTATACACTGCGATACGATGCATATTGAGATATTCCACACAGATCACCGAAAGTATAAAAACGGCTGAAATACAAGTTACAGTGTACAATCTGAGTTGTCTTAATACATCACACCGATAATTCAGCAGACAAATTGAGTCAAAACACTGTACTGTGGCATCTACAGGAGCGTAGTTTACACCCCTTGAAAAGGCCTTTTTGTTCCTTCATAAAATCGATATATTGCTGCATCAATATTTAGGACAGCCCTACACGTTACAACTCCAGATATGAAGGTCTTATGGTCTTACGTAGATAAATACTTACATCCACTTCAGCCAGGGTCTGTGTCCACCTGTAGGTGGGCAAATCTGCTCCGTTTCCAGAATTAGGCTTCATCTTGTCCTTATCATCTTCCTCTCCTTCTGATTCCGACTAAATGGCAAAACCGTACAAATCAGTCATACTGACCCTGATATTCACTTCATTAACATTTCATCTAATTGATTTTTTAAGATCTGATCTTGCATTAAAATTCACAGACCAATGTATTTCTAAAAAAATAATACCATATCTTATATGATAGCACATACAGTACTGAGCAAAAGCTGAGGCCACCATTAGATGTGCTGTTTTAGCAACAGCATAATGACCAAATATAACATACTGTCAATGACTGGAGCCAAAAACTTGGGACTCGTCACTCCATAGTCCTCTTTTCCACTGATCTTCATTCCAATCTTTGTGAGCTTTAGCATATCTTAGACTTTTCACCATGTTTGCCTTCCGAAAAAGTGGTTTCTTGGCTGCTACCCTTCCAAAAAGACCATTCCTGATCAAGCTTCTTCAGACTGTAGAGAAGTCAGGGGAGGCCACACTAAATACTTATCACTGTAGTATATAGAAGCTGCTTATCTTCAATTGTTTTAATACTTTATACAAATCTCCTGTATTTTCAGATTGTATTCTAATAAAGAGACTAAAAAAAACAATCATACATGGTCATTATACCATTGCTAAAACAATGTTATATCTAATCTAATGGTGGTGGTCGAAGACTTTTGAACAGTACTGACTATAAATGAAACCTCACTCACCCCCTTATCTCCTTTATTAGAGGAATCACCAGCACTGTTTTCAGGACTTTGTTTCTCTTTTTTCTCCTCGTTCTCCTTCTTCTGCAGAGATGAATTAGACACAGTCTGATACGTGTTGACTTGACACTGGATGCTCTTTAATTGGTCAACATTGCAGGTAGATGAAATGAAGTAAATACTTGGCGGAGGCAAACAGAAACAACATTTCCATGTGTTACCTGGTCTATCTCATTTTGGAGACTCTCTGCCTCCTCATCTGTAAGCTCTTTGATTCTGGGCTCATTCTCTGCCTCCTTCCTCTTTCTCTCCTCTTCAGCCTTCAGCTTGGCAGCTCTTTCGGCTTTCTCCTTCTTCTCCTTCTCCTGCCTGGACTGTTTCTCCTCCTTGGCATTGAGAGCTAGCCGACTATTATGAGCAAACGCCTCTTTCACCAGCTTAAGGACAAAAATTGAACGCCATGTGCTGTAGTCAAATTTCTATCCATCAAGCATCAATACTGGCAACAATATCCAAATAAAGGAGCAAATGACGAGATGTTAAGGTACAACGTTTAATTTTGAGAATGTGGAGCAAATGTGTACAGGACCCACAGATGTCATCTCACCTTTTCGGCAGCTCCCGTATCACCACCCGTGAAAAAGTCTGTTTTTCGTCGGAGGAAACTGAAGAATGTGTTGACGAGCTGAAAAGGTTAAAAACATGATTTGATTCAAGTCTATTATTTGCATAGCATGCTTAGAATTATACAGTCCTTCTCATGCATGCAATTGTGCAGCATAAACCACAGCCACTGCTAGTCATTGGTTGGTAGAAAAATCCAGATCATGTGGATAGGGTTGTATTTCTCAATGCAGAACAACTCTGTAGTAGCTAAATTAACTTCTGTCTAGTATAGCTTTAAATATAGGCTATGTGTGTAGAGTTTGTAGTACTTGAGTCTGGTCTCAAGACCATAAATGAGCCTGTCTCGACAATTTTTTTTCTATCATCCAGACTTACAATTGATACAGTCTTACAATCCAAGCAATTGTGGGTTAAGGGCGTTGCTCAAGGACCCAACAGTGGCAGCTTGGCAGAGGTGGGATTTGAACCCTGGACCTTCTGGTCCATAATCCAGCACCTTACCCGCTAGGCTGCCACAGTCCCAACAACTTCAGGTCTGCTACGACTCCACCCATGGATGGAAATAATTGATCCAGCTGCTGTATTGATATACTGACGTGTGATTAACTATTAACTAGCACTAATCTTAATGCTTGTGAAATGTCAACAGTAATAAGTGGCTCCTGAGCCCATGCAGGCTATTAATCACAGCTCATCTTGAAAGGAGTTTACTAACAGACCCGTCCAGCCAAGCCCCCACTGCAACACCGCTTAATACTTCATGTCATGTCTTTGTCGTTAGCTACTGTATACACAGTACTACACGATGAGATCATAAATAACAGGACAGTAGATCAAGCTGTTTAGATCCTCACAGCATCACCATGCAAACCTATGTGTAATGAAACAGGCCCACCGTTAGCTTAGCATGCTATTGCAGTTAAGTGAGTATTTTACCTCTTGTACCCCGCCTTCATGCTGCTGTGCCATAACAAGCAACATCCCATCATACTTTTCCTCATCGTCACCCATTCTGAGAATTTAAACCCGACTCTGTGTTAAGAAAACAACGAAACCATGCAGTAGATGCTCTGCAGAGTCACGTTCTCTCTGCGTACCGCTTTAATGTTGTCACTTCCTAGCTACAGCACAGAACCGCCTCCGAGGCGCTGAGAGCCAATCAAAAGAGTCCGCTGTTTAACGGACAGGGGCTGTAGCCAATCATACGTTCAGTATCAAAAACTACTACGCTAGCGCAGATTTAATGGGGGGATCTGTGAGAGAACTTTCTAGAACTGTCTAGAAACTGTCGAGAGTTTGTTTATACGACGGTTTCAACGGCGCCAAACAATTATTTTCCATTACAATATTTTACTTTAAAACAACTTAGAAATACATGATATGACAGAGCAACAGCTATGTGTTTAGTTTACGCTCCCCTCTTCCTTTCTTCCTTCGTTTGTCTTTTATTTATTTACATATATTTCTTCTAATGTGTGCTGTTAATTTCTGGGTCTGTGAAATTTTCTCCTTAATGTATGTTTACACCATTCCTACACTATTAAACCACCAGCTAAATCAAACCTGACGTCAACAGTCCATACCAGTTAACTTGGTGAGGCCCGGTGCAGTCCTGACCTTGGACCTTGTGTGGAGTTTGCATGTTCTCCCTGAGTCCACGTGGGACCCAGTCAGAAGGCACCACCAGAATACGAACTTAAGCACCCAATCTTTATCTTTTAATTAACAATATGGGACTGTGGTGGCCTAGTGGTTAAGGTATTGGACTCTGGACCAGAAGTTCCAGGGTTCAAATCCCACATCTGCCAAGCTGCCATTGTTGGGTCCTTGAGCAAGGCCCTCAACCCACAATTGCTTGGATTGTAAGACTGTATCAATTGTAAGTCGCTCTGGATAAGGGTGTCTGCTAAATGATAAAAAAACAAAAAAAAAGTATTTATTATTAATTTGTGGTTGAATCTTAATGATACTGAATATTCAGTAATGACACAGAATATTCTTTTCCACAATGAATATATAACCTTAGGCAAATACGAATAATCCTTAATAAAGAACGCCTTTTGGTTCCAATGTATACAAGCTATTAGAGAAATGCCAGTAAAACCACATGATCAATGGCCACAAGATCTGATACTTGTAAATCAGAATCAGAATCAGAATATCTTTATTGTCATTATACCGGGTATAACGAAATTAAGGTGCCCTACTTTGCGGTGTAAACAGACAAGAAAAGAAAAATAGAAGAAAAATTACAGAAAATATCCTTCACAAAAGTAACTGTAGAAAAATATAAAAAAAGAGTTTAAAAACACAATGATAAGAAACCAAAAAAACACAGCAACACAGATTGCACACAAAAAATGAATAAATAAAGAAATTGCACATTTCCCTAGTAACATTGAGAATGTAGAAAATGTAAATATTTCACAGTCCCATATTTTATTTAAAAAAACCGGATTAAATAGAGTTATAATGAGTTATTTAGACCTGGTTTATTTAAACCTGGTTTATGTTTGACAAAATTACTATAGCCTAAGACTCATATAAACTAACCTGTTAATGTGCTTTAATTAATATTATCTTTACTATTGCTCCTGTTGTCTGGTTATTTTTACATAAATGAACATAAATTATATATACCTTTGAATTTTAATGACCATAATTAATGCAGACTGTGGGATGTGGGACTCTCAAAACGAGCGTAATAGCTGTTAAGATTAGATAGCTCTAAGTCTATAAACTATGTAATACTTCACTCAGACCTTGGTGTCTTGGTACTGGCAGAGTTAATGACTGGTAAACATGATAAATGTCATTTACCCTGCCTTCTACAGTTCAGCCACTGGCAAGCTTTAGCTGGATAAAACTTATGGCCTCCACGTGGCGGAGACGTAACCCAGTGCGCACGGTCCAGGGTCACGCTGTTTTGTTCAGAAGTCACTGCTCACACTACTGACAGAGGTCAAGGCTGATGGCCGGATGTAGTCATAGTCTGGTGCTATAAATAAGATGTTACATAGTCTCTTAAAGTTATACATGGAGAGACACCTGAACAAGCATCTGTGTGAGAAGACGTTCCGTTCTTCCCAATAAAGCGCTTTGTTGCCAGACAATGTATTCCTCTGAGGAGCTCATTATGGACTGTTACTGTAGCAAGCCCAGGGAATGTCATCCTAATGCCATCTTGTTTAACATCCTCAGCCATAAAGACACCTGTGTTCCAGGAGATAATGGCTCTAGGAGGCACACCTGCCACTGTGAACGCCGAAGATTGGTGAGTTTAAGGAATCCAGAGAGTACCTCTCAGGCAGCCTTGGCGGTATTGCTAAAAACAATACGTTTCATGAAAAGCCTTCCTTCGTTCCACCATTTACCATACATGGATCAGTTTTTGCTAATAAAGAGCTGCTGGGTGCCACTGTTTATCCTGGGTCTTGCGCAAGAGCGCATGGCTTTTGAGGTGACAGACATCCCTGCAGCAAGCATCCTTCGGAAGATCTTGCTGAACGATCAAAAGGAAGACATTGACCAGGAAACGGATGACTCTTTCCCAACCCTGGCAGCTGTGCAAAATCTCAGTTCATGTTTGGAGAAACTCTGGAGACTTGACCTCACTCCTAAAGAATATGCATACCTCAAGGGCACAGTATTATTCAAACCAGGTAATGTTCTTATTCTGTTTTCTACAACTTTGTGTTACACTTTTACATGTCCCATTATTGTCAAGCTGTTTCATTCTTATTGCAAACATATATCATCGTGAGTGTTAACAAGTGCGTGTGCAGGACAAATAAGAGCAGGAAATAATGTTAAATGGTTAGAAAGCACATTTCATTTTAGATGTACACTTTAAAAAATAGAAGCCAACAGAAGGCAGTGGTAAACAAAAAAAAGAAGAATAGAACAAATGACTGTTGTAAGACCAATGCTTCTTCTGACTTTAAATAAGCTTGTGTTTATTAAATTTGATACACATGCATATGGAGGGCTTGCAGCATGTTATGTAACAGAACCACATGCCACATTTGTTGGAACAGGATGGTAATGGGGCTTAGGTCAGGGTCACAGGTGGCCAGGCCAAAAGCTTGACTCCATGGTCATTGAACCTTTTTGTGTGGATTTGAGTGTATGTTTTGATTTAACTATGACCCAGTTGTAGCTTTTTGGCAAAGGCAGCCAGAGGTTTATTTAACATCTCCTGGTAGAGAGTGATATCCATGATGCCAGGTGTGCTAACAACAGCCCCACAGCATCACAGATCCGGACATAACAGTGGGGATTAGGTTATTTTCTGCATAACCATTTACACCAAGCTAGGGCTGGATGATATGGCCTTTAAATAATACTACGATGTTGTTAGGCTATATTGCGATACACAATATATATCTAGAACAGATAGTCTGAAATCTCCTCTGAACCACTTCATAAGTGCTCAGTTTTACCCTTTGATGCATAAAATTACACCAGTTTGATGATTCTAGTTGTTCCTGCAACATATGTTTGACTGAAAACATTCTTGTTTATATTCATTAGTGGTTCGTCCTCAAATTATTTTAAACTTGCTAGCAGAAAGGGGATCAGTTATAGCCAATAGATAGTTGTGGACATGGAGAGTTTGTTCTTGTTTTGCAATTTGTGTTTTCAAATGGAGAAACAAATTTGTGTTGCTAGCTGTTGTGGCAGTGGTTTTGCTGCGTTTTTTGCTCACCATTGTTTATTCAAACTGTACTTAACCAAACCACTGTCAGGCGATGGATGCAGTGCTGTTTCTTTTCAGTAATTGTTCGTTGGTTTATTAGTTTTATTTAATGTCGCATCAGCATCACGGGCTACATTCACAACAGACACACAAGGTTATATCAACCTGGGGTGGACAGGAACAAAGTGCATTTACTTGACTACTTAAGTATGGTTTTTGAGTATCTATATTTCACCAGAATATTACATTTTTTGCAAATTTATGATTTTAACTTCACTACATTTTAAAGACAAATATTGTACTTTTCACTACATTTCTGTCAAGGTCCTCTTTATTTTGAAGAAGTTTCGAAAGTCAGTAAATGTTTTTTTTTACTTTTCTAAAACGTGTTTCTTCAAAGGTGACAATACCAAAGACAGTCTATTAAGAGTCAGTGTAATGGAATCACATCCATTTCCTCTCACATTCCATAACATGTGTTAGGTCAACTAATCTGTCCCTAAAGTTTCCAACTGAGAGTGAATGAGTGAGTGAGTAAGAGTGTGTCCAGCCATGGATGGGCACTCTGTCTAGGGTTGGTTCCTGCTTTGAGCCCTATGTTGCCAGTGGCACCCTGCCCCTCACGTGTATTAAGTCTGAAAATGAATGAAGGAATTTGAACAATACACCTGCAGTTTCTACAATAATGAGCTTCAGATTAGACCTACCCTTACCTGGTGTTACTTATATGTACTCACCAGTTTGTCTCTTTAATAAATCTTTTTCCATTGACCCTATCATGCATTTCGCACCCTAAGGTAAAACAAATAACATATCGAGTAACGTAAGCCCATAAAATGCACAAGATTTTGATGGAGCAATCCTTGTTCTCTGGTCTTCTGGTTGTTGCAAGAGCTCTATCATAGATCCATCTTTCTTTTTTCTCTTACAGACACCCCTAATCTAATAAGCTGTGAGCTCATCCATAACCTTCACAAGGAGGCTCAGCGAGTTTTGCATGAAGTCGTCCATACACTTCATCCATACGACCACGGCCGATTCGCAAACATCCTGCTCACTGCCTCCTCTCTACAGACGGTCGCCCAAAGCTTTGTGACAGAACTGTTTTTCAGACCCGTTATCGGTCAGACAAACCTTCTGGAACTAATGACTGAGATTCTCTTCAGCTAACAGAAGCGTTCACTGGAAGAACGTGTCTGGATGTAGCACTGTTAGTGTCATTACTGCATTTGAATACAATTTTGAGCGAAGGAGTCTTTTATTTCTCTACAAAGTGAGACAAGTTACATTCACTTTTTGAATATGTAGGCCACTATGCTACTTTCCTAACTCATTACTGTAGTACACATTTTGAACTATTTCAGTTAGTATACTGTATATACACTGTAATGTGTTAAATACACACTTTTTTGTATTTCATTGTTGGTTACTGTAACTAAAAGAGATTTCCCTTGATGTTCTGTGTAGTCTTCTACACTTACGTGTGAGTTAACTGTAACATTTACATAACTGTAACGTTCTATAAAATCCTTGTATAATACCATACTGATAAGAGTTAATGGCTTGACTTTGGCTTCGTTCATAACCTGTGATTTGTCTCTCCCTTGTGGTTAGATCGTACCACGTCAACTTGATACGACTGAAGATCCAATCAGTTATTTATATTAGTCATACCATTGAATCGTGATCAGGGTCACGGTGGTCCACAGCCAATTCTGGAAACGCTTCACCAGTATGGGAATAGGTTCGTTTAGAGTAGTGTCCACGGACTAGCATATTTTTGGGAGGTGGACCTCACACAGACGGTACCCAGAAGTATGGATCACAACCTGTAAGTCGTGTCCTTAAGTAGGGTTCCACAAGTACATAGAGGACTGTGGTAGCCTAGTGTTTAAGGTACTGGCCTATGTACCAAACGGTCTAGAGTTCAAATCCCACTTCCGCCAACCTGCCACTGTTGGGTCCTTGTGCAAAGCCCTATAATTGCTTGGACTGTAAGAATGCATCAATTGTAAGTCACTCTGAATAAGGGTGTCCAGTAAATGACATAAAGCTAAGGCTGGCTTTCAGGCTGACAGTAAATAATTATTGAATTTCCCTTAATGATCTCATTCCCACACCATACTAACCTGTTTCTAGGCATTACCATCTCATGCCCACATCTTAATAATTCAAGACGATGCCATAATTTTATTAAGAAAGAATGTCATCAGCAGGGCTCCACAGAAGTCCGCCACATGTGTAAAGAGGGTAGTAAGGGCTGCTCATACGGAGGCAGTTACTGGCCTGCAAAACTCCTTACTCGTCGGGCAGGGGGGGTCTTTACCAATTTTGGTGGGGTTTTTTTTGGTGTAATGTGGTCCCAACCCCATTTTACACAACACTATGTGTGCAGCTCTTCACGTGTCCTGCACAGACCTCAGTGTCACAAACTGAAGATCTGGTTTTACAATGCTATAAATTATGCTATACATTCCTCTGGGTATTATGAATGTGACTCATTTTTAGGTGAGGATTTCCTAGTAGAGTAGTATTAAAATACAGATAAATAATACAGAATATGGGAGGTATGTTCCCGGTAAATTCTTCTACATAACCTGACCTACTTTGCAAGCCACAGTGGAATCAGATAGCAGCAGAAGTTTTTCTGTGAAAAAATGTAGCCCCCCTTTTAGCAAACACACAACGATTATATTGTAAATGCTTCTATTTCCCATCTCTGAAACCTGTCAAACCTGTTATGCTTTGTTTACATTTGCCTCTCTTACAGACTCTCTTCAGCCAACTGTGCTATTTACACTTCTGGCTATTTAGTTTCGAGCTTGACTTCAAACGTGGAGTCCATCCTCACTCATCGGTTTTGGAGTTCCATTGTTTAGAAAAACCATCTAAGCAGCCAACTTGGTTTGTCTCAGAAAGTCACGACCTTAGCGAATGCCACGCTGCAAGCCAGATTTGTTAGTTTCTATTTCTGTCTCGCAACTCTTCACAAGCAGGTATAACGAGGTTCAGAATTCCATGGAAATGGAACACAAGTGATTCAAAAGATTTTTCCACTGCATTTCCTGGAACATCCTGGATGCGTTAATGCATGTAAAATGTGCATTAGGCTAAGCCTCTCTCTAACAGGTGTCTGCCTGGAACCAACATGCTGAATAAACATGGGTGGAGGATGGCAAGATTGGTTCAAGGACAAGTCAGTGTGGAATTGGTTGCTAGATTTTGATTAATACAACACAAGATAAGCAACCATGACCAATAAAACAACTGAAAAATGTGGCTATTAAACAGTAACACAGGCTCATGTGATAAACTAGATCTAGGTCATGTGTAATAATATCACTTCCAACACTCTTCTACCTATATATAAACAATCAGATTAAAAACAGTCTGGGCTTGATGACCTCTGTAATTGTGTGACGAGGTGCTTTGGTGGCACAGCGGCAATCTACTGGCCCATCGACAAGTGTCTTTCACTTATATTTAATCATTTTAGCAGATGCCCTTGTCCTGAGAGACTTGAGAGACAATTCATACAGTCTCACAATCCAAACAACTGTGGGCTTAAGAGTCTTGCTCAAGGACCCAACACTGGCAGCTTGGCAGTGGTGGATTTGAACATTTAACCTTCTAGTCCATAGTCCAGCACCTAAACCAGACCCCTGACCATCTACCTTATATACATTTACATCTAGGGATTCAGTGGATGCCCTTGTTCAGAGTGATTTACAACTGTTACAATCCAAGCAATTGAGTTAAGGGTCTTGCACAGTGGTAAGCTGGGGAAGGTGTGATTTGAATCCTAGATCTTCTGATCCATAGTCCAGTACCTTAACCACTAGGCTACCACAGTGCCAGCTATATACCTGTTTGACAAGGTGCCTAGGTGGGACAGAAATTTGGTAGCCCACCACAGCCAACCAGATTCAAGCGGACAGAGGGCCCAAGCCTGGTACAGATTGACTAGTATGAATACGCCAAGCGAGAAGACCGGCCATTCCCTGGCACAGAACTGTGATAGACTGGTGTCCTGTTCATGGTACACTTACATCTGTGTCCTGTCTTCTCCAGGACTGGCTCCAGACCTCTCAGGTGACTCGGGTGAGAAAGATCAGGGTTCAAACTAGTGAAAAAACAACCAGCTTGATGTGATTTTAACAATTTGTCTCATGTTCGAGACACAGTCATTCTGCAGATGCCCTTATACAGAGTGGCTTACAACTGATACAATCTTATGATGTACAATCCAAAAAATTGTGTTAAAGGTCATGCTCAAGGACCTGTACAAATCAACATTTTTTGGAACTTGAACCCTGGACTTTCTGATCCATAGTCGAGTAACTTAATCAGTGTCCCACATCAGACCAAAGGATGACCCAGGATTCCTTATCATTGCATATATCTATCATTTTAGTACGTCATAAAAGGGTTTTGACTTCTGAGTCACATGAAGATAACGGTCAAACCGAGGGCAGTTTTACTTTTTGAAAAACTGAAATGAAACAGAAATGACTGCCTTAAAGTTCATTATAGGAGAACTAGTTCTACAATAGGTATATATAACCTAAAGTGAGTCCTTGAACAGCGTTAGGTTCTGTTTTTGGATAAACATTCCATTACTTACCGAACCTCTGCTTGCACAACAACATTAAGCCAAAAGATATTGGCCATTAATGATGAAAATACATACACACTTTCACAGGCTTTGTATATGGTGCCAGCACGGGCTCATCAACACATCCTCCAACATAGGCCACATTACTCAATCCATCATTTTAATATCCAGCTGATACTATGGTGTAGGATTATACTGAGCCAGTTTCAATAACAGCAAGAAACCAAGGATAAGAGAACCTAAAGCAGAATTACATTCAAGAAGAATGTCAAGTATTACATGTATTCTGACTGCTATTCATACTTAGCTTGTGTTGTGTGTATGTATATATATATATATTTATATATACTGCTCAATAAAATAAAGGGAACACGGAGTTATGTTGTGTTGTTTAAGTGTTAAAAGTCTGCACACATACACACGTGTATATATATATATACACACACACACACACACACACCTGACTGTGCAAGTTCCCCTACTTAGAAAGATGCGAGAGGTCTGTAATTTTCTTCATAGGTACACTTCAACTACGAGAGACCAAATGAGAAAAAAAAAATCTAGGAAATCACATTGTAGGATTTTTAAAGAATTTAATTGTAAATCATGGTGGAAAATAAGTATTTGGTCAATAACAAAAGTTCGACTCAATACTTTGTAACATAACCTTTTTTGGCAATGACAGAGGTCAAACGTTTCCTGTAAGTCTTCACCAGGTTGGCACACACTGTAGCTGGTGTTTTGGCCCATTCCTCCATGCAGATCTCCTCTAGAGCAGTGATGTTTTGGGGCTGTCGCTGGGCAACACAGACTTTTATCTGCCTCCACAAATTTCCTATGGGGTTGAGGTCTGGAGACTGGTTAGGCCATTCCAGGACCTTGAAATGCTTTTTACGGAGCCACTCCTTCGTTGTCCGAGCGGTGTGTTTGGGATCGTTGTCATGCTGGAAGACCCAGCCATGTTCCATCTTCAATGCTCTCATGGAAGGGTGTTTGTTTTGGCTTAAATCTCACGATACATGGCCCCGTTCATTCTTCCCTAACACGGATCAGTCGTCCTCTCCCCTTTGCAGAAAAACAGGCCCAAAGCATGAGGTTTCCACCCCCATGCTTCACAGTAGGTATGGTGCAACTCAGAGTTATTTTTCCTCCAAACACAACAAGTTGAGTTTTTACCAAAAAGTTCTATTTTGGTTTATCTGACCACATGAAATTCTCCCAATCCTCTTCTGGATCATCCATATCTCTCTGGGAAATTCAGACGAGCCTGGACATGTACTGGCTTAAGCAGGGGGAACAACGCCTGGCACTGCAGGATCCAGAGTCCCTCTCGGCATAGTGCATTACTGATGGTAGCCTTTGTGACTTTGGTCCCAGCTCTCTGCAGGTCATTCATCAGGGTCCCTCTGGTAAGTTCTGGGATTTTTGCTCACCGTTCTCATGATCATTTTGACCCCACGGGATGAGATTTTGCATGGGGCCCCAGATCGAGGGAGATTATCAATGGTCTTGTATGTCTTCCATTTTCTTACAATTGCTCCCACAGTTGATTTATTCACACCAACCTGCTTGCCTATTGTAGATTCACTCTTTCTTCAATCCTTCGACAGATCTTTGGTCTTGCCATGGTTGAGTTTGGAGTCTGACTGTTTGAGGCTGTGGACAGGTGTCTTTTATAAAGATAACGAGGTCAAACAGGTGCCATTAATACAGGTAACCAGTGGAGGACAGAAGAGCTTCATAAAAACAAAGTTACAGGTCTGTGAGAGCCGGAAATCTTGCTTGTTTGTGGGTGACCAAATACTTACTTTCCACCATGATTTACAATTAAATTATTTAAAATTGAAGTGTAGCTATGATGAAAATTACAGACCTCTCTCATCTTTCTAAGTAGGAGAACTTGCACAATCAGTGGCTGACTACTTTTTTGCCCCACTCATATATCTATATATATATAAATAAATAATGTTCAAGAACTCCTGCATTCCTTAACAACCTCTGTTAATGCTTATAACAGTTGTCCTGAGGGCTCAGTCGAAAACTGCACTTGTTTGTGCCAGATCTCAGGTCCTTAGAACAATAATTAGCTATATGCAGCAAAGTTCATGCAAAACACTCACAACATTTGGATATCTAGTTAATACAGAGGCTTCCCGGTTGTATATCACTTACGATAAAGGCTCCATGCTCCAGAACCTGATTCATGTTTCCTCCATTTAGCATACACTCACTGGCCACTTTATTAGAACACACCTGTCCAATTGCTCTTTAACACATATTTAATCAGCCAATCACATGGCTGCAACTCAATGCATTCAGGCATGTAGTATTGGTCAGAAAAAGAGAAAATATCTAGTGTGGGCAGTTCACTCTCTCACCAGTGGACTTTTGGCCCACACTGTAGAGAAAAAAAGACATAGCTCCATATAGTCCCCATTATTTCTTTAATCATTATTTTATGATGTTACCATTATTTATATTGTTGTTCTGATATTCATTCAGACAACTCCAATTACCAACGTCTTCCATCTCGTCGTTTCAGGGTTGCTCTGAACCTAGAGAAGTCCTTTTCACAGTCGGCATGTCTGCAAATGAGCCCCCTTATGGTCTAGACAACAGTCTTAAATAGGTACATTTCATTTTGTACTTTATAACATTCACCTTAACTCCAAAAGGCTGCAGATTCATTAAACCTTGAAGGGGTTTCCTGGCTTCCTTGCAGTGTAACAACATTGGAATTTAGCATTTGAAATATATAATTAGTTTATAATAATTACTTAACACATACATACATATACACTTATAGATATCTTATATACACTTGTTTTTCAAATGTTTGGGCGCCCTTGATATTCACTGTGAAAATAATTAACAAAAGCTGATCAGGAAACAAATGAACATACACTAAAACAAAATCAGAAAAATGTAAGCATTTCATAATCTCAGAACCGACGAGTTCATGGTTCATTCAAATGAATGTCGTTAATTAACTTATTTTGAAGATGTTTTCATTTAGAAAATCATCAGTGTGTGATTGACTCACATCCTGCCCTGAGCCTTAAATTCCAAGGAAAGCTACCAACCCCTGCAAAATCATGACCAGGAAAAACGAGGGACAATATGTGAGGTCTCAAACTTTTATGTAAAACTCCAAGTGCCCCCTCAGTACCGCAGTCCTCCTTATGCCTGTGGAAATCAGGGACACCCAAAGCTACTGTATTTACATTCTTCTGTTGCATCAACAGCTGACGGAGAACTATCTTTCACCATTTGAAAGTGCAACAGTGTTTTTTCTGACTAATAGCATTATTAAGAGAGTTAAATGACTAAACTCCTATTTAATAACCACATCAACTATACAACACTTTGCATGCATCATTTGCCACGTCCTCCTACTTAACGCATTACCTTGAACGGCACTAACTAGGCCATCACAAGTGGCTGCAGCGTTTAGGTCAACAAATCCATAGGAACTGCACTACCATAAATACAATCCTAAGGCTACACTTCAAACCTGATTACAGTGCACAGATTCCAAGCCTTTTAAGCACAGGTGCTTTCTTCATTCCAAGAGGTCAGACACCAAGTTCTTCAGAAAAGTGCTGCTTCAGGCTCTCATGCTGCTGGGCAGCAAAGGAGTGTCCGAATTGACGGGTGTGAAGGTGCCCAGGTAGCTGGGTGAGTGAGGCACTGGAGAGCTGGCACCGTATGCTGCAGGGAGGGAGAATCTGAGATTTAGAGAAAAGTCATGTATAGCCACAAACAGACCAGAAATATTAGGAGCCCAAGCACAATTAACAGGAACACTACAATCTGGAGGCACTCGATTGGTTCAATTTGCGGCAATTCGCAAACCCAACACTGAGGTGACCGGAGTCTGAGTTGAGTTAGGGGTGGCTATGTCTGATGGTGAAGAGTGTGGCCAGTGAAATTCAAAGAAGGGCTCCAGACCTGGGTGAAATTCTGCCTGTAATTTTCTCAGGAGAGAAGGTCCTATCTGGGCAGGACTACGTTCACAATGGACCTCACAGTGCAACTCTAATTTTATTTCCAGTCCAGATTGGCTGTGTCTGTTTTGATCCCTCTCTGAGAATGCATGTCAGATTTTCAGAAGTCCTAAAAGTCGATAAAGAGAACCCAGTTAAACAAATGAGACAAAAATATTATACTTGGTCATTTATTTATTGAGGAAAATGAGCCAATATTACATATTTATGAGTGGTAAAAGTATGTGAACCTTTGCTTTCAGTATCTGGTGTGACCCCCCTGTGCAGCAATAACTGCAACTAAAATAGTTGGTGAGGTCACAAAGGAGCCCAGGGTAACTTCTAAGCAACTGATGACCTCTCTCACATTGGCTAATGTTAATGTTCATGAGTCCACCATCAGAAGAACACTGAACAACAATGGTGTGCATGGCAGGGTTCCAAGGAGAAAGTCACTGCTCTCCAAAAAGAACATTGCTGCTCATCTGCAGTTTGCTAAAGGTCACGTGGACAAGCCAGAAGGCTATTGGAAGAATGTTTTGTGGATGGATGAGACCAAAATAGAACTTTTTGGTTTAAAAGAAAAGCGTTGATTGGAGAAAGAAAAACATTGCATTCCAGCATAGGAACCTTATCCCATCTGTGAAACATGGTGGTGGTAGTATCATGGTTTGGGCCTGTTTTGCTGCATCTGGGCCAGGACGGCTTGCCATCATTGATGGAACAATGAATTCTGAATGATATCAGAGAATTCTTGCTGGTCTTGCTGCATGACTCACCTTCTCTTGAGACTCAGTCCATGGACAGATGTCCTGACATTTTCCTTTAGAATTATCTGATATAAATCAGAATTCATTGTAAGATCTTACTACTTTTGTCTCATTTGTTTAACTGGGTTCTCTTTAACAACTTTTAGGACTTGTGTGAAAATCTGATGATGTTTTAGGTCATATTTATGCAGAAATACAGAAAATTCTAAAGGGTTCACCATCTTTCAAGCACCACTGTACAGTTTTTCACTGCATTGAATAATTAGATTGGATGCTTGCAAGAACTCAGTCCCAACGTCAGGGCCTGACACCACTGGTGATTCTAATGGCAGCTACAGGTACGTTTACATTTAGGCATTTACCAGATGCCCTCAACCAAAGTGACTTCTAATATAATTAGTGGTCGACGTCGATATCTGGAGAGCAGGGTGATCGACGACATATAATGCTGATATCACAATTTCTTTTTGCGATGAAACCAATAATAATAATAATAACAATAACAATAATACAAGACACCAAATCACTGAACTTAAATGAACATTTACTTAAGCTATAAATGCACTGTCTGTTTTATACATTAACCATTTTATTACACATATCAATAGCATTTATTACCAGATAACAGCAGGAAGTTGTAATGCTGGAAACAAAGTTAGCCCCACCCTCACATACTGTTCCCTCAGCATCTCTTTGTTTTCAGTGCCTTGGTTTATGAGCTACAAGTTGTAATGCAGGAAGCAAAGGTTTTCTGCATTTCCTCCACTATTTATGAATATCAGCCTCGCAAGCGCAGGCATCGACCGATGCCGATTGTCTAAAAAATGGCATTCATCGGCCCAATTAACCATTCATTCATCATCACTAGATACATGCAATTCATACAATTTACACAATTATGGGTTAAAAGCCTTGCTCAAGCACCCAACAGTAGAACATATCTTTAAGGAAGATAAACTCCACCAGAACTTAATAAGGAAACATCTCTCCAGCTATGAAAAGCCAAACAAGTGCTCACTCCTGTAGTTATACATCTCTGAAGAGCTTAATCAGCCTTGACTACCATTCCATGAGCTAGATCAACAATTCTGCTGTAGTATTTGCCTTCGATTCCATTAAGCCAGCCAATGGCTTCACATTCAGTTGTAGTCTAGCTTAGTATTGGCTTCCTCTGCACATGCAAAACGGACAGAGAGCAATGCCTACTTTCTTACTAAGCTGTTTTGTGGCTGGTTGATGAAACCAATGTTAACATTTGAAGTTACAGAGACACATTTTTCCTCTATGTGATGTGCAGGCCAAGTGTTCCTAAAAATGCATTATGGCAGCTTTATGTCTGTGCTCCATAATTTTGCCCACAAGACAAGGACACAATCATAAAATTCAGACAGAACCTCGATAGCATCTTGAACAGACAACGATCAGGTTATGTAACACCCTGTGACTCGTGTATAATCTACCTTTCATCCACCATTCAACTAAAAGGCGGTGACTAAGACAGGGGTTTAGTCACCACATTTAAAGGATGAAGGTTCCACGTATTATCACAATTTAAATGAGTTGGAGATGAAAGGGTACGGTGTCTACTGAGAAACACTGGACAAATTTAGGCAGAAAGGAGAAGAGCCAGCTGTTTGCAATACAAGGATTAATCAGTAATCCCTCTTAATCCAGCTACTATTTGCACTGGCTGATTCACAGTAACCATTGGGGTTAGCACTAGAAGTTCAAAACAACATTAGTGACTTACATTGGTTACTGTTGTTCCGTAGCTTTCGAGCTTCTATGTCGTCAGATCTCTCTTCTGAAATTTTTAAACCTAAGATAACAAAAAACAGAATGATGTCAAATTACACATCGCAAGCACTGATGGTTATGTCAGCGACACGCAACTTTAATCCTGCTCTCAGAAACAGAGGTGCACTAGCAGAAGCACTGACAAAACTGTCTGAGAACTTGAACCCCCAATCATACCACATTACGATTTGCAGACAGATAATCCTAATGCCATAACATGCATCAGGCACTCACTAATATGTAATATTTGATCATTTTGAGGAAAATGATACAATATTACATATTAGTGAGTGGCAAAAGTATGTGACCCTTTGCTTTCAGTATCTGGTGTGACCCCCCTGTGCAGCAATAACTGCAACTAAACGTTTTCTGTAACTGTTGATCAGTCCTGCACACCGACTTGGAGGAATTTTAGCCCATTCCTCCGTACAGAACAGCTTCAGCTCTGGGATGTTGGTGGGTTTCCTCACATTAACTGCTCACTTCAGCTCCTTCCACAGAATTTCGATTGGATTAAGGTCAGGACTTTGGCTTGGCCATTCCAAAACATGAACTTTATTCTTCTTTAGCCATTCTTTGGAGGAACGACTTGTGTGCTTAGGGTCGTTGTCTTGCTGCATGACCCACCTTCTCTTGAGATTCAGTTCATGGACAGATGTGTCCCTGAAATTTTCCTTTAGAGAATGAGAGCGAGATTTGGCAGTGAGGCAAGTAAGCGAAGGGGAGGAAGAGAAAGGAGGCTGGCGGAAGTAGGGACGGGAAAAGACTTAGATCGGTACTAGAATAATAAAAAAGGCAAAAGAAAGGAATAAGAGATGAAGAATAACACAAACAAGGTGGGAAAACAGATTTTGGACAGATGTCCTGACATTTTCCTTTAGAATTCTCTGATATAATATCAGATTCATTGTTCCATCAATGATGGTAAGCAGTCCTGTGGCCCCAGATGCAGCAAAAACAGGGCCCAACCATGATACTACCACCCCATGTTTCACAGATGGGATAAGGTTCTTATGCTGGAATGCAGTGTTTTCCTTTCTCCAAACATAACACTTTTCTTTTAAACCAAAAGTTCGATTTTGGTCTCAAATCCGTCCACAAAACATTCTTCCAATAGCCTTTCTGGCTTGTCCACATGATCTTAGCAAACGCAGACGAGCAGCAATGTTCTTTTGGAGAGCAGTGGCTTTCTCCTTGCAACCCTGAAATGCACACCATTGTTGGTTCAGTGTTCTTCTGATGGTGGACGCATGAACACTAACATTAACCAATGTGAGAGAGGCCTTCAGTTGCTTAGAAGTTACTCTGGGGTCCTTTGTGACCTCTCCAACTATTACACACCTTGTTCTTGGAGTGATCTTTGTTGGTCGACCACTCCTGGGAAGGGTAACAATGGTCTTGAATTTCCTCCATTTGTACACAATCTGTCTGACTGCGGATTGGTGGAGTCCAAACTCTTTAGAGTTGGTTTTGTAACCTTTTCCAGCCTGATGAGCATCAGCAACTCTTTTTCTGAGGTCCTCTTAATCTCCTTTGTTCGTGCCATGATACACTTCCACAAACATGTTGTGAAGAACAGACTTTGATAGATCCCTGTTCTTTAAATAAAACAAGGTGCCCACTCGCACCTGATTATCATCCCATTGATTGAAAACACCTGACTAATTTCACCTTCAAATGAACTGCTAATCCTAGAGGTTCACATACTTTTGCCACTCACTAATATGTTATACTGGATCATTTTCCTCAATAAATAAATAATCAAGTATAATATTTCTGTCTCATTTGTTTAACTGGGTTCCCTTTATCTACTTTTAGGACTTGATGAAAATCTGATGATGTTATAGGTCATATTTCTGCAGAAATATAGAAAATTCTAAAGGGTTCACAAACCTACCACTGTGTGTGTATATGTGTGTATATATCCACAGATTCTGGAAAAGAATACTATAAAGAGTTTGACCGTGACCAATCCACTGTCAGACAGATTGTGTACAAATTGAGGAAACTCAAGACCATTGCGGAGTCCACCATCAGGGGAACACAGAGCAAGAATGGTCTGCATGGAGGGGTGCAATGAGAAAAATGTCACTTCACTCCAAAAAGAACACTGCTGCCTGTTACATGCCACATGGACAAGCCAGAAGACTACCGGAAAATCATTTTGTGGATGGATGAGATCAAAATAGATGATAGGTGTTTAGTTGCAGTTATTGCTTCACAAGTGGGCCATAATAGATACTGAAAGCAAAGATTCATATACTTTTGCCACTCTCAGACATGTAATACTGGATAATTTTCCTGGTGAGGATCACAGAGGCAACAGGCTCTGCCCATACTTCTGCATCCCCCACCACAGAGTCCAGCTCATCCTGGAGAATCCCTAGAGGATCCCAAGCCAGCTGTAAGATATAATCTTTACAGTGAGCCCCGAACCTGCCCAGAGGCACATACCTGGGACAGCTCTAGCAGAAGCCGACCTGGGGTCATCCTTGTGAGATTCCCAACCACCCCAACTTGCCCCTCTCAAGACAAAAGAGCAGCTGCTGTGCTAGTAAGGCAGGTTTTTGCAACTTACTGCCATCACTCATGGAGTTGAAGCTGTTCTTCTTGCTGCTCCTCCTGCTGCTCCTCCAGGTGTCGTTACCGCTGTCTCTCCGGGGCTCCTGCTGTCTCACTGGCACCTTCTTCTTGCCCTTTCGAGTGCTGATACGGATGATCTCGCGCACCAGCCTGCACTCTGCCTCCTGCTCCTGAATTTTGTGCTCCTGGACAATGTCAGAGATAAGCTGACTGATCTCCTGGGAACGCCTTAGGAACATGGAATCAGATGTGCACTTCGCCAGCTCGTTGATCTCAAACTCAGAAAAAACCTCAAGGAGCTTCCTTGTGATAAGCGAGTCCACATCCTCGTCTGTGCCTTCATAAATAAAGTGCTCGTCTTGTAGATCACTGAATTTGATGCTGCCCGTCAGGCAGCTTGTATTATCCAGCTCCTTTTTAGACGGACTATATGTATGCTCTTCCTCTAGAACTGATGTGTCCACCTTGACACCTCCGATACAAAGATCTGTATAGAAGCCATTTTTGCCCGGCTCTGAGGTCACAGTGTTTAAAACTTCTGGCTCATCACCTGGGGTCTCCCCAGGCAGCAGACACGGCAAACGCCTACAAACCCGGTACAGTCCACATGTCAGCACGCTGCATACAAACGTCCTACAGCTCTTCACTGAGGCACACGGGCCACACATGCATGAACCCGACGCAGGCTCTGTTTTGGCAGGTAGAAAACTAACTGTCTCTGGCTTGGTGGTATTGCCGTTGGCATCCTTATGGTGGATTTTGTGAACTGCTCCAGGATAGTGGTTCTCAGGTTCAACCGGGTCAACGCAGCGCTCATTGTATGGACTACTCTTTTTGCTACTACTCTGCATGGACATGGTTTCAGGATCTCCTCCCCTCTCCCACCTCAGAGAGCTGCCTTTGCTGCCTCCTGACATGTTTTCAGTGGCGTCAGGGTCTGTTAAAGAAAAGAGCGTACTGTAGAATGAAATCAGTATATCCTGAAATAAGTCTGAAAAATAAAACAAATAAAAGAAACATAAAATATAATTATTTAACCATGTGATGTAATCTTAATTTAGTTTGTAGGTACTCTGTGTTTTGTAAATGCAGATCTGTTACCCAGCTGGGCAAGCCCTCAGTAAGTGGTGTCACGTTTACGAGATGTTTTAACAAACAAATTATTTTGCAAAAAGGTTCTGTCTCACTTAATCTGTCCTCGCTTTCATTTTACAAATCCTTTCCCTGGTGTCCATGGACAAAGAATCCTGAAAACAAGGAAAAAAATCAAGCGAAGAGAATGCGAAGCAGCCAGTTTCCCATTGCTGTCTATAGTTGATCTCTTCCAGCTCCCATCACACCTGAACCACGGTTCCATTGTTCTTGAAGACTAGGTGTTCTGAAACCAAAAAATGTAGTCTTTCTGGAATCGGGAGAAATGAGGACCAGTTTGGGAAACTCTACCCACCCACCAGCAATGCCCTAAAGATTCAAATCACAGATATCCAATATTTTCCATCAATGTGGAAGGACCAGTCTGGCTACATGTTTATATTCCAGCTAAGCAATAAATCAGCCCCAAGATAGAAAGATAAATTACAGAACGAGTTGTACTTTTGCTTGATTGGAATTAAAGTGCGACCACACTGTGTAAGGACCAGATTGACGACTACTGACTAAACTAACCTGTTTGGTCTTGATTTTGTAGTAAAATGTGTAGGTTTCAGGCAAGGTCAGCAGGACGGCAAGACAGGAGAGAGTTACTCCCAGTCTGAGAGAGATTTTTCAACAGGTACAAGTTAAGGTCTTGCTTCTAGACCTTTCTACACAGTCAGAGATCAAATTTATCAGACAGATTTTTGAGTACTGAATCCACAGGTTGGTGATTTCCCTGCCATCACACCTAATAAACTTAGAAATTATCTGATGAGTTAAATCAAATGTAATTGAGCTGGGAAATCACCGGATTGTGCAGGACTCTAGAATTGCTTTGATGTAACACAATTGTGGTGTATATATAGCCTTTTTTTTTTTTTTAGAGAGCTTCCTCAATGCTAGCGGTCACAAACACCATGGATGTTATTGGTGTTTATGATACGGAGCAACCTTTAGCCCTAAAATGAAAGTAAACACGACAAGAGTAAAGTCAGAAAGCTCCAGGTGACTTTATCGTCGTTTTGTATTCATTTGTGAGGGAAATTATGATATTAAATCAGTATTTACGTGTTTATTGACCTGGATACTGTTAATACAAACTTGTTGGAACATACCGACGTATGGAACATACCTCCTAACGTTAGCTAGCATATGAGTCTTCCTAAAACAAACAAAAAGCCGACACGTTGCTTTATAAGAACCAGTCGGAGCTTAAAATGCCTCGATACACCATTGGCAAACTTTATATAGACTAGCCAGCTATGGGAACCACAAACTGTACAGGAATTATTTAACCTCAAAATAACAACTCCAAAATATGCAAACTTCCTTCACCAAGGAACAATGAAAATGGCTGATAGTCTAATAAACACATCTTAAAAACAACACGATATAAAAAGCCAGCGTATGTACATTCAAGCAGTTATATACTGTGCATTTATGAGCGACATAAACTACAATGAATCCGACTCACTAGCAGACATTACTTACGGCATATGGAGGAAACGACGCAGTCTATCAGAAAAGCTCTCCGGAAGACCGACCGAAGTTTTCCCTCTTCTAAATCTTTGACCTCGATTTGAATTATTGTGGGAAAAAAAAACCTATCGATATGTAGTCCTGTAGGTTTGAAGACGTCTAAAGTTAAAACACTACAGTTGCCATCTCATTGTGCCATGGCTCCTCCGCAGATCGCGGCTTTCAGTTACCTGAGCCAACAGGTAGATTTCCAAACCTGGTGACGTAACGCGTGTGGAAATAATGGTAATAGTTTATTTATTTCGCTTTGTTAAGCTAAACCATGTTCACCCAAAGATCACCATACAATATCTTGTATTTTCACAAGATATGTCAATTTGTTTTTTGTTCAAGACAATTTGTAATCGCAGCCCTCTTTTGGGTGGTTTGGAGTTCAGCTGCTTAATATTGTTTTCCGGTAGATGGCGCAAGTGCAAGGAAAAATGAAGGTTTCTCGCGTGCGTTTTCGGTTTGTACCTAAACTTCAGACTGAGTAAATATATAGCCTAAAATACTTGACTAACGAGAGTTTAACCCACTATCTAGCCATCTAACTTACGTTATAACCTATAATTTTATTAATATCTTAGGGGTTAGGGGAGAATGGTGCTGGCTGGCAGAGGTTGTTCGGCAGTTGTGTTATCTTCAGTAGGGGGCGCTGTAACAAAAAGGTTAAACGACGTTTGCACTTACAAAGTGTGTTCTTTGGTTATTGCTTACTTTTGCGTACTAACATGAGGTTTTGTATACTATGACGAATACAAAGCACTTCTGTAAGTCGTCTGGGACTGTGGTAGCCTAGTGGTTAAGGTACTGGACTATGGACCAAAAGGTCCCACCTCTGCCAAGCTGCCACTGTTGGGTTTTTGAGCAAGGCCCTTAACCCACAATTGCTTGGATTGTATCAATTGTAAGTCACTCTGGATAAGAGCGTCTGCTAAATGCTGTAAATGTAAATGTAAGTGGATAAGGGCGTCTGCTAAATGCTCTAAATGAAATGTAGAAAGTCACCCTTACCCAGAAGGGCATACAACTGATGCAGTCTTGTCTACAAGTCAGCACCTTAACCACTGCTCCATCTCAGTCAGAGATAGAGTTGTTTACCTACAACCTCAGTAAATGGCTACACTATATGACGTTTTAAATGGAGATATATGCATTATAGTAAGGTTTTAGGCAAGCATATTAAACTCTCATATTTCAGAACCAGAATCGGATTTATTAATCCAAAATGGCAGCCTGGGTAACTCAGCAGTTAGCATGGTTGCCTCACATCTCCAGCATCCTCAGTTTGATCCCAACCTCAGACTCTGCCTATGTGGAGTTTGCATGTCCTCCTCGTGTCCGCATGGGTTTACTCCAGGTGCTCCGGTTTCCTCCCATAGTCCAAAGACATGCATTATATTAACGGATCATGATAAATTGGCCCGATCTGAGTATGTATGACCAGTTTCGATGTAATCTTGTGTCTGCTGTACTTAGACATTGATGCTGAAAGGGATGTTAAATAAACCAAATAAACTAACAAACAATGATCCACAGATGTCTTGGTTAAATGTCTGGTATCATGCTGTCTAGCACCATCCCACCAGTATGACTTGATAATACATTTTTATTTATGCACACTACATCAGCAGAATGGAACCAAAAATCACAACTAAATATCAAAAATATGATAAGACTTACTGGTCCCCATAGGCATGAATGGTTTTTTACACAAACTGCAACTTTCATTTGAAAAACCAAAAGAGCCAAAATATTTGCTTTAGGATACTGAGGTTACGATTAGGCGTAGGGTTAGCATATTATGTCTATGGAAAGTCTCCTCCTGAACAGTGTGATGGACTAATGTGTGTGTGTGCTAGTGTCCTCCAATTTTCTTGCTAAAACAATTGTTTAACTAATTGTTTTTATTAGTTTTTCTTTACTGTGGGACTGTTTGAACAAATTCAACAGAATGGCACATATGACACTTTCAGTGGCCTGCAGACAGTTCCTATTAATTCATAATAATGTTACATAAAATAATATTAGGTGCAGAGGTATCAATGTAGGCCTAACCCTAGAATTTAGAAGCCTGCTAAAACGAAATACCCTGGTGACGACCTTGAACCTATCTGCTGTAAGTAGCAGACTCCGGGTACAGACTCATGACTCCAAGACTCTGAGAAAATAGCACTTTGATGCCAGAGTTTAACTTTGAGGGTTGTTTACTGGCATGGAGCTTACAAAAACAGTGTTGTGCGTGCAGACGTTTGATCCAACCATCTGGCTGACACCTAGCTAATTACACAATCCTGTATTTAGCATTCTTATGTTTCTTGATCTGGAATGTATTGTGTAATTGTGGGAATGGAACAAAAGCCTAGTCACACTAGTACTATGCAGGTCATGTATGCTGGTACAGCATAATACAGTTGCATTGTGTGCTTGCTAGACATTGAGGGCTGGAAGTTTGAATCGGAAGGCATTTCAGTACAGAAACCTTTAAAATACAATGTATAAAAATGAGAGTGACACATCACAGTAATTTGGTGGTTTTGCCAATTGCAAACACATTCCATACGGAAATGGTCTAGCAACTTTGATGGGGAACTTGGCTTAGCTTTGCATACAGCTCTTACCTGAACTCCATTAATGGTTTGCCAGCATTAAGCCAGGGCTTATTGCCCAACATCATTGCCTGACCTCACAGTCATGTTTCAAAATCTAGTAGAAAGCCTTCTCAGAGGGGGACAAATTCCTACTAAGAGACATGTTTTTCCATGGGTGTCCACACACTTTTGGCTGAAAAGTGTATAAAGCTTATTTACAAGCTGTTGTGCTTTTATTCTATGCATGCCTGTACAAACACATAAAAAACAACTAGCATGCCTTCCCCTGTCCTATCTGCACACCACTTTCGCAGTATGGCACCATTGCTAGTCTTGATCAATAGGGTTCATTAGTGTCATCCTCACAAGGTCCAGAACGCAAGAAACCCATCTGTCTTCTCCTGCCAATGACACCAGTTGTACTGATCTGTCAAGCTGCCCTACTTTCCCTACAAGTTATTTCATCCTGCAAATTGGTTCAATCCTCTGAGTCCACAAGAAACAACATAATTCATGACTACACTATATATGTATGGGTTATGGTGTATTCATGTGATGTTTCCATAAAATGGGAATGTTTGTGCCAGCGGGGTTCACTGGACATGATAAGTCATTGTGCTTTAGATGTCACAATTTTCAGATTGCATGTATTTTTTTCAAGTTATGCTGAGGGAGAAAGTATGCAAAATAACAGGAAGCAACATTTCTTGTTCATGTATCAACAAAAACAACTAGTCAGCTGTAATGTCAGTGGAAGAAAATGTTCAATAAAAAGGAAAGGACATTCTGTAAATCATACTCAAAATACATGTCATTACTCGGAGAAATGACTCATGCTAAGCATAACTTGTAAATTATAATCTGCAGCTATTGTGAAAGGACGAAAAATTGTCAGAAAGAGAAACCCTACAATGTGGGGGGATATACGATTTTCTGTTTCACTTGGGCATTGATATGAGCAGAAGAGGAGGCCATTCCCTTAGTCCAGTGCTTCTCAAACTTTTTCTGTAGTGCCTCCTATAAGAATAGAATATTTCCTTTCAATCTCCCCTGGAAATGATTTTAAACATTTTAATTAATACAGAAATGCTGCTTCTTATGGAACAAAACAAAAGTGACAAATCATCTTTACAGTGGAATTGTTACAAGTGACATGCATTTTTACTTTGCAACAGCATTCATTTGCCTTGCTGCGCCAACCCCCGTCCCCATTCCCCCCACCCAACACGGCAATAGCTACACTCCCCCCAAGGAGCCCACTGCCCACTTTGGGAACCAATGCCCTAGTCCATCATCAGCAGTGGGAAGAATGCACAAATAAATGGACTGGCATTTATAAATCAGGCATTTTCAGTACAAAATTGCAGCATGCCATATACCCACTGTTGGCAATAATTAAGAGTTTTAAAAGAACTGGAGATGTAATTACCCTGAAAAAGGGTGAAAGTGTATTTTGCTCCCACGCACATTGTGGAAGGCGGTTAGAGAGGTATTTCTTTGTGGCTCATGATTGCAGATTTGCGAGTCTCCAAATGGACAAATTAGATGCCACCCTCATGCTGGCATACTATTTGGAAAGCGTGCAAGAATATCTCACAGAGTGATGGCTCGGTGGTTAAGGTACTGGACTATAGACCAGAAGGTTGAAGGTTCTGCCAAGAAGAGTGCCAGGCTGCTACTGTTGGGCTCTTTGGCAAAGCTCTTAACTGTATCAATTGTAAGTTACTTGCATGACTTTCAACTTTTTGCTATATGATATATAAATATGATCTAAACCTTGACTTCTCAGAGGTTTGATAAAAAGCAGTGCTCTTAACTCTGAACCTCAATGGTTTGTATCCTACCTCTGGTGAGATGAGGTGAGGTTTCAGCTGTGTTTTAGTCCTGACACCTCAGATAATGGGTTTCTTAGGGCTGAAAGTTCAGGTTGTCTTTCATGTGTGGTTCTGAATGTGAAGTTTCTGGATGTTTCTGTTTTGTCAGAAGTTCCCAAGTCTCATGTCTGTGTGACACAGGGATGCCCGTATGTTATCAGATGACAACATCTATATTTATATATGTTAAATATGTTATAGATGTATATCTATGTACATCTATAACATCAACACCAATTTTTTTGCTACTTCAATTTTAGGTTATGTTATATTAATGTGTAAGAGAAATATAAAAGCCTCCATCATTGTCCCTTATTCTGGAGCTGGCTGTATATTCCTTGTTTACTATTGTGACCTAGTGGCTAAGGTGCTAGCCTATGGCCCAGAAGATCCAGGATTCAAATCCCATCTCTGCCAGTCTGTTAGGTCCTTAAGCAATTGCTTGGATTGTAGGATTGTATCAGTTGTAAGTCGCTCTGGATAAAAGCATGTGGTAAGTAGACCAATACCTGAACACAGTTCTGTGGCGAGACTCTACTTGCATATTGCTAATAGCTTTTACATTCAGATAAGAAATAGATGCAGCCAGCCACCATTCAAATGGCATCTTCGTTCTGAAGAATGTGCCCTTTGACCCTGGAAACATTCTTACACTCCTGAGCCAATCACACAACGGCGTCGTCCGCTGGGTGCACTGAGCCCCCTCCTGTTCAAGCATCTGGTCATCCTGAATCATGAAGGTAATAGCAATAACCTTGAGTCATTATGAGCTTCCTCCCACATTCAGACACACCACAGCATTATATAAATGGCACACATGCAATTATTATCACTTTTTAGACAACGGTAAAGGCATATTTTGGAGACTTCTTGCATAGTTACAGAAGTCAATCCAATAGAACCTTTTATTTGGTGAGATCCTAAACAAGTTTATTATTTTTTCTGCTGGTCTGCACCATGAGGCCTGGGAGTTCCAGGGGCTGAGAGCTATTAGTCTTATGTGACTGTTGTGGTCCCAGTTTAACAAGGTGTGCTACATTAGCCATGTGCTAGAGTTTAACAGCAGGACACTCATTCATGTGTACAGTATATGATAAATTGGGTAGATGATCCTGCCCTCTTTTCCATGAGGAAACAGGTCAGAGAGGAAAATTAACAGGAGCACAGCACACTGGGTCACAAATGCTTGAATGGCAGGGTTTTGCTTGGAAAAAATGGTGTGTTGGTTGATAACCAGTTGTGACTATGGACCGACCCGTTAATACTCCCAACCCTGTTTATCCACATAATGAGATATCAATGAGATATCAATGAGATATCACAATATTATCATAACATGTTTATTTAAGGAACACTGCAAATACTTTTTACACTCTGGTCTTAAACGTCTTTAGAAGAGGAGGCAGCGAAAAGTCCACAATACCCACCACATGGGCTCGTCAGTGCAGTAGGGGAGGGAGCAGATGCCTGGAAGAGTCCATCAACCCAGACAACCCTGTGAGTGAAACGCTGTCAGATGGAAAAGCTTTGCTGAGACAAGGATCTTACTGTGTGGTTGTGTTGTTGTGGTCGAGATCATTGGGTTCCATTTGCATTTGTCTGTGTTGTGGAGCCCATTTCTCCTTACTTGTCTCCAAGAGTCCGCAAGTTTACTCGACTAAGTGGTTTGCTGCGAACAGTGTTTTTACTTCAATACATCGATTTTCCTGTTTCAAAGAAAAGTCCGTTTACGAACAGTGAATGAACTTCTAATTCGTAATATTCTATTGGACTAAATAGAAGATATAACTAGGTGCAATTTGTAGTGCAGATGTACTGGTAATTAAGATTGCATCCATCTTTTAATTTCTTTTTTCAGCTGTGTATTTTAAAAAGGCCAATATATTTACAGTTACCCCTTCCACATCATGGTGCCCCCACCATCTGAAATATCTGCGTAAATTCTTTTGGCCCAAACCTTGTACCTGAGAAGACGTCCAAATACGTTATGCATTTATGAGTTTCTAAACTTTAAGTATCTCTACATTTCTAGCCTTTGTGCGTCATCTGTTGCCTTTCGCAACACTCTCAAAAAGTCCCTTTTAATTTGTTATACTGACCCGCTATATATCGACACCGCTCTTGGGAAAGTCGCAGAGTGGAAGGGATAACTGTATATAGTGCTTTTTACACTAGGGCATTGTCTCAAAGCAGCTTTCCCAATATCTAGGTCCACAACCCCAACTGAGCAAGCCTACAGTGGAAAGAGTGGAAAATAAAAACACCTCAGTTGTGATGAGGAAGAAACCTTGGGAGGTCCAAGACTCAAAAATCTAATTAAAAACCTTGAATTGACCTGAGATCAAGTCCCAGGGGGTTGCCCTCTGGCCAGGTCTGACAAAAAACGCAGACAAGGTTGTTTCTGTCTTTGTGCTACAACAGGAAGTCTTAGCCAACTGCGCCATTATAGCCAACCCCTTATCTTTGGATAGGTGCTGTAGCCCCTTCCTGAGTAGATCAGACCCATAGATATCAGAACCATCATAGCCAGTATTCAGAGGGAAACAAATGGTCTGATATACTCAGAAAGTCTTTTAAAGTTGTGCGCAAATCTCTGGGTGCGCGTAAGTATGTGCAAGCATATATCCATGTCAAGCAGGTGTAATTTGTAAGCATTGCTGGAGTGTGTGTGGCCTTGCGTATACCAGTGTAACCAGGTGCATTTTATGACAGTTATTATGGGAAAAGATGAATAGGGCAAGAGAGGCATTAATGGATCTCTGTTCTTTGCCAGCGCTAAGCTCACAATAAAGCTTTATTGCTCAACCCGATGCTCAAACAATGGCACAATGTGCAATGCAGCCAAGAATGCTTAGAGCCATCGATTGACACTAGTTTTTAATATACTGACCTAACCGAAAGAGTAATCTGAGTAAACATGATGATAGTGATCCATGCTTCAGATGGTTGAGGAGCATGTGGAGAATAATTGAAAGGTAAAATTGGGTAAATGTAAAGAGAAGTTCTCACCTGAGACACTTAAAGAACCTAATTTACAATAAATATTTGAACAATTTGAACATACCGATATACTTCATACCAGAACTGGAAGTATTATGTTGCATGTGAAGAATAGTTACCTGCTACACACTACATTTTTATTCGTACTTTACGTTATTAGATACACCTATTAGGTTCAACTACTCATTAACACAATCTAATCGATGTATTTAGGCAAGTAGACATGATCAAGACAACCTGCTGAAGTTCAAAGCGAGCATCAGAATGGCTAAGAAATGTGACTTTTGTATGTGGCATGGTTGTTGGTGCTAAACAGGCTGGTCTGAGAATTTCTGCTGATCTACTGGGATTTTCACCTAAACCTTTTGGTCCACATTCCAGTCCCGTTACCACTAAACCACCAAACATTTTGCTCAGTTGACAGACTTCGAGAGGGAGCACATCGTTGGACTGAGAGAATCAAGATGGTTGTTTCGACAAATTGCTCGCCATCTAGGCCCTTCTGACCTATCTCTTAGGAGGTGCTGGGAGCAGTTGTTCCGTGAGGGCACACACACAAGGCAAACAGGCTCCAGATGGCCCAGACAGATCACCAGTAGTGATGATCCACTGACAAGTACGAGCTGCTCCCACAGTTTCATTGTCCACAATCCAGACACAGGTGGCACCTTCACTGCACACTTCCAGGTCCTTAGCAGAAGGAAATTTGTTCTCTCATTACATGTCCTACCATGGATAGCCAGCCACCATCGCCTTCGTTTGCAGTGTTGTCATGAACATCAAACTTGGAGTGCTATAGACTGGAACTAACTATCGTCTTTAGTGACTAATCCAGGTTCTGTTTGGGATCCGACAATGGTTGGGTTTGAGTATGGAGGCCTCGTGGTGAGCGGTTCAATCCTGCCTTTCCTGTGGAGTGACACACTGCCCCAACTGCTGATGTGATGGATGAGGATCTGTCACAGAATACCACATAAAACCTATTTGCCTCCAATGCCCAACCGTATCTCATCTTGTATCCATGCTAGAGGCGGCCTAACAAGATAACTAGAGCCTCCTTTCAATTGTACAGTTTCCCCTGAAATTGTACATTCTGAGACGTAATCATTGACAAGAAATGTTTTTATGTAGTACGGTTCCCTTTTTTGGTAATACTGGAACCCATTAAACCAATCCACCACCGCTTATGGACATCCTTAATCTAAGAAGTGTGTATATGTGGGATGAGGGGTGCTGTAGGGTGGACATGGTACGGGGTGCACAAAGTGAAACATATGGAGGAAATGAAAAGTAAATATGAAGATGGTGAACATGGAGGAAGGTGGGGGATGAAAAAAAGACAGCCAGAGAGAGAGAGGAGAGAGAGAGAGAGAGAGAGAGAGAGAGAGAGAGAGAGAGAGAAATGGCTTCCAGCTGTCCTTCCCTCTGAGCTTTTCTAACAATGAAAACCCTGCAGATGCCATTTAGCTGTAGTCGTCATGCTCATGACTGTTGTGGGTTTCCCTTTAACTGGTTCAATCTTTCGCAGTTGTGGGCTTTGCTTTTGAAGTCATATTCTCTATCACGCCAATTAACTGTGCTTGATGGTGCCAAGTTGTTTCTGCGAGCAAAAGAAACAACCAGCAGGACTGCATAAGAAACATCACAGACATCTGTTTTTAAACACTCAGACAGGGCTTTCATAAAGAAATAGAAAAATTCAAGGATGTGGTTGCCTCAAGAGCTGCATCTCAAGCAGCAATTGATTTGAGCTCATTAAACAGCTATTTTTCTGAAATGTTTAACTATTCTCACACACAGTCTCAGAAAGGAGAATCTTTTAATCATCAGAGGAGACACTGTGTAAACACTGTTTAGCACCCTCAGACGGTTTTAAGCCCCTGACTAATTATGTTTAGGGTTTAATAAGCCTGTCTGATTATTCCACATCATCATCAGAACAGCGTTGAACATTACAGCCCAAAGCCTGGAACGGATTCATACTTACATCGCAATAGCATTTTGACTTTCGTCACTCACTTTCTTTTCTTTTCTTTTTTTTTGCTCTGTCTTTCCTCCATATTTATTGCTCTCTCCTCTGCTGGTATGATCAATCTCTTCCTATCATCATTTCTACTCTTTCTGTCTCCTGATCTTCCTCAGTGACGTTCCTTCTTGACGATCATTTCTACATCTGTTTGTGTTTTATTAGTTTAATCCCTTCCTTCTTTCTGCTAGCTGCCACATTTATTCCACCATTGCTTACATTTTATGTCTTGCCCTCTTTTTTGGTACACTTGTTCTTTCTTCTTGGTACTCTTTCTGTACTTTTGTTTACCTCAGCTAAATTTACCACTCGATAAAACTGAAATGTTATTTAACATGCGATGTTAATGACAAATCCTCCATTATCCTGTTCAATCTATTACTATATTGGACTTACTATTTATCTGTAAAATAAAATAAAACATGATCTTTATTGTATAGTTTAGATAAGCTTCCAATTCCTTCCATCCTTCAACGGTGAAAGCAGAGCATCCCATTTTACCCCCCTCTGGAAATCACTTTGTGCAGGCAAAGGTACACCCTTGACAGGGCACCAGTCCAGTTTCTATAAACACGCCACCAGATCTTCACGTTGCAAACCCCACCCTGGGTCTCCAACAGCTATGTTTTACCCTTTTATGTTGCAGGTGTAAACAGCCAATCAACGCTGCGGATCCACGAGCAGAGGTGGGAGTTTAAAAGGACATTTGGACTGGAGACTGCCCTAACTCAGTTGATGTGTTTAGAGACTTATTTATGTAAGTTACTCGTGTTTTTGTATGACCTTCCAATACTTATTTGCACCAAGCTGTAAATGTTCGAAAATGTATGTGCCTGTCCTATTGTAAGTAGTACTCCTTCATTTGCCCCCATTACCTGTATATTCTCCATAACCTATAACTATATAACCTGGTTCAGATTCATTCGTTGAGTCTGTTTCATCTGACTGATCTTCCATGTTGTTCAAAATACTGTCTATCAGTGCACTTTTAGCTTCTGTGAAACAAAAATCAGGTCCTTCATACCATCCCCTTAAGTGTTACGGCTTTCCCCGTTCACAGGGTCATAACAGTGCAATACTGAATTTTTATTATTGTGAATTATTGTGAAAATACCCTTTATATTTATATCATAGTAGCATAAAAAGACTATGTGACTATGGTAATGTCCTGTCAACGACCATTTCGGTCAACGACCTGTTTCACAGAACCTAATGTGATCGTTAAATGGGGCACATCTGTATCTTTTAACGTTCCTCTAGCAGTATATTGTATAGTATGATGGACTGACCGTTTCCCACTGTACAGTCTCGGGACCCATTGCATTTAATGAAGATAAAGAAACTGTGAATGAGCTTATTGTAAATGGAGTTAAATGTTGGCGAAGTTAACCTGGAGTAATGGCTCAAGTAACAACTAGCTAATTTATCCAACAAAATTCACCATTCCAACCTTGACAGCACAGGAGTTTGAACCCAGGATCATCTGGTCCATAGTCCACTACAAGCAAAAAACATCAATGTCCAAAATTCTTTGTTATCTTGCATTTTCTCACATCATTTTTGCCCTTATCTTTATTTCAACCTGTAACAAACCAAAATGAGTAATTACCATTACATTAGCACATAAAAAAGCATTAGTGCCCAAGCAGGACTATGTCCAGAAAACTCTGTGGCCTCACTAATAAAACACCTCCATTGTCCACTCTACAGTCCATTATTCATTCTGACCTACCATGTACCCGAGAGCACTTCATTTCAGATGACAGAGACAAGTTAGCATGCTATATTCGGTACATGCCACACAACATGCAACAAATTGCCGTCCTCTGAGGTCCTGCAGTGTGATAGCAATTCAATAACAGTGACTTTGTCATAGAAGGAGAAATTGTATTAGGACAGAATATAGGAAGGTTTTGTGTTTATATCACAAGGCATGTTAGCAACACGGAGACAAAGGCCATTAGAGTGAGCCCACTCATTTGTACCGGTGCAGTAAGCTTACTTATTGTCTCATTTCTGTTGAAATATGTGCTTTTGTTTACTTTTTTTGACAATGCCACAGAGATATATTGAAAGTTGTATGGCTGTTTTTCCCCAAATCACTGTTTATGTGTATTAGAGTGTTTTTACATTTACATTTTTACGTGATTTAACAGACACCCTAATCCAGATGATGCGGTCTTACAATCCAAGAAATTGTTGGTTAAGGGCCTTGCTCAAGAACCCAACAGTGTCAGCCTGGCAGAGGTGGGTTTTTCATCCTGGACCTCATGGTCCATAATCCAGTACCTTAACCGCTAGGCTACCACAGTCCCACAGCTTTTTCTCTATTAGTTGAATTTTTAACAGTTGTAAAATGTGGTATGGTGGCAAAAGTGGATGCCAGAGAACCTCAGTTCCTCCAACCCTGGACTGGACCCTTGTAGTACGTTCTCCCTATGTCTGCATGGGTTTTGTCTGGGTACCCTTGCTTCCTCCTACATTCCAAGACATGTAATAGCTTAATTGGTTGCTCTGAATCGAGCCAGTGTGAGGGTGTTTGACGAGAACAGTTGTAACCTTGCTCTTGACATGAATATAGCCACTGATGCTGACATGACCATAAATAAAGAAATATCTGTTCACACACAAAACACTGTTTGTTGCTCTGGGTTTTCACCAAGGCTTCCTTCTTCTAGAACCTAGCATGTGGCAAACAAGAGATGATTACATTGAAGGACCATTGAGAATTAATGGACTCAAGGTGGTGGACATGGAGGCATGGAGACGTTCAATGCAAAACTGAGCAAGAGGAAACGAAGTAATTTATCAATCAGGGTGAATCCTTTAGCTTAAGTGGTCGCTCTAAAATTCCCCAGTGTGAGTGTGTGACTAGTATCTTTATAACCTTGCTCCTGTCATGAATGGCCATTGATATGATGCTAAATAAATAGCCTTCGGTGTGTGGAAAAACTTTGTCAGGACTTTCCAAATGCCAATAAAGCCAAGGTAGTGAAAAGTATAGGTAGTGTTTTGTCACATGCAAGGCTGCTGTAACTTACAAACAATGTAATTTTCATCTATTCAGTTGAGGGGCTTGAGCCATCAGTAAACTGTATTGTTCTGCAGTAAGAGTTTATGAATATTAACTTCACTAAAGACTGGAAATATGTTACATTTTTCATTACCAGCCTAACAAATATTATTTTATACCATATTCAGGGTTTATCAAACTACTACAACAGGGGAGTTTCTAGACTACTTGCTGTACTGGGACAAACTGAATTTAGAAAGGCACAGCTGTGCTTGCCGATCAGTCATAGGGGCACATCTGTGCATACAAATAAGCCAGTGAAAAACTAAATAGATTAAGCGATTTAACACAAGTGGGCGTTACTCTGCCATGAGTGAGAAATGAAGAACAAATGAACTCTACAGAATTGGTATTAATTAACTAAATATATAGCCATGAGCTATATCTATCTTCTCTCTCTCTCTCTCTCTCTCTCTCTCTCTCACCTCTCGTCGTTCATTTCGGAGAGCCGGATCGGTCGCGACATCACTATGGAAAATGTAGTGCGTGTAGTGGATTTGCGTGGCAGGTTCTGTAGTTCTGCTCTGACATCCAGGATCAAATTGAATTTTTACTGCCGTGAGTTTAGTGAGGCACAACAACACTGCCCCAGTAAACTGGGTCTGATGACGCCCCTGTAATCATTTTTCATATTGGACTGTGGTGGTCTAGTGGTTAAGGTACTGGACTATGGACCAAAAGGTCAAGGGTTCAAATCCCATCTCTGCCAAGCTGCCACTGTTGGATCCTTGAGCAAGGCCCTTAACCCACAATTGCTTGGACTGCAAGATTGTATCAGTTGTAAGTCGCTGTGGATAAGGGCGTCTGCTAAATGCTGTAAATGTGAATGGTGTTGAAATGTTTTGCCCAACCAATGCTTCCGTTTCATGGATTTGTTAGTGACAGTTTAAGCAAATTTTGAGCCTAACTCAAAGCACTCGCCAGTACATGGCTAGCAACTTTGAACAGTGGTACACTTATTTTCCATTTTTCATTACAACAAAAAAGGGTTGTTACAAAATATGTGTTTGATACAGACAATTTAATGTTACGCACTGATTTTCAGACTTTGGGACGCTATTGAGACAGTCTCACTTCCTGCTGTAAAAATCAGATGGCTAAAATAAGACCGCCTATGGACAGCAACTCCATGTTTTCATAGTGACTTGAAATCGTGAGATGGTATTTTTGAATAAAGTCAGTGATAAATCTAAATCTTTTTACTTCACCTTAAACAAAACCAGAAGGCCTTACAACAACACTGGAAAAAAAAAAGAAAAACTAACATGTTATTTTCATGAGTTGATATTTAAGGATTAGTTTCTGTCAGCCATCGCTCACTAAATAAACCCTCTAAGTGAAGATTTTGTTCAGGTTTCACATATTACTCTCAATTAATGCCTTGGGTTAATTATCCTCCTAAAACCTGGGCTTTGATTTGAAAAACTACACATTGTCTCTGTATAATGTAGAATTTTCCTATTGCATTGTACAATGTTTATCGAGATGCATATCGTCTGAAAAAGAGAGATTCACGCCTCTGTAAGGGACCACAGGCACAAAGGTTTGTTTCAAAATTTTATTGAGCATGCAGAAGAAATTTTGCTCGTTCTGTTTGTCCACTGAATGCAAGATGAATGCGTACAGAATCAGGACACCTCATGAATCTGAGAGAAGAACCGAGCGTTTGTGTTTAACAACTTGCAGGTTTTTGTCCATTCTCTATTGGAAATGTTTGCCATAAAGAACAAGATGGCGATGGTTTCAGATTCATTATAAAAACGTTTGTCAAGGGAAGACAAGTTTTTGCAAAGGTTTTACCGTCCCGACGAATGATTTTTGTATTTCTAGGAAACTTCTAGGCCTGTTTCCTATCCGATTCCAGGACACAGGCAAAGCCAAATCCTACACTAAAAGGATTTTCGATGGCATTTCACCTACGCTTTTTCATTCAGGTGCTTGTTTGATCTGTTTCTGGGAAAACCATTTCTGCACAAATGAGCAGTGCTTTAAACAAAGTCATCATTTCAATTTTGAAATATCATGCCCGGCTACTTATAGTCTCTGGCTTCACTTAAAAAAAAGATATACAAATCCATGACAAGAGGTCCATGTTACATGCCTGTAGTACATCAAGGACATTTCTGGTGAAATCAGATGATATATTATGACACTGCACTAAGAAAAAAGGAAGGTCACCCTTAAGCGAGGCCGGCCCAGGTTCATCTGCATCTTATCATCGCAAAAGTCGCTTAAACAGAAAAAGCTGCTCAGCTTACTAGGAGCTGAGCCAGGCTGTGCCTTCAAAGGGCCAGCGGACCCACTGCTGTCTTCAGCAAGCCACATCCAGGGCTGGTTTTCATCATCCTGACAATAAAAATGAGAGAATAAAAACAAAGCTAAAGTTCTTCCGAAAAAAAGAGGAAGGGAGGGGGGGACAGAAAAAGAAAAGGGTCCAGAAATTTCCGTAGCTTGATCTCCTTTCGTCAAAAATCCTCCTTTTCTTTTCTCACCCTCCCTCCGTTCGTCCAGCACAAAGGAAGCGCGTTTCGCGGCGGCTCCACGGCAAGCTTAGAGGAGGCGACCCTCGCGCAGGAATGCTTTGGAGAGAAATGCAGCCACATTCCTTGCAGGCTCCCTGTGGGTAGAGGGACAGAGGAACTGAGTGGACTGCATGGCCTGCTGACTGTGGGCCACCAGGGAACGGTGCAGCAGCATGCATGCATTAAAACAGTTTGCAGGGATTGTGTGACACTTTACTTCCCTCAAATGCTGTAATGGCTTTTAGATCTGGAAGCAATGGGATGGTGGTCACGATGGCTCAGACAAAGGCACTTATAAAGTGGACAGGCTGAGGGATAATGTGGCAGTAATGGACAGGTAAAAGCAGTGCGGCTGCATCACTGGGAGTTAATACTCGGAGTAGAGTTCGGGAATCCATGTTAGGGCCGCGTTGCATTATGGGCGAGCCGCCATGAAGGAAGCCAGAGTCATATTGTTTACAATTGACTCATGGTTTTAAGAGGTGGCATGGAGAGTTTGTTGTTTTAATGTAGCGCACTGCAGTTTTTTTGACTGAATTGCAATGGAAACTCACCAAAGTTATTGTTACAGCATGTGGATTAAAAACAGTTACATTAACAAACTGGATCCCTGCAAACTTCCAAACAAGAAGTGGTCTATGTCTAATATAACATCTAATACATCCTTCATTCTTATGTATATACGCTCACTGGCCACTTTGACATGGTCATGGTCAAGACATGGTCAAGACGACCAGCTCAAGTTCATCATAACGGGGAAGAAGGTTGATTTAAGGGACTTGAACGTGGCCTGGTTGTTGCTGCTAGACTGGCTGGTCTGAGTATTACTGGGATATTACTGGGATTTTTACACACAGCCATCTCTAGGGTTTACAGGTCATGGCCAGAAAAGAGAAAATAATCATCTGAGCTGCAGTTCTCTGGATGAAAATGCCTTGTTGATACCAGAGGTCAGAGAGGAATGGCCAGACTGGTACAAGCTAATAGAAGTAACTCAAATATCCACTTGTTACCACTGAGACAGAGCATCTCTGAGCACACAACACATCAAACCTTGAAGCAGATGGGCAAAAGTAGCAAAAGATCACACCATGTGCCACTCCTATCAGCTAAGAGCGGCCAACTGACGCTACAAGTCACACAGGGCCACCAAAATTAGTGCCTCATTTCAAATCGTGCCTCACATCAATGGTTCAGGCTGCTGTTGGTGTAATGGTGTGGGGAATATTTTCTTGGCACACTTTGGGCCCCTTAATACCAACTGACCATTGTTTAAACACCACAGCCAACCTGAATATTGTTGCTGACCATAGGTGCCCATCTACTGATGACTACCTGCAGACGGATAATGTGCCATGTCACAAAGCGCAAAAATTCTCAGACCAGTTTCTCAAACATGACAACGTACTCAAATGGCCTCCACAGTCACCAGATCTCAATCCAATAAAGCACCTTTGGGATGTGGTGGAACGGGAGATCCGCATCATGGATGTGCAGCCAACAAATCTGCATGATGCTATCATGTAAAAATAAGTCAAAATCTCTGAGGAAAGTTTCCAGCATGCTGTCGAATCTATGCCACGCACAATGAAGGCAGTTCTGAAGGCAAGAGAGGATCCAACCTGGTATTAGCAAGGTGAACCTAATAAAGTGGCCGGTGAGTGTATTTTTAAGTTACAAATCCTTTCTGACCTCCATGGAATTTACAAGTGGGTGTTGCAAGAGATGCCAATCAGCTTTGATTCATCAGTGAGAAACAATGATATTTAACTTTTTAACGTTTACCTCCCTCGCCTGTTGCAAATGTACCATGAAGAGACTACACTGGTTCCTAAGTCCTATGGAGCTGGAGAGGGTGAGGCTGAAACATGAGTACGAAACGTTTTAATGGCTCCTGAAAACATGGAAAAAAAGGCAGTGCATGCTTTATACAGTGGACAAAAAGTTCCACAGATTTCACCCACACACAGATGTGCATGAAAACGGGTTCAAAGTTTGGCTCGGAAGAGCTTGGGTCAAACGAAACGTACATCCACATCAGACATCCGCACTGGTGGAAACCTGCGAAAGCCTGGGATCAGAGTCGATCTCATATCGGTAATGATAGCCCTCCCAAACCTCTCTGCAGGTGTCTCGCAGCTCATAGACACGCTTCTTGATGCCTTTCCGATTCAGGTAGAGCACAAAGAGGAACATAAGGCCCACAAATCCCAGGACGATGCCCAAGAAGACGTAAGATGTTTGCAGTGCCAGGTTGCTGTTCTCCCCCACTCGGTGACACCCCAGCACAAGCCTGCCCGCTGTCAGCACAGACGTATTGCGCAGCTCGAAAGGGAACACGCAGACCAGCTGCTCGGCATCTGCCACGCGCTCCCGCGAGGTGTTCAGCCAAGCGGAGAAAGATTCGATTCCACAATTGCAAGTGTAGGGGTTCTGCCGGAGGAGCAGTTTCGCTCTGGGTATGCGCGCCAACTCCGCCAGGCCATCCTCGCTGATGGTCTTGAGAGAATTGAGGCTGAGGTCTAGCTCCTCCAAGTGTTCCGAACCCAGGAAGGTCTCGTTGTCGATGGCTACTATGGAGTTGTTGGTCAGCTGAAGACGCCGCATGCTGCTCAAATGGGAGAAGATGCAAGGGGGTAGGTAGATCAGGTTGTTGCTGGACAGGTCCAGCCCGTACAGACCTTCGAGGCCGCTCAAGCGCAGAGCCACGGCCAGGTCGGTGACTGACGAGTGGTTATAGAGCGCCCTGCTGAGATTCAGCTCTCGCAGCATGCGAGTCTGCACCATGAACGCCTGGGGCTGGATCTGCACCAGCTGGTTGTTGCTCAGGTCCAGCGATCTGAGGCTACGCATGCTGTAGAAGGTGTTGGACTCGACCTCAGTTATTCTAGACAGAAAAAGAAACGATCAGAAATAACTCAAAGGGAAAACCGATAGAGACCAAGACTAAAACTAGATGCTTAAGTTGGTCTACCGGTTAGTTTGCACTTACCTGTTGTTGCTCAGTGATAACGTGGTCACATTTTCGAGTCCCTTAAAAGATTCTGGACCAATTCGTCCAATATGGTTGCCGGTGATGAACAGATTCCTGGTGTAAGCAGGAATGCCTGTAGGGACATCCTGGAGAGCTTTGGAAACGCATTTCACAGTTTGCGCCGGTTCTGAACATTCACAACCCAAGGGACACGAGCGCGTGGAATGCACACAGACCAGTAAGAAGCACACGATGCTCAGCATGAAGTCACACATTTTAAACAACTACATGAGACTGACGATTAAACCGCGAAACGTCTCAATACTGTCTGGAACCCCGTGTTCAAGGATGAACCTCGTTAGAGCCTGAAAAGATTGCACAGGTCCAGCGTTTCTATCCTGCCTCTGACGTCCCGCGCCGGGAGCATCCTACTCCCAAACAAGTTCACGGAGTCCCAGCATTACACGTGTTGACCGCCGTTGCAGGAGCGAAGCGCGAAAACGGCATCAATCCTGCATGTTTCTCTTGCAGCAAACTTCGGAATGGTCTCGCCGCGCTCTCAGCTCGCTTTGCATCCAAGAAAGCCCACGTGCGAGTGAGAAGCAGTCTGCGATTAGCATGAGAAAAGCGACCATCTCATCCCCTGCGTCGCTCCTCTTCAACAATGAAATCAAAGAGGCGCTGCTCACATTCTCCATAGAGAGGAGGGGCGAGCTTCTCCCACTCCACCACCACCTCCACAGAATCGTACATCCAAAAATCCCTTACTACACTACTAAAGTGTACAAACGTAGCAAACTCTACAACCTCGGAATACCATTTGCTTGGAAAGTACCAGTTATCCTCCTCACATGTGAAGCACAAAACGAGTAGCCATACTTGTGTACTATGAAGTTCAATCTCTCTACAGTGTGGTCCCTCGTGGAATTTAGGACTTATATATGCATAAATGTTTATATTTTGAGCCCCGTCTCCGTGGACCAACAAAGAGAGCCATAAAAAAGTGCTGAAACAGTCTGACTGGATGCTAATCCTGCACCGGACTTACAGCTAGCCATTGGATTTAGGCTACTACAAATGTAAAAATTCGTTCAAACAAGAGGTAATTGTATTTTAAGCTATTACATTCGTAACATTCTGTGGTTTTACGTATTTATAGGAGCCTGAAAACGGCTTTTGAACACGTCGGGGTTGTCGACAGTACGTGATAAATCACACAGCTTGCCTTTTGACATCCAAGTGTCACATCTTGGGACTGTAAAACGACTCGCCTTTTGTCTTAACCTATTGTCCTTCGAGTGCTTTTTAAACTTATATTGGTCCAAAATGCAATCGCTGACCAAGGACGGATGGTCATTAGGGGTGTTAAAATGTTTCCAGAGAGGGACAGATGTTACCAAGTGCTTAATGTATTAATTATTATTCAGAAACACGAAGAAAACAGAGAACAGGTTAATCCCATTTTCAGCACAACTGTGAGGAAAACATGCAGCATACTGTATTGCAACTTTATCATTAAACATTTAAGCATTAACATTTAATTTAAGACGTTTAAGCATAAAGTGAGTCCTTAAAAAACCTTTCTTACATTTACAGCATTTAGCAGACACCCTTATCCAGAGCGACTTACAAATGGTTCAGTCTTATAATCCAAGCAATAGTGGGTTAAGGGCCTTGCTCAAGGACCCAACAGCTTGGCAGAGGTGGGATTTGAACCCTGGACCTTCTGTTCCAGAGTCCAGTACCTTAACCACTAGGTTACCACAGTTTTATTAAACCAATTAACAATAAATCTGCCCTGCTGAAAGACCTTGACGACTAACACAACTTCCAAGCTGGAGCACAACCACAATTAATTACAGCATCTCAGAACCTACTTCTGACCAGTATACTATACCAACATCCCATGCTATCATACTCACCATACCAGTATCCCATACTGATCATCATACCCACCATACCAACATCCCATCATTCCATGCTGGTGATGTTTACAGAACCACACTAACATCCCACAGCCTAGAGGTTACCATCATACCCACCATACCATCATACCATGCTGTCAACCATCATACCTACGACACTAACATATGTCGGTGATCATACATTTGGTGTTACTGTTGGACTGGTTTTCAAACATTTAAGCCAAACAATTTAAATATAAAAAATATATATTTATATAAAAACCTTTGCTATACTATGATTAATTGTCATGGCATGTAAATTTAAATGGACTGTGAATCGGCAGGAGTTGGGGTGCTGGATTATTGACTAGAAGGTCAACGCTGTTGGGATCGTCGCCACTGTTGGGCACTTGAACAAGGCTCTGCTTGATAACAAGACAGCTTGAAGCCTTTTGTTTCCAGAGCAACTGATTGAACCACAGGTAGCACATTCCTTGAGCCTTCCTCTAGGTCATACAGCTGTCTAACATAAACCAGATCCCTGTTTAAATGCCATTGTCAGGTAACATGTGGTCCAGTCATCCTGGAGACTATTTTCTTGCATCCACTATTAGTGTTGATCATACAATACTGAGTGAATTTGTTTACTGAACAACAAAAAACACTTGTCATAAGCAACTGGCTTAACAGTGTTGTTCAAGCAGGCATGCCATCTCAAGAGCCGCTGAAATATGCATATACATTATAGTGATGAGGCATGCCTGAGTCACAGCAGTTTAATATCCTAGCCCACCACTGCAGTGACCCAAGTGCCAGTCTCGGTGGTGCCTTCCATCTGGGTCAGGTGACACATACAGGTACAACTGGCCGTGCAGAGAGAGGGGATGCAGGACAGTCTAGGATTATGGGACAACAGACTTGGGCAATGTTCACATCAGCCACCACTGGGAAAAATGTGATCTCAGTGATTTTGACCATGTCATGATCGTTAGTCCCAGACAGGCTGGTTAGTTCATTTCTATAACTGCTTATCAGTCAGATTTTTTTTTGTACACAACAATTCTAGAGTTTACTCAGAGTAGTGCAATAAAGGAAAAACATCCAGTGAGTGGGAGTTCTGCAGATGGAAATGCCTGGAGAATTTCCAGACTGGTTTGAGTTGAAAGAAAGGCTGTAATAATTCAGATAAACACTCTGTACAATTTTGTTGAGCAGAAAAGCATCTCAGAATTTCACAAAACATGTTTAAAAATTGAAGCCTTGAAACCAAAACTGGACTGCTGAAGAGTAGAAAAACATTGTCTGGTCTGATGAATCTCAATTTCTGCTGAAGCAGACAGATGGTAGGGTCAGAGCTTGACACGAGTAGCATGAATCCATGGACCCAATCTGCCTTGTGTCAACAGTCCAGACTGGTCTGGGGAATGTTTTCTTGGCACACTCTGGCATTTCAAATACTTTGTATTTGAGTATTGTTGCTGGCCATGTCCATTCCTTCATGGCCCCAATTGACCTATCTTCTATTGGTTACATGAAAATGCACCATTTCACAATGCAAAAGTCGTCTCAAACTGATTTCATGAACATGAACACAGAGACAACATGCAGTAAGTAAGAAACAAGCTAAAAACAATCTAAAAAGCCTGCCTGTACCCAAGTTATCGATGCCCACAATCAGACATACAAACGTGTCCATCCATGAAGCTGCATACAAATGATCATTCTAACAAGCACATGGACACATTCTGGAATTGACTCAAACACCATGACTAACACGTCCTGACAGGCTACTTGTTGGTACACATAAATAGTACCATTATACAGTACATCCATTAAGAACCAAAAATGAATAATGAACCAACAGCAGTATATTACCTTACACTCCAAAAACATTATACAACTGATGCCAGTGACTGAAACCCATAGAAAGGTAAAATACCATTGAAATCAAATCAATAGGAGCCTTTAAAATAAAATAATTGGGAATGCCAAAGTGAACAAAAGTTCCCAAGGTCTACTCACTCATGCCTTAAAAGAAGAGAGGCCCGTAAGTGCCTATCTCCATAATCACACATTTCACAATGCGGCTCTAATCTGATCAGCTTTGGCTCATACCAGCAGGGGCCACTCTCCTCACACGCTCAAGGAGATTGAAGATCTCCACCAAGAGCGCCTGAAGTGATGAGGACCTCTGACTACCTGCTGTTCCTGGCAATGCATCCAAACAGAGAGGGAGTGTGAAAGAGAGAGGGAAAGAATGAAGGCCAGAAGCGAGCAGGGAGAGAAAGAGCAGGAGAGGGAGCACCCTGCTTCTCCGTTTGATTCCAAACAATGGCTGGATTTGATTCAGACGCAGAAGCCATGGTAACAGATTTGGTGTCCTAACCATGGTATAACATTACAGTAGGATTTGTCTGGTGTTTGACACTAAATGCAAAGTTAATGTGTACAGTAGAGAAAAGCAAACAATAAAGCCTGGCATCATAGATAAACCAAACTCTAAACAGTGCAAAGATCATTTAACCACAGGGCCATTGGCTCAAACACATGAACTACGAGTATTTATTTAATTTGAGCGTTACACATCACTTCTAATTGGAGATCTGTTATTTCTGCCACACTCACTGCTAACAGGTTCATAATATGAAGCATACAGGCATGGAATATCCACGGACAAACAGTGGCTAAGAATGGGTTGTCCCGAACATCTCAATACATGACCCCTTCATGTTCTCACCTCCTCAACAAGTCATCAACTTTCGGCCCTCCCCTCATAAAACAGAGTCCATAAAAAAGGCTTGCACACATCGCTGACTCCATCAGACACCACTGATATGAATTGGATTTGCAACAGTGAAGGATGTACTGACCAATATCAGTGCCTGACCTCACAGTCATGTTCCAAAATCTATTGGAAAGCCTCCTCAGAAGACTGAAGACTGTTGTAACAGCAAATGAAGATTAAACTCTGTGGTAACACCCATGTTGTTAGATTTACTTTTTGGGTGTCCACAAGCTTTTAGCTATGCTTAATAAATCCGAACCTACTTTCAGATTTGTATATAATCCTACCAAGGTAAAGGGACCATTAGGAGATAATTATTGTTCGTTTCAGGGTCAAAACAGTTTTCCATTTTTGTTTGTCTATATCACAGACATCTCATTTACTGTATATACTATGACAACTGAATGTCACAATTTTACTGCTCTCTGATTTCTATCAAAGAGTTGGCCATACATGTGCCTCCTCTCTTTAAAGGAAAGGCAACATGGCAAGCACAGAACAGCCAAATGTGACTGAAGAGGCTTGATTAAGTAGGATATAGACCCACTAGCAACTCTGAGGGACCTTAGTTGACAGAAGAGGTGAGGTCTTCTGCTGCTGTAGCCCAACTGCTTCAGGTTTGACATTTGCTGCTTTCAGAGATGCTACCTCGGTTGTAACAAGTGGTTATTTGAGGTACTACTGCCTTTCTATCAAATCAAACCAGTCTGACCATTCTCCTCTGACATCATCAAGGCATTTTTGCTTAGAGATAGCTTGGATATTTCTCTTTTTCGGACAAATTCTCTGTAAACCATAGAGAAGGCTGTGTGTGAAAATCCCAATGGATCATCAATTTCTGAAATACTCAGACCAGCCCGTCTAGCACCACCAACTGTTTCTCAGTTCGAACTTCAGCAGGCTGTCCTCACAAAAAAAAAGGCTAAATACAAAATATTTAGTAGCTTGTGTAAGAAAATGACTTGATAGTAATACATTCCAGCGTTTGGAGACTTCATATAGCCTCGCTGCAGGTACAGGCAGTTGTATACCAATAATTTGAAGAAACTGCAAATCGATTATGCTGAAACCACATTATAATTTCTTTTTAATGAAAGATGAGTAATGACCGTATGCACAAATTCATTGCACTCAATTCTTAGGCTGAGGTTACAGAAGAGTACAGAAGAGTAATCTATAAAGCAGCACCACTCAGTTTAAAACCCTACCTTGGAAGACAAGTATTTAAGTATAGCATTTCTTGCATAAAACCCATAACAGGTCCTCCTTTCTCTACCCTGTGAAAAATAGGTTGAGTATAAACTTTCAGATGTGAGGCTCCTCTTTGTTTGTATCTGGAGAAGGCTGTTATACCCTCTAATCCAGCACAGAGTCATTGGAGGTCCACTTCTTCTTAGCAGACTCTACATCACAATTCAGAGGTCTGTGGGCTCTCCTCAGCCCAGTCACTTTCCACAGCTATTTGGTCACCGTAGGTTCATATATAGAGCCAAGAAAATGATGACGCTGCTTAATATCAGGAACGGCAGCCAGGTCTTCAAAAAGCCAGCACAGCTGTAAAGACAGAATATAAAGGGTGTGGGGTGAGATGGAGAAGATGAATAAAACACAACTGATACAAATAGGTGTTGGACAACTGAGCATGATAACAGGATCTCAGCCTGGCCAAAGAGGGAGGCAAAAGCATGAAGTTCTTCAACAGAAACAGATATTTGATATATTTGATATTTTAACCCAGGATTATATTTCGAGTTATGAAAGTTCTTTTAATTGCAGGGGACACGTTTTTTTTTTAGTTGAAAGCCTTACACAAGAAAATGTGCATTGTTTTGCATTGTTTGCACTTCAGAAATAAAAAGGAATGTCTTTTATCGAATGTAAAATTGATGACTCTGAGAAAATTGAGTCATGAACTCGAATACTGTGAATCAAATCGAATTGTGAGCAGTTTATCGTTACACCCCTAATATGCGCTGCAAGTTTACACAGTCAAACCCTGTTATCCAAATGTTCCTCCTTCTGGAAAATGGTTTGGTTAATGGGACTCTTGTTTCTAATACTTCCTTTGTGAAAATCCCTATCTGATTGCTTAGAAAAAACATCACCTACTTTAAATGAGTGAGGATAACACAGTAACTTTCTGACTGGTCCTCCTGTCTGCCTTTTCTCTGCAGACTGGGCAAGGCTTTGTCTATAATAATGTACAGGGACTTCTTCATCACATATTCCACCGCACATTCCCTGCTGTCTCACTGCTGTTTTTTGTAGCGCTAAATGCTACAATATTAAATTAACATCCATTACATAATAATTAACTACTGAATCAAACAGAAGAGAAGGGTGTAGGGTTTCAAAGGCAGTGAGAGCACCATCGATTACATTTGTCAGAGGTTCAGATAGAGGGTGATTGTACTAAAATTAGAGCTATTCAGGTTATTGTATTAATGATTTGACAATGCAGTGGTTCCCAAACATTTTCTGCAGTGCTCTACTTTTGTAGATGAGCATATTTTCCCACAGACATGCATGTAAACGTGTTTTGCTTCCACACTACACTGGTATTTATTTTAAACGTTGTAATTCATACAAAATTGCAACAAAAAGTGCTACAAATTATTTTAATTCAATAATGATTTTTTTTTAATGCAGTAAATAGCATATTCAATAATTACACCATGTCACAAAGCTCAAATCAAGAGTTCACTGTACTCAAATGGCCTCCACAGTCACCGGATTCAACAGAGCACCTCAATTCAATAGAGCACCATGGATGTGCAGCCGACAAATCTGCATCAACTGTATAATGCTATCATGGCAATATGGACCAAAATCTCTGATTAATGTTTCCAGCAACGTGTTGAATCTGTGTTATAAAGAACTAAGGCAGTTCTGAAGACAAAGGGGGTCCAACATATTGGACATACATGGATATTTCACTGCCCATTATATAACACAGACGAGGTGGCCAGGATTGGTCAACATTGACACAGAGCAAGACAGTCACCCATTACTGTGCAGCTGCACAATCAAAACGTTGGATAACAGGGCTGTGTAAATAATAGGCTAGACTTAGTCATCAAGAAGGTCGCCAATCAGTTAAAACAGTCTGATCACATGGCACATTACAGCAGTATATTAGTTACTCTACAAGTTACCCTTCACTGGATTACTAGTGGCCCATCAAATATAAGATGCTTCTCTCAGTTTCAATCCACTTCTCCTGTTGAAGGTCGTGATGAAGTACTGGATTCATTCCTTAGGCTTGTCCTGCACTTTCGCCCTCTGAGCATATACTGCACCTCATAACTTTATGCCATAATGCAGACCTTCATGCAGAGCATCCAGCTTATGGACATAATTATGGATGCTTTAAGAAGATATACAATGCTAATCATCTCCAGATGATTTGAGATTTGCGAAAGCATTCGCTCCAGTATAGCAACAGCCCTATACAGATGGGATTAACCTTACATGGGGTCCTAGGGTAATTTTCTCTTTCACAGGAGTTACTCTGAGATTTTAGTCTCATCTGGATCGACCATGACCTGCTGCTTTTCAGTCCAATCATTTTGTCTCCCCATGTTGGAAATATGTTTTGTGGCTGCTGCTTTCAGCTATAGGTACTATAGCATGCAAATCAGTCAGTCTGAGATCTTTACAAATCTCAACATAAAAGCTTTAGAAGAGTCACCTAGGACTGGATGTTGAGAGGACTCTATTTTCTCTTCGAATGAAGAGGCATGGGAGGAGAAGACATGAAAAACAATACAAAAAGCCACAGTCAGGTATAAAGCATTACTGTAGGGACTGTGGTAGCCTAGTGGTTAAGGTACTGGACTCTGGACCAGAAGGTCCAGGGTTCAAATCCCACCTCTGCCAAGCTGCCACTGTCCTTGAGCAAGGCCCTTAACCCACAATTGCTTGTATTGTATCAATTGTAAGGATACTGCTGGCTATCAAGTAATTACCATCCAGATGCAGAGGATGGTAACTGAGGATGGTAACTATCCAGATCCAGATCCACCTAGGACTGGATGTTGAGAGGACTCTATTTTCTCTTCGAATGAAGAGGCATGAGAGGAGAAGACATGAAAAACAATACAACTGTTTTTTTAACTGAGGAGATTCCCCTGATAAACAAATCCAGTCTGAACAGGGTTATAAACAACTACACTAATTTGTTTCGCGCCCCGAGTTCCCATTCTCAATTTAATATGGCTCACAATGACAGAATCCATGTCTCTGCTGTTTCACCACATTTTTGGTCCAAGGGTCGCAGCCACTGTTGGGCCCTTCAGTAAGGCCCTTAACGCATGTTTTTTTGGATTGTAAGTTATAAGATTGTACAAGTTGCTAGTAGCTCTGGACAAGAGTGTCTACCAAATAACTAAATGTAAATGTGTTATGGACATGATTAACCTTCTTATTATTCTTTTTTTTCACACAGAAGTTCGACTTTTACCTACAAAACCTCTGGTAAAACTACAGATTGTGATGTACTTATGTTCATAGATGATAGTCTTGGAAAGCAGAAGTAGACTAAAATCACTGGGTGCTTTAATGAGCACAGGACAGTCAGATAAGTGCAACAGATCAGATTTTGGATTTTGCTTTCATGCACTTTAGTAATGAGATAAAGTAATGTAAGCAGTAATGTGAATCAGTTCGTAATTGCATTTCTCTTTAGACTGACTACGTGTGGAGAAGCTGTTAGTGAGCTGGCGAGCCTTCAGGTCATACCATCACTATTCTTTTTAGCTTATATGCTCACTTTATTAGGTACACCTTGCTAGTACCAGTTGGACCCCCTTTCGCCTTCAACTGCCTTAATTCTTCCTGGCACAGATTCCACAAGATGCTGGAAATATTCCTCAGAGATTTTGGTCCATACTGACATGACAGCATCACGCAGTTGCTGAAGATCTGTCGGTTGCACATCCACGATGTGAAACTCCTGTTCTACCCACCACAAAGGAGACTGTGGAGGTCATTTGAGTACAGTGACTTCATTTTCATGTTCAAGAAACTTTGAGATGATTTGAGCTCAAGAATGTGGCACATTATCCCACCAGAAGTGTAACTCTGAAGATAGTACACTGTGGTCATAACGGGATGGACATGGTCAGCAACAATATTCAGGTAGGCTATGGCGTTTAAATGATGCTCTAGTGATATTAAAGGGCCAAAAGTGGGCCAAGAAAATATCCCTCACACCATTACACCACCAGCAACCTGAACTCTTCATACAAGGTAGGATGGAGCCATGCTTTCATGTTGTTTACACCAAATTCTGACTCTATCATCCAAATCAGACCAGGCAACATTCGTGTGAATTGTAGCCTCAGACGCTTTAAGCTGCTGCCATATGTTGGAATGTGTGAGGAAACCAGAGAACGTGGAGTAAACCCACATGGACATGGAGAAGACATGCAAACTCCACACAGGTAGAGTCCGGCATCAGGATCAAACCAGGGATCTCAGAGTGGTATTAATTCTTAAAAAGTTTAGTGAAAGCTGTAACAACATCCAGACCTGCAGCTATAGCTTTAAATCAGGCCACCCATACAGATATTCCGCTATTCAGTAGCTTTCCTTATTACGTTCTGAACCTTGGACCACCCCTGGTGTCAAGCCGGCGTTCATCCAAAATACTGCAGCACAATGTTAAGTCCCAGCGTTTTAATCCCAACATGGCTTAAATGAGCAGTTAGCAGTAACACAACACCACCCTGTATTATCTCAGCCATTTCATCTAGACGGCAGCTGCTCGTGCACCTGCTGTATGTTTGTTGACACTGCACCTACAGACCACATGCTGACAACAAAGAATTTATTCTCCGCCAGCCTCGTACAAAATCTAGCGTATTGTAGGCACCAAGCAAATAGAAATATCAACCATGTGAATCTCCACAGCGCACGTCACAATGATCAATCAGCAGAAATCAAAAACGTCACTCCTCTTATTTTCCTACCTGAGATCAGGCCTAGGCTAGATTTTGTTGTCAGTTTTTGTGTGTGTGCACTGTGTGTAGCAGCGGGAGGTTTAAGTTTTACGAGGTACACGACTGTAGGGAAGCGCTGACATGTTTTCATACAACGTTTCACCCTTTTCAAAACAAGCATGTCTCGGTATTACACTCACCTGACATGTTTGCCATGAATAAGGGCGAGTAAGCAGAGTTTCACCATGTTCCATGATGTGCTGTTGTCATAGCGCATCAAGTTCAATGCCATGGCGACATGTGAGTGACAATTGTCACAACAAAGGTTGTGCTGAAGAAAGAATGAAGTAAAATATATGATAAAAACATACGTCACAGCAATAACTGGAAATGTTGGACGACACAAAAGCACGCTTATGTCATACCATTCTGTGCTTGTACTCCTCTGATGCGTCATGAACTGCTGTGTCCCAGGCATTGGAGCCACTAGCATAGACTTTACTTACATCCAGCATCCAATATCTGTTTAAATCAATACGAAATTATAATAGAATAAAATAATATAACAACTTTAAAAAATAATAATCAAGCAACTACAAGTTGAGGCTCGATTCTCTAGTGTGTGTGAATCACAAATCAAGTCTTGAGTCTCTAGAGTCCGAGTCGAATCTCAAGTTGAGCCTCAGGTTGAATCTAGAGTCTATAACATGTGAGGTCTGAGTCATGTCTAGAGTCTCTAGTGTGCGAGTCCAAGGCAGTTTCTCAATACCAAGTACGTGAAGTTCGGACTTGAGTACTTCCTAGTCTGGACTTTGCAAGTTCGACTTGTGAGTACATTCTCCCGATGATAGGAGGACGCAGTTTGGTTACAATTGGAACAGCAGCGTACTTGGCTATGGAGACAAGATGGTTTACCTTTTACACCTAGATAAAATCCTAAACCATCTTGTATAAAGCCTGTCAGTGGTGGAACAAGTTCTCAGATCTCTTACTTTCCATTGAATTGTTTACTCTACGTGTAACAACGGACTGATCGCATTTAAGCATAAATAAAAACCTTCCCAAACATAAGCGAGCACCAAACAAGTCTGATTTGAGAAGGAAATTAACTGCTGAGCTTCATTTTATCTCTGACAATTCGTATTTAGAATACAGGTTGAATAAATAGATAGATAGATGGATAGATAGATACTTTATTGATCCCAGAGGGAAATTCAAGATAATAATAATACATATACGTTAATATATATATATACACACACACATTAATATACTTAATAAATACGTTAATAACTTTACGTCACATCTCTGAAATCGTCTGAGAATTTATGTAGGCTCTATCTTGATAAACTGACCACATAGTCGAATTTTAAACAACTACATCCTAAAATCTTATAACTTCATTCCGGACACAATAACAGTATTACTTTAGAAATGATACATCCAGTAGGGAGTCCTCTCATCCACCATTACCGAGCTGACAATGCATTGTGGGATATTTCACTGTCTAAGTACGCCCAAGTCTGCTCCGATGCATCCTCCATAATATGGGCGGAGCAAGAACATATCCTCGGATTTGGAGTGTAATTGGTTAGATGCGAACTTAGAAATGGAATGGTACTTGGGCTGCGACTGATGATGTTTCACAAGAACACAAGTACAGAAAAGTAGGCATACTGAGAAACGGCCCAAGTCAGTAGCGTACAAGTCTAGAGTCATAAGAGTGGAGTCTAGAGCCTCTCTTGCGAGTACAAGTTGAGTCTCAATTCTCTATCTGCAAGTCTAGGTCTTAGTCCGGTCTTGTGTGACAGTAGCGTGCGAGTCCAAGTTGAATCTAGAGTCTCTAGCATGTGACTTCCAAGCATCCAAGGCTGGTTTAAAGCAGTCTCCATTTTCTGAAGCGTGTGGGTCTGAGTCAAGCCCTGAGCCTCTAGCATTTATGTGGGAGTTGAGTCTAGAGTCTCTAGCATGCGAGTCTAGAATCTCCCGAGTGTGAGTCCGAGTTGAGCCTAGAGTCTACAGCATGTGAGTCGAATTTCTATCATGTGACTCCGAGTCGAGTCTCTAACTCCAGGCTTGAGGCTTCAGTAGCAAAATTTTGTTTAGTCTCATTGTTAGTTATCGGTGTTGTTTTATACAAAAGTAACCCCCTAATAAAATGGTTAGGAAGTCACTGTTGTGATCTCTGCTTTCTATTACGCTCCATAATACGAACATATACCGTATTTTTCGGACCATAAAGCGCACCGGATTATAAGACGCAATATCAAAGATCGGCTGCTAACGGGTATATTTTCATACATAAAGCGCACCGGGTTATAAAACACATGAAATGAAACAAAACTCTTAAGTCCCCTCGGAAGCTCAGTTTGGTCTTTACCTGGCGCAGGGCGTCTTCTTGCTTCCTCCACTTCCGTATCATTGATTCGTTAATGTTGAATTCTCTCGCAGCTGCTCTATGTCCATGTTGTACTGCGTGACTGATAGCGCTGAGTTTGAAATCCGCTTCGAAAATTGATGAATGAATGCACGTACCCTAATGCTGAAGCACATACCGTATTACTCCGCTATGCTGCGCACTACTGTTGCCGTAAGCTTCGTAATTTACCAAGACCGTGCTAAAACATTTTGACAGATTTATGAGCGCCGTGTGTACCATCTACAATCGGTTCTAGATCAGAAAGCACAACCAGAATTAATTCATACATTAGGCGCACCGCATTTTAAGGTGCACTGTCGATTTTTGAGAAAGTTAAAGGATTTTAAGTGCGCCTTATGGTCCGAAAAATACGGTAAGCAGTCAGTATCGCTAAAATAACAGAGATCAATAATTAGAAGTGGTGTCTTGTGTATCTAGATTCCATCAAATGTACAGATCAGCTGCATACAGTGATTATACAGACCCCATGTATTGTAATTCTAACATGTAGTGCTGCTGAGGAATGTGTTGTTATATTGTCTGTCCTAAGGGTAATCAAAAACAAGCTTGAAATCGCTCAAGAAATAAATGTACTCACTTTGTGGGTCTTCCAAAGGCCATGTTGTCTTCCTGCAACACAATAACACAGATAGAATCTAACCGCTGAAATATCTGAAACAATTCCTTAATATTATAACTGAAGTGAATGTATTGGCCAGATAGCTGGTTATCATTCAGCTTCTCTATTGAATCATATCTTACTAATCTGCTCTCTACAGAATTCATGTTAGCCCTGGTAACTACTACGTTTATGATTATCCATATGTTTTTAAGAACTAGTAAAGCCTGAACTATAAAAGGCAACATGGCCAAAGAAATGGTTACTGTAAACACATAATATTAATGCTGGCAGTTTCCTTACTGTCTGAGAAACCCATCACATGACTTCTTCAGTATAATCCAAATAAGGTTGCTCTTATGGCAAATGCTACAATGCTTCAATCCTCTTTATTAATGCAATACTGTATTTAATCAGCTCACCGATACAAAGTAAGGCCCAGCAAAGTCTCGGATGACACCTGTCGATGTGCAGATCCCCATGTGCCCAATAAATGGAAACAGCCATCTGAAAAATGCACCAGTTTCAAAAAGATGTTTTAGTGCCAAAGAATCACAGTTTATTCACCAATACACTACGCAATCAGAGATACATAGACGTTTCGGAACTTTTCTTGGCATAACTGGTGCCGCAGGTAAACAACAACTCAACAACACTGTCACAAATTACAGAACGTTGCGACAACACCTGTGTAAACCTTTTCTAGTTTGTATTCAGCAAACAAACCAACCTTGCAACAGTATACTTGCAGTCAGGAAAGCATTCTTGTGTGGATCGAGTAATGAATTCATTTGACAGGTGTAGTACTGACAGCAGTATCTGCTAGGCTTGGGTGGATAATGAAATTTAGACAAACAACTATAATTGGAAGGGTTATTCTGACAAACAATATTATCGACATCCAAATGTAGTTAGAAAGAACCATAAGTGACTGTTATGTGTCTTACGTCAAAGCCAGTATTGTTCCAGATGGTTTTGTACCATATATATTAAATAGACAAAAGTTTGTGGACACCCCTTCTAACTACTGAGCTCTGCTATTTCAGCAACACTTTCAATAACAGGTTCATAATGTAAAGCACACATTTCTGGATTATCCATAGACAAACAGTGGCAGTAGAATGCTCTGTACTGATACCACGGTGACTCTGAATAAGACATTTTTTGTCAAAACTGTTAACCAATTGTCGACCCAAGCTGAGTAATTGCTATATTTGCATAAGGTCAAAAACATCCGATACGCAGAACTAAACACCCACATTTTCTGACCCACGACAAACAAGAAAGCATTAAAATGAAGGCAACATTATTCTAAGCTACACAAGCTGTACTCAGAACTTAATCCTATCAGTGTTCCTGCTAATTCCTACCCATTTATTTGTGTTCGCAATGAAACATGAACACCACTACATATTTCCAGCATAAAAGAGGCCACAAGATAAAACCTTTTCCTAGACCTACTTTTCAGCACTTGTTAACACAGTCAGAGTTAACATAATTAATATACTGGTAGTAAAAACAAAAGTTTGTATCCTGAAAGTGCTTTGGCTAGCACTATTGTGAAACACCTGTATTTCTTGTTGATGTATGAATGCCCTAAATAATACTGTTCAGCACCTAGTCGAAGCTGGAGCAGGGCATGAACAGAGCAAGCACCCCAGATACAGAGCCCTTGTGTATGCACTTATTAATCTCCAGGCCGTGCTGCTGACACTTGCCGAGGTTCAACACAACAGGAGGGAAGTTTCTCTCAATGGAAAGCCTGGTTTGGACAGAACAGTAGTAAGGTGGTCTGGCTAGGTTCACTGGATTTTAATGGAAATGTTTCTGATGTGCATCTTCAAACACACACAAACAAAAACCTGCCTACATATGTCCTAAAGCATCATCAGATTTTCAAGTGCAAAATATAGATTAAAAAAATACTACACATGACCATTTATTTATTGAGGAATACTGATCCAAGTATTTGAATCTTTGGTCATCACGTCAAGTACTTCTGATTTTATAACTGTACTTAAAGCCCTAGATATGTTCTCATAAAGCTAACATAGCAAACTATGAGGTTAGACAAGTAACACACTTCAGGTTCTCAATTAAGATTCTGTTAGATGAGATCATTCATTCACTTTCTTATCTGCTTAATCCTTTACAGGGTTGCAGGAGAGCTGGTGCCTAGCCGGCGGCACAGGGCGCAAGGCAGGAACAACTCTAGACAGGGCGCCAGTCCATCACAGGGCACACACACTGAGAGCACATTTAGAGACACCAATTAGCCTGACACACATCTTTTGTTTGGGAGGAAACCAGAGTAAACCCACACAGACATGGGGAGGACATGCAGACTACACATAGAAAAGACTCAGACCACTCACCTGGGTATTGAACCCAGGACCTTCGTGCTGTGAGGCGACAACGCTTCCCACTGAGCTGTGGTAGCCTAGTGGTTAAGGTACTGGACTCTGGACCAGAAGGTCAAGGGTTCAAATCCCACCTCTACCAAGTTTCTACTGTTGGGTCCTTGAGGAAGACTCTTAACATACAATTGCTTAAGTGTAAATCTGTGTGTATGACATTATTTATGGACTGTGGTAGCCTGGCGGTTAAGGTACTGGACTATGGACCAGAAGGTCCAGGGTTCAAATCCCACCACTGTTGGGTCCTTGAGCAAGACCCTTAACCCACAATTGCTTGGATTGTAAGACTGTAAGTCGCTCTAGATAAGGGCGCCTGCTAAATGCTGTAAATGAGCCACTCCTAGATGAGATCATGTCACACTCAATGTACTTAGGAAAACAACACCCATATATAGGGTCCCATCGACAGGTCATTCTTGGTATTACTAAAATTACTAAATTGAATACAATAGTACTTTTTGGCAACACCTCTTGAAAAAGTTTACTGTTTATCACCTCCCCCAACACTGAAATTAAATGTGCACCCTTTAGCTAAAATAACTTGTGCATATCTATGATAAATAAGGTCTGCACTATTTTTGTGACTAGTTTAGTTTAGTGCTCGTATGTGCATTACAAGCCCTTGTTTGTTTGGTTTGGATACATGTTATTATGAAGCCCAATACAGACTTTTCCAATATGTTGCCCTGCAACTCCAAAGGTTAACTGGTTTACTGCTGTTTTACTGCCGTTCCTTCAGTACTTACAGGAAGTAAAAAGGTAAACAAAGGTTTGATTGACAGAAATCACTGTTTGCAGCTGAATTTATTTGTTTGTTTGTTGTTTTAACTTATGCATAATCAATACAAAAGCGATAGACCAAGTGAAGTATTCTGAACACTGAGCTTGCGTTAGACAGTAACTTGATAAACATAGTTAGCTAGGAGAAGGTTAGTAAGCGGACTGAACGCAAGACATAAGCAATGGCGGTTGTGGAAGAACTCACGATAACACGGGGATTGGAGTCCACACGATACAGTATGGATATCGACTGGTGACTGGGTCTATCTTCTGAAACGCTATGTGATAATTCCGCGAGCTGTTTGTTTCGACATCATCCGCCATCACCGTTGAAAAACCTAATCCATCTGTTCCGCTTCCTGACACCAAGCGGTGAAAACTATCTCACGCTTCCGGTTCTGTCAGCACAGCATCTGTTACTATTATTAGTACTACTTGTACTTTTATTGCCGCTACTACTACTATTAATAATAATAAAACACGTAGTAGTAGTAAGGGATTACATACAAGCTACTGTACACCAATGAACTGAGACACAATGTCATTTCTACGTATACAACATACACTATACTGACAAAAGTTTGTGGACACGCAGAAAACACATCCAAAACATGGGTATTAGTATGGAGTCGTTCTGAGTTTGAGTGTTCCTGACATAGCAGAGCTCAATAATTAGAAACTTTTGTCTATATATTGTAGTTGTCAGAGAGAAATGTCTTTACAATGTTCTGCTGTATCCGGCTAAAAAACAGACCAGCATATGTTGCGTTTCAGCAAGACCATATGAGTTCCATGTGCTATGCTAGTGCGAGTTACTTCATGTTGGTTATTGCTGGTCTGGCGATGGTTTAGCTGGTTTACCAATAATATAATAACAACAACAAGACTACTTCAACTACTATTACTACTACTAATAATAATACACTTGTTGTAGTAGTACTAGTAGTAGCAGGTAATTAAGTATAAGCATTTGTACGCCAGTGAAACGGAGCTACTATGTGATTTCTACATATACAACATAGTTCTCACAGCTCTCATTGCTGTACTCTGCTAAAAAGCAGTAAAGACCAGCATGTGTTTTGGTTTGGCTTGATGGTATGCTGGTTGCAAAAACATCAAACAGTCTTGCTGATCTTCCTAGTAAAGCTGTTTGACCAACATATCAGAGTTCAAAACACAACATATTCTGTGTAATAATATGTACAAACATTATATAAATAGTTATGACAAGAATAAAACTATTACTACTGCTACTCAGGTGTATGCATGCCCTGGGTCCACACAGGGGTTGCTGTTGCAAGCCTCAAGGATTATCCCCCAACCAGCCTCTACTCCATTTACTGTATATTTTGGCCATGTTTATCCTGGACACAGACACATGGGTTGGGGTAGAGCTGGTGCGTTATGAAAAAAGCAGACAAAAGAGCAGTGGTTTACGCCACAGTGTCCTTCTGTCATGTCTTTCAATACTTGGCTCTTGGTGTCATCTTTGCAGAATGCCCATATCCTCCTAGACAACTCAGCAAAAGCACTGAATTTTCCTCCATTTGTAGACTTATTGTGGACTGATTCACAAGCAGATCTCTGCAGGTCATCTCTACAGTTCTTCTTCCTTCTTCACTGTCATTTGTTTTTGGTGAAGACTTGGGACCTTCTGTATGTACTTTGTAACACCTTAATAACTGGAATGCCAGAGTTCTGGAGAAGTCTTTAGCTAAATGGTTTACATACTTTTCCAACCACGAAAATTCTCAACATGTTCATTAAAGTATGTTTGTTTCTGTGCTATAAGTCTGGTCTTAGTTGTGGAACGTTTTCAGGTCTTCCTAACTGAAGATGCATCTCTAGCCTTCATGAAGGGATAGAAAGGAGGAAAAAGAGAAGCCTGAGAGACTGTTGCATGGCTGCTTGCTCTACATAACCGTCCCTATTCAGCCTGGTGACACATAATGCAAACCGCAGAAACAAATCACTCAGCAAAAGCAGGCTTTGATCAATGAAGACAATGTAACATATACGTTGTGCTGAGGGAATTCTCCAGCAAAATTCTTCAATACTTGGCCACAGGTTTCAGTCCAATTAAGCCAGCCAATGTGAATCTTATCGACTATAACCAAACACATACAGCCAAATGAAAGTGTGAGCTTTTGGATAATTGATCCAAATATCTAAGGGTGTACCCGCATCAATTGGGAACAGTGGATAGATGAATTGTATGTTTACTGTAATGGATTCCTGGAAATATTGTTCCTTAGTAGAAAAGGGTAAGCTAATTAAAATAAACATAGCCTATACGTTCACATATATGGCCTATCGTGGATGTTGTGGTAACTTGAAATGTTAAAAGTTGTAAAGATACAAACACTGGGTGACTCACTGGTAATGGCTCTGCACTACCAGATTGAAGGATATAAATACAAATCCTGGCACCACCAGTCTGCCCTTGTTGGACTGTCGAGCAAGGTAGCCTACTTAACTTTCAAACTGGCCAGCCCAAGAATAAGTGAGTCTGCTGAATGCTCAATATGCCTGAGAATGCTAGGTGTTATTTATGCTACCAGACTCGCTTTGTAATGTGAAACATTGCTCTGAGAAAGAAGGGCCACATTGGCACTGAGCTGGGATTTATTTGTCTTATGCATTAGGAGGAGTCTGAATTTCACCAACACAGAGCAAAACTGTCGCCTCACAACTCCAGAGACCAGTGGTCGAATTTTCTTGCAGTCACATTGAAACTCAGAGTAGCTTTCTGAGACTGGATGGAGAAGAAAGGTTATCATCGAATTGCATTCTCCAGGAACCACGCATTTAATATTTCATGGACAAGGTTTGCAAGTACCGAAAGACAGAACTGAACTGGTTTTATAGTCCGAAAAGTTATTATTATGGCTAACACTGCCATCTACAGGCAACCAACTTCACCTGCTTGAATAATGCTGAATGTACGGTATATCGCCAAATTTGTGGACATCCAAAAACGGGAAATATCAGGGCGGATTTTGCATGTCTGGGGGCCCGAATCAAATACGTTTATAAAAGCAAAATGCAATATTTACCCACCTTGTGAAAGCTTTATCGTCTTACTGCAGCAAAAGCCTTGATTATGTCCTCCATGTTCAATGATGTCCGAAGACTCTGCTCAGTGGAAATCATTGCTAGGCCACTCAGTCTTTCTTGAGACATGGTGGAGCGCAAGGAATTTTTAATCAACTTTAAAGAGAAGCTTCTTTCTTCTGAAGCAACAGTAATGGGTAATGTCTTGACGCATGCTCAATGATCCAGGTAAGAAAATCCCAGAAGTTGAATCTGTTCATCTGGACATAGATTTTGTTGGAAAAACGTTTCGTCACTCATCTAAGTGACAGTCTCCAACAAAATCTATGTCCAGATGAACAGATTCAACTTCTGGGAGTAATGGGTAATGTTTTGTTTTTGTTTTTTTCATTTTTCAGCCAACCACTTCTGGCCAGCAGGGGGCTCCAGGACCTCTGGGAGCCCACGCATTTGTGTTGTGGTAAAGAGCGCCACTGAGTGTTAGCACGAGTTTGTTTCCTCTTTGCTGCTACAGCAGCCTTCGCTCTTCCGAAAAGGCTTTTAAAGTAGATTTTGCAACATCACTGCGTTGTCAAACACCGGTGTTGGGCAACAAAGCCTGCCTGAAAGTTGACATTCCAATTAATCTCAAAGACGTCTGATGGTGTTAAGGTCAGGGCTTAATGCAAACCAGCCAAGATCTCCAGCAAAGCTGGTAAACCATTACATAATGGACTTTGTTGAAGAAGGGCAGGGCAGAAAGACCTTGTTGCGAATGTGGAAGCCTATGGAACCCATTCTACTGTCCGTCTACGGAGAACATGAACCAGGTAGCAGCGAGTGTGGCTGAGATAACAGAGATCACTTAGTATAAGGTTTGTTTGCATACTTAATGTGAGGAAAACAATTAAAATGTTAAATGGTCTTCCACACTTGGTGCGACGGTGACGCATGTGGATAGCGCAGTCGTCTCAGAGTTCCAGAGATCCTCGGTTCAATCCCCGCCTGTGTGGAGTCTGCATGTCGTCTCTGTATCCATGCTTTAGCTTAACTGGTTACTTTAAATTGGCCCAGTTTGGTTGGAATTAACTCTGGTCACGGCCTCAGTGAAAGCGAACCCTGCATTGACGCAGGATAAAGCTATGAAAGCCAGATTTTTAATTAATGTTTATGTACTCGTACTGAACATGTACACAGTTGGTGTGGCACATTTTTGACAACACAAAGTCTATGAATGCTGGTTTGAAGACTTAAGAATGTTAAAAATCAGGAACGCAGATCTTCGATAACCTTCTTTACTATTATAGATGTATACATCAAATCAAAAATAAGTTAAATCCAAAACAAAACTGAATCGCTTTTGATTTAAAAGGGTACTTATGTTACACATGCCATGCAGACCTCTGACTTGGTATTTTACAGATTGATATCAGTTACCACAATTTACAAAATAAGTTGTAAAAAGTCCTTTACTGACCCGCGAGGACATGCATTTACTAGCCCTGTACTGCAAACGCTGGATTGCTGAACAGTATTGAAAAAAGACATGATTCATATTTCATACTTTATCTGATTAGAACTGTCTGGAGTGTGACACTGTACACAACAGTAGGAAGAAAATACATTCTACAAAAACACTTTACAACCAATTTCCGTAGCCATAACCATGACCTCCGACTTCAGATCAGCCTTAAAAAGTACATTAGTGTTAAAGCATTTAATACGCATCAGAAACTGGTCTGAAATAGGAGTAATCATATTCTACTATACTTGAAAGCAAAGCCCTTCTGTCTCTCCAGCCTGGTCTCCTTACATGAATACTTAGCATGACTAATTTGACTTTATATGGGTGTGTCAAATCTGTGGTGAAACTCTTACTCTCAGTCCTGCTTCGATCCCTGCACGCTTACAGACAGCTGCTCAGGACGGAGGCTGAGATCATGTGCCTCCGCAGCATGTGAATTAGTTTAGCAGGGTGTGGGAACATACATTTAAGAGCCGAGAAAGAAGAGCGGAAATGAGCAGAACGGACGGGTGATCCTCAGTTGCTGACTGCCTTCCAGATGATGATGCTGAGAATAACGATCACCACGGAAAGCACCATGGCCAGGATGCACATCTTCTTACGAGACTTTTGCTACAGGACAGGGTTAAATACATGACATTATACTTCCATTCGAATAGATGACTTCTAGATGGATGCTCTCGTCTTAAATGCTATACGACAATGCAATATGACTACAGGTCTACGCCATTTCATGACCGACCAGGTTCTTAAAAATGACAATAAATCATACGAGAATACAAATCTGTCTTTTAACTCTGGACATAAACAAGTGGTCAAATCAACAGAGAAATCAACACTACAGACTTAAATGGTGTTCGTAAGTGTCCGTCCTATTGGAAGTAGTACTCCTTTGGTTGTTCCCCCATTACCTGTACATTCTCTCTAACCTGTAACTATATAAACTGGTTCACATTCACTCGGTGAGTCTCTGTTTCATCTGGCTGATCGTCTAATACTGTGTATCAGTGCATTTTTGGCTTCTGTCAAACAAAAGTATCAGGTCCATCAGACCATCCTCTTAAGTGTTCCTTCCTTCTCCTACACAATACAGTACTCTAGTTTTCGGCGGTCTCTCTGACGCATTTACATATTTATTTGCATGCAGTCTTCTTGTGCAAAATACCCTTTATATTTACAGTAGTATAAAAAGACTATGTGACTGATTGTCTGGTTGGCGTCCATTATTGACGAATTCATTACTGTGGACATAATGGCACCCCAACTCTCACCTGATAAAATGCTGCTCTCTGAAGCTGTTCAGTGCCCCTCTCAACATGCACTTCTGCACTCTCCACATTAGCTTCAATGCTGTCTATAATGGCAGAGGATGACATGTTTCAGATTGGAGAAATAGAAATGCAGAGCAGTGAATTGCTAAAATGTGTTAAAGTGCCAATGTTAACGTGGGAATAACGCGCGTCATCCGATAGAACACCTTTGGGACGTGGTAGAACAGGAGTTTCACAGCATAAAAGTGCAGGAATTGCGTGATGCAATCAGGCCAGCATGGAATAATATCTCAAGGGAATGCTTCCAACATCTTGTGGAATCCATACCATGAAGAACTGATGTTGATTGGTGATTGTTGATTTGTCGGATATATACCCATCGTAAAACTGGGACTACCTGTATAGTGTGTTTTCTCAACACTCAAGCACTTCGCAACTTGTCGAATTTGGATCCTGACGAGAAAAATTGTGTCTCGTCGTTCACTCGTCATAGCTCTCACTGCAGATCTCCGCTAAAATCTGCTCTAACCCTTTTTAAACATATATTCTTAGTGCAAATAAGTCACCATGGGTCCTAAGAAGGTTAGTGATAACAGCCAACCAAAAGGGAAAACAGCGAGAACCACGATAGAGCTGTTTATAATAAACGATAGCGCTTGCATTTCATGTAATTATTGTTTTTTTTCTGTGTATACAGAGTAAGATTTACATTTACAGCATTTAGCAGACGCCCTTATCCAGAGCGACTCACAATTGATACAGTCTTACAACCCAAGCAATTGTGGGTTAAGGGCCTTGCTCAAGGACCCAACAGTGGCAGCTTGGCAGAGATGGGATTTGAACCCTGGACGTTCTGGTCTATAGTCCAGTACCTTAACCGCTAGGCTACCACAGTCAGAGCTGTGTATATATACACATCTGCTAAATCCTGTAGATGTAAAATGTGAACATAGTGTTTATGTCTCCACAAAACTCCATTAATGCATATAATGCCTTATGCAATGTGGATTTTTTAGGAATAGGTCAGCAAATAGGTCAGCAAAACCACAGTTCTAATCCCAGCCTTGCCTGCTGCCTGTATGGATTTTGCATGTTCTTCGTATGTCTGTGTGAGTGAGTGTGTTTGGATGTTTCCTGCAATGAACCGGCATCCTGTCCGGTGGAGTTATCGAAGTTAGGTGGGTATGAGGACGGAACTCACCGATCATATCTCCTTGGTCATGGATCATCACGGCAAGATCCTTAAAGATCTGATTTACGTCCAGGATGTCTGACTGAAATTAAGATTAAATTGGGAGTATTATCAACAACATATTTTAGAAACATGCTTTATATCAAAATGAAGAAGAAAAAAAGAAGACAAGCATATTTCATCTACAATTAAATTGCACTGCTGCCTTGTAGGCAGATGATTGTCATATTTCGCTGACTAATGACATCCTAGAAGCAACTCGGAGCCTATAAAGCTCCGATTAGAACAAATATGGTCCTGTGTGTTTATAAAGTGTAAACGGAAAATGAGGGTGTGGAACGTGAGGGCCCGACCTCAAGCTGCCGGATGTTCATCTCCCTCTCTTTAATGAGTTCCAGATCCTCCTCTGTTATGGCTGCTTCATCCATTTGTGTCATGGTCTTCCCAAAGTCTTTGCTGCACACACACACACACACAGTTTCGTACTGTAATCTCTGCTGCAGGACATGGCTTCAAAGACGAGGTTACAGAGCTGTTCCTCAAGCTTTACTTACTTATCAAAAGAAACCAGCTGTTCATCACCACCTGCATCTTCAGCCTGCATCAAGAAATCAGAATTTACAACACAGGAATACACTGATCAGCCAATATATTAAAACCACCTGCGTGTAACGATGTTAGGGTGGTGTTATGTGTCAAATTAACATCCACCTGAATGGCAGGACCCAGGGTTTGCTGGTAGTTCTTGCAAAATGGCAAGTTCGTTTAGACTGATTCCCAAATGGTGTATTTTATTTTATTTTTATCTTAGAAATCCATAATAAATCCACTCTCACCAAACGTCACACAACTGAATTGATCTCTCTTTGATAACTCTATCCTGCTGCCAACTGTTAAGTACAATGTGGGACTGACTTAGCCACCATTAATGCTAATAACTGCTTTGCATGGTTATACAGCAGCCAACAAATATGAAGCAATTTTAAACCAAGGCCTACACAATCACCCAATTCAAAAAGCTTTGGACTACCTCATGTAACTAAAACTAAAAAAAACTTTCAGGTCTCACCATGAACAATTCAATCACCTATGTTGCCATTCCAGGAAGGATTAAAGTTGTTCTAGAGCAAAGAGTTCGCAATTAATTGGAGATTTATTGAAATCAAAATTCAGAACCTTGCCCATGACGATTACTTTGGGTTTTTTTCTTCTTAAAAACATACGTGTAGTCCCAACCACTCAGCAACATGGAAGCAAGATGGAGGAGAACTCAATTTTTAATTGTAATAGTTAAGCAAATTATCAGTACAAACCTTGTCAGGGAACTAGGAGGGCAGAGAACAAACAAACAAAACAAAAAACTCAACCAAATAATTGTTCATTAATCGTAATCGAGGTAAAACATTCATTTAATCATAATATTGATTGGAGGTCATATTCCATTTACATTTACATTTACAGCATTTAGCAGAGGTCCTTATCCAATTGGTACAGTCTTACAATCCAAGCAATTGTGGGTTAAGGGCCTTGCTCAAGGACCCAACAGAGGCAGCTTGGCAGAGGTGGGATTTGAACCCTAGACTTTTTTTTTTCCATAGTCCAGTACCTTAACCGCTAGGCTACCACAGTCCACCACATATTCCCCAGCCACATAGTCCTGCTCATTACTAAGTTGTTCATTTTCATAAACCGGGGCTGTATTACAAAATTCTTACCATTAGTCCTAACCTTAGTTCTGGCCAGGTCATGATAAAATGTTACACATATTCATACTACAGAAGCAAATCCTTTATGTAAAAATGAGGAATTTTATTCTATCCCACAGCACCTAACCTAACAGCATACTAATATAATCAATCAGGATCAAACCAACTGTCAGAACACACATGGCAACACAGCTGTTTTGAGCTAAAAGAGGGAAAATAACGTTATATGGAGTGAGAAAGCAACTCATAAAATTGAAAAATAAAACAGAACAACTTTAATCTTTAAGGCAGACGAGCTGGAAGTGATAAATACATCAGATGAAACCATTAAACATATTTTATTTGGAAAATGGTCGTCCACATTACTGCACCAAAACAAAGACAGGGAATGGGCATCGACTGCAGAGAAAGTCTGTAATATCATGGCCCGTGGGGGCTGGTAGTTTTGACTTGGAAATGCAGTGTATCATTTGGCTCTGTCACTAACCTTCTGTCCAGTATTCATCTATATGCTATATTCTACTATGGTGTTTTAGGGACACTGATTAAAAAAAAATGTTAGATTTCGAGAATAGACTCGCAATATTTAGAGAATAAAGTTGTAGTATACAACACACAGAGCCTCTTTTCATTCACTCCCAGTACGTTTTAGACAGGATGTGTGTGCAGCTTACTGAGAGGCGGGAACCTGCTCTTGCTCTGGCCACTGACTCTTTCTCTTTCTCTGCTGCGTGACGCTGCACTGCCTGGAAATTGCTGAGAGCAGCCGAGAAGTCGTTCATCAGCCGATCTTTCTGGATCTTCTGCTGTCTCTGTGAAACAGAATCCGATGTTATAAGCCACAGATTTTCTAGTTGAGCTGCACACACACGTACTGTCCACAGTATCTGAGACTTCAAGGGAAAATCATGGAAATCATTATGTCCATTATTAGTCCAAAAGAAATCATATTTGTATTACATTTCAATCGAAAACAAATTATTAAAACAATCAACCAAACAGATTTGGTTTCAGGAATTTGGTGCATAGCCAACTGAATCAGGACTGTGGTGAACTGAACCAACATATATCAGCTATATACACTAAGTGGACACTTTAGTAGAGACACCCACCCTTTCACAATTGGAAATTCCCTGTATTGAAATTAGACACGTGACCCTGGAGTGCATCAGAACATCAAGCGAGGAGGCATCTCTGGGACGAAACTGCGGGAAGCTATCCTGTCAGTATGGGTTAATGATCCTGCAGAACGATCTTAACACCGAGTGGAATCTATACTATGACAAACTGCTGTGGTTCTGAAGGCCAGAGGAGGTCCAACATGCTACTAGATGGTGTCTCTAACAAAGTGGCCATTCAGTGTATACACACACATTACAAAATATTATTACTGACTGTCACATGTAGAATGTGAGGTTCCCCATTCTCTGGTTACTTAAGTATTCTGTGCATTATGAACACACTCAAAGTCTTATTTCTGAGGAAAACAACTGACCCACTCAAACACACCTGTTCATAGGCGGAAACAGGCAGAGACCCCAGGTCCTTCAGGTGCTTATTAGTTTCCTTTGCAAGCTGATTAGTTTGGTGTTGGACCTGCTGACTGGAAAATAACAAGGTTTTAGAACTTAACTGATTAGTCTGAAAAAAATCGTTATACTCGTTATATAGTGGGGGAAAATACATTGGAAAATACATAAAAAAATACAGACTTACAGTTTATCCTGCAGTTCACTGGTGTCCTGCCTCGTTCCCAGCTGGTTCACCATGCTTTTGATATGTGCCGCTAAGCACAGCAACAATAAGAATGTAAATTCCCCAGTAAAAGAATTATAAGAATATCAATGAAGAATGTGTCTATACTGTTGAACAGTTACAGCTTGTGGAAAGTTCACAAAACAAGATAGTCCATGCTTCCCGTTTAATTATAGCAGTTATAACAGTCAATCCCTCAATAACTTTTATTTACAGCAATGACAAACTGTACGTGGTTCATTAAAATTGAATGCAACTTGTCGATCACCGACTTGTGTACCTCTACAGACAATGAAGGCACCGCCCTCATTATGAGAAACTCACTGTTCTGTGTGATCTTTTGGATGTTGGAGCTACATGTCTGAATGAGACTGTTGAAGTCCGGAGGTGGACTGCGATAGTCTGTCCTTCCGTATGACATGGTTGCAATTCAGTCCTACTTCTGAAAGAGGGTGAGAAGGAAGGCTGCAGCAGAAGTGTGCTGGTCTCTGTAAAACGCTGAAAACAAAGGTTAAACAGACTTAGCTGGTCAGAAATACTCATGCCATTGGTACGTCTCATTATAGGACAATCACTATGGGTTTTTGATGACTTCCATTGAAGTGCATGGTAACACAAAGAATTCACCATGGCTTAGGACATGCTTTCAAAATGGCTCTAGGATAAAAATGTGGAAAGGAACAAGTTAGGAGATGGATCCAAAAAGGTTATTTAACTGACTTCAATCCAACCTATACTTGTGGATGGACTTGAAGAGGGAAGCACATGAAATTGAACGGATCAGTTCTGCTTGGAAGAATTGGAAATATTCCCCAAGCTATGTGCAAAACTAGTAGAGACATATCCAGATCGACTGGTGGCTGAAATGAGAGTAAAACGTGGTTTTACGAAGCATTAAATCAGTGACTACTTTTCCAAAAATGTTATTTTAACCCATTTTGGTCAATGTGTTGTTTCACAGAACTTATTACAGACGTTAAATGGCACATACCTGTAATTAATACCAAATTTAAAAGCCCTTAAATGGCAGCACGACTATTGACTGAGATTGGCACAGACTAAGGTGGTAGTGGCCAAACCTGACTGGACTGGCAGGCATTGTGGAGGTGACAGGTATGGTATTAATTGTATTAGGGAAGAAATTACCCAGTTATTTTATTTTTTATTTTTTTACAGGTATAAGATTTATACTGATTAATTAGGGACAATAACTCAAATATAATCGTCACGAAATATCAATATGCTTCAATATGTATTGCTAGCTGATAACCAAGCTTGTCCACTTAGTGCATGTTTAAGGTTTATATATATATATATATATATATATATATATATATATATATATATATATATATATATATACACACATATACACACACATACACACCTGTTAAAAGTTTAACAGAGTAACTACCGTTAGCTTAACCATAGCTTGGTTAGTTAGCTATAGTAAGGTATGTTTTAGCAAGACAACGAAAACTGGCTACTGACAACCATAAATGGAAAATGCGTTGTGTAACAATAATTCTGACATATTAATCCATTAACGACTAATAATCTAATACAAGTTTGTTTGCTTTTTTTTCATTTATCCAGCTAGCTAGCATGTAGCTAGCAGAGTACCTTATTAGCTTAACTGTACACCATAAGACGTAACCCATATATGTATAGAGACGATACACAGATATAAAAGGCTTAAAAGATTTAACAGTTCAAATAATAAAATTAAGATTCTTACGTAGTAAGATCCTCTGTACTCTGCGTATCCGTCAAAAAACCCCGTGACTTCCTGGCTACGTCATGATGATGGCATCGCCTATGGGCTATACAACGATAGGCTGACAGCAGTGGTAGTACCACAGGGTGGATCCTGTAACGTGTCCTCTGGTTGTAAATCGTGTTAGGAATTAAAAGTGCCACCAACAACCTTCCTGAAATAAATCTGATATGTTTGTATTATTATATTTCCAAAGCTTATTTCAGTACAGGCTTACACTCACTGGTCAATGTATTAGGTATACCTGTTCAACTGATCGTTATCGCAAATATCTCACAACCATGTCTAGGATTTACAGAGAAAGACCTGACCGAGGAAGAGAAAATATCCAGTGAGTGGCAGCTCTCTGGGCAAAAATGCCTTGTTGATGCCAGACGGCAGAGGAGAATGACTGGTTCGAGCTACTAGAAAGGCAACAGTAACTCAAATAACCACTAGTTACAAGAAACATATGTAGAGGAGCATCTCTGAACACATATATGTCAAACCTTGAAGCAGATGGGCTAGAGCAGAAAACCACACCAGATGCCACTCCTGTCCACTAAGAACAGGCAATTGAAGCTACAATTTGCAAAGACTCTCCAAAATTGGACAACAGAAGATTGGAAAAACGTTGACTGGTCTGATGAGTCTCGATTTCTGGTCAGTGGTAGGATCAGAATTTGGCATAAACGACATGATAGCATGGATCATGCCTTGGATCAAGGGTTCAGGTTGCTGGTGGTGGTGGTGTAATGGTGTGAGGGATATTTTCTTAGCACTTGTTGTACCCCTTAATACCAAAAGAGCATTGTTTAAACACCTCAGCCTACCTGAGTATTGTGCTGACCATGTCCATAGCTTTTTAGACCACAGTGTAGCATCTTCTGATGGCTACTTCCAGCAGCATAACGAATAAAAAAGGTAATAAATATATTAAAAACTATATGTCACAAAGACAATAAAATATATATTACATGTTAACTTAAAAATTAATATAATAAAGAGGGAATGCAGCATCAAATGACTGTATTTATATTTATTAATTGATCTTGTTTCCCATTTGTCACTGGTTCCTCTCAAGGTTTCTTCCTAACTGGTCCAAGGGACTTTTTCCTTTCCACTGTCACCGCCGGCTTGCTAACTTGGACTCTTTTGAAAAGCTTTTGTAAACGCCTTTTGTTGAACTTGCACTGCTGAAGTGCGTCACAGGAAACTTTTTAAAGTTGCCATTTTTGCCAAAGGAGGTGTAACCAAAACTGACAGGGACTGACAGGATGCCCAGACTTTGGCACATTGCAAGTGTAATGTTTAATTCCATTATGTTAAAGTACATTAGAATGTGTGGAAATCTGTCATATTTATAAGTTTGTTGTTGTTGATATATAAACTCCACACCTTCTCCACACACTTTGTACTACCAATGTGTTAATGAAAAATTCCACTGTTTAATATGATCAGCATGATACTGCACATTAACACATTCCACAAGCATCCAGGCTACACCACAAACACCACTCTACCAGTTTAATGGTAGTACAGCTTGTGCTATATAGCAGGATCAAAAGATTCATCTCAAGCCCTGGGAATTGTGATTAAGAATTTCTATTAACCTGAGATCAATCTATATTACTTTGATGTGGTACAGAGACCATTGCTCACAGCCAAAGTTTGTAGACACCCACAAAGTACATTCACAAACGTGTTAATTGGTGTAAAGTTTGTTCACCCTCTGCTCAGCCTTCATGTAGGCCTACTGCATGTTTATTATTTGGTATAGATGCCGTTTTAAAGTGCTCAAGGGCCCAAAAGTGGCAGCTTGGCAGTACTGAGACTTGAACCCTCATCCTTCCAGTCTGTACATATACATCTAGGCATTAAGCAGACGCTCTTAGCCAGAGTGACTTACAAGTGATACAATCTTACAATCCAAGCAATTGTGGGTTAAGGGTCTTGCTGAAGGACACACCAATAGCAGCTTGGCAGAGGTAGGACTTGAACACGTTCTGAACTGCACCAGCACAGTCTCTCTTCTTCCCCCTGTTCTCTCTGTTGAGGGTTTCCACCAACTTTTGAAACATGGCCATGAGATCAGTGCCAATATTGGACAATAAGTCCTGGCTCACATTTCAGTGATGTACTCTATTCAAAACAAGTGAGTATACTGTGACTAGCTTCCACTAATAAAACAATTTCCCATAACTTCATGTACATTTTCCACATGTAGCAGACATCCTTATCCAAAGTGACTCACACAACAGCTTTAGATCCAAGTGTCTGTAAAATGACATGCATGTGGTTTAGAAACACAGCATCAACAGCATAAAATAACAGTTGTTTGTGGATATTTGAACACAGCCAGAGACAGAGAAGAGTCTTGTTGCTGGTCTTCTTGTTGTTGATGTTTACTGCAGCAGGCAATAAACCCTGAATGTTAAATCTAATTTAGGGTGGAAGCATTTCTGAGAATTACATTGTGAGTGAGGCCCATGTTTGTAAATCACCCTAAGATTTCGTTTTCAGCTCATCAAGGTTGATAAGAATTACACAATTCATTTCTATAGCTGTTAAGTATAGGGTTCAGTGTAATCCAGTAATATCAAGTAGGTGTACTTAAATCTCAGTGGTTTTCTAGTAGGTATACTACCTATATCTATGTATCACCTAGACAAAATGACTCTGTGCAATCCAGCCAAAGTTATTACATTTACATTTATGGCATATACCAGACGCCCTTATCCAGAGCAACTTACAATTGATACAGTCTTACAATGCAAGCAATTGTGAGTTAAGGGCCTTGCTCAAGGACCCAACGGTGGCAGCTTGGCAGATGTGGGATTTGAACCCTAGACCTTCTGGTCCAGAGTCCAGTACCTTAACCACTAGGCCACCTCAGTCCCATCCATCAAAGTTGGCAAGTAATTTCTTTATAAACTTTGTTCTATAAGGGCAGGGGACAAAGTTGATGAACTGACTTGTTGGAGGTGAAAATCTATGAAAGTTTCACAGTGAGAGTTACTGGGGTGTTCAGTGGGACCCATTCTACTGCCACTGTCCATCTATGGTGATTCAATGCCTATATGCTTCATATTATGAATGTTGGTTGAAGTTGTTCATTTATTTGACGTTGCATCAACATCTATGGGTATTCATAACAGGAACAAGGTTACAATGATACAAGTCAAGCACACTCAAACCGCCCAAGGAGGTTGGGTCCCTTTTAGAGTCTTGGTCCTCCCAAGGTTTCTTCCTAACTCGGGGAGTTTTTCCTTGCCACTGTCGCCCTAGGCTTGCTCAATTTGGGATTGGACGTAGTTATTAGGAGATAATCTAAACTTGTAAAGTTGCTTTGAGACAATGCTCCATTGTAAAAAGCGCTATATAAATAAATCTGACTCGACTTGACTCATGTTTGTGCAATTTACCCAAACGCATGTTTGTGGGATGTCTACATACTTTTGGCCATATATTTCAGTATATCTTTCATTCACCCTTAAGGACTAAGAAAAAACATTGGACATATGATTAATATTTACCTTTACTTCCCATTACACCCATTTGGCCATCTTCTTGGAACAGAAAAAAGGGGAACTGGTCCATAAACCAAGCAGTGCAACACAAGATCACAAGAAATATTTATGAAATATATTGACAATATCACCTATCCATTGGTATAAGCTCTGAAATATTAGCATTTATTTCATAGCAGGACTACAACATGGCCTCACATGGTTATTACAAGAGTGGCACCAATCCCTGCCATGGAGAGACCACCCACTATATAGTTAGCTTTCTCATTGAAGCATGCTAGAAAAGCTTCCTAAATAACGGACAAGTAAGTGTACTGGAACTAGGAAACACCCTTTATAATCCTCCACACCCAGGATTGTGAAACAGCAATTTAAACAGGAAGAGAATGAAGAGCAGAAGTGAGAGAAGTAGTAATATATTTGTTTTATCACTTGGACAACACACAGCAGACTGCACAGAATTATGAGGCGGATGCCGAAGTGCACCATGTGGAATGTATCGTTAGGACAGAGATGTGAAAAATCGAGCCATGCTGATGAAGGAAGCTATTTATTACAGACATGCTAGCGTTCAGTATATCAAGGGTGCAGCCATTAATAAAAGGTCATCGTAGCAAATCCTGGTAAAGCTGATACAACAGCCAGGTGTTAACAATGGCCTCTCTCACCATTAAGATACCGCTGTTAAGTTTTCCAACACTGTGGATCATTTGCCATTCTGAAACATTTCATGTAATACAATATCCAGCAGAACAGCACAGCTATTGTATGAGAAGAGATTTCAAACCAAGATCTGTAACAGATTTGAGGACATTTATTGGCACGATTTAACACAATGGAATGTTTTCTACTTTGGTAATGTTGGCAGAGCCACAAAAACAGTAACTGGATGACTTTAGTTTGGTGGCGTCTCAAGTCATACATCTAGACCGCATCAAGATGCAACAGGATCCAGTAGGTTTAAGCAACAGCATAGGATTAGTCAGCATGCTGATTAATACACTTACTGTATGATTTGTCAAGTCAGACAACCACATTGAAAGGACAACAAATTAAAAATAAGACATCAGTGTAATGTATCCCTTTTTTGGTCCACAGGAGATCAAGACTATTGAGTGTTCGAATGGAAATTAAAGTTTCACTTAGTTGTAACCTGGAGCATTCAACCTTAATACTAGACGTCCAGAAACTCAGAGTCAAACATCACAAGTTAATCACATTTACAAGGGGGAGAACAACCATTAAGCACAAAGGTATACTGGAACATGAGCGACCACAGTAGAAGTGATTGGGGTAAACAGTGGGCGAGTTCTTGTGCTTTCAGGTCACTATGTGGCAGGGAATATGTTTTTGGCATAATAACATGGCGTAAAACAACAGACAAATGGGCACTGCCAGCAGTTAGAGATGAGCCGTGGGATCATTTCAGCGCTGAGGACCAAAGGAAGGGGACGAAGAGGTACTGTGCGTCTCTCATGCAAGCTTCAGGAACTTCTCAACTGCGTCTTCCTCTACTGCCTCTGAAAACATCTCATAGTCCTGTTGATGAAAACAAAACGTTTGAAGCTTGAGTTTATGAACAAAACACCACAGATAGTTGCTGGATGAGCTGTAATGTTTTACAGAGTTCATTTACACACTTTACTGAGGTCGCATTAAAGGAAATACAAACAAATCAGGGCTCTAGATTTATTGTAGACCCAGACAAGCAAACACAGCCTGAGCTGAAACACATGAAATCACTAACGACACAGTAAAATATACTAAGGTCTGGGTTCTCAATAAAGTTCCCAGTGTTGCACAACCTCCAGTACTCTGGAAGTCTTAGACCACCATTAGACTAGATTTACCATTGTTTTAGCACTGGTCTAAAGACCATGTATAATTATTTCTCATTCTCTTTATTAGAATACAACCGTAAAATACAATACATTTGTACACCGCATTAAGAAACTGAAAAAATCTGAAAAAACGGCTTCTAAAGGCTACAGTGGCAAGTACTTAATGTTACCTTACACTTGATCAATAGCAGCATCTGGCAGCTTCACCGAGATGTCAAGCTGACTCTTCTACAGCCAGAAGAAGCTTGATTAGGCTTTTTGGAAGGGTAGCTGCCAAGAAACCACTTTTTGGAAGGGGAGTGGGGTAAAAGGCTAAGATATGCTAAAACTCACAAAGACTGGAATGAAAATCAGCGGAGAAGAGTATTACGTAGTGACCTAAGACTTTTGCACAATACTGTACATTAAGACCATCATTTTTAGTGTCCATGTTCTACTGAGAGTCTGGAGTGGCAAATCATGGAGTGACCTTTCCTGGGATACATTAATTTCCTAGCTAGTTAGAGCTTATGGGTTGTAATTTTCCACCATTTTGCTGGCATTATGTCCTTACTCAAGTGAAGCCACAAGTCCTTCAGGCATTCTATTGCTGCCAGACATACTTCTGTTAGTTTAGCTTGTTAGGAAAACCTCTTGACTTCTTAGTAAACCAATTTGTTGTGTTGGTATGGCTTTGAAGTGTCACGTTTCTCTCCAATTTACTAAATTTTACTTCCCCTTCCGATATTTTCTGTCATGTTCTTTGGCAAGCCATACATCCATGATCTTTTTAGATGCATGTGCAACGCTCGTGTATCCATTTGCCGTGTTTGATTCCAACAGCTGACAGGGGAAACTGTTGCAGAGGCAGGAAGATGAACCTTTGTCCAGTCTTGGGCAATTGTGTCTTGAGGCACTGGCGAGAAGCTGAAATATTATCTTTAATATAAAGGATGTGGGCCAGTGATTTGAATATGCAAGAGCACAAAAACTATAATCATATGCATGGACATACCTATAAATACCTCTGTGTCTAACAGCATAATCTTATGAATACCTCTGTGTATAACAGAATCATCCTGACAACCTTTGTGGTTATGCAAATTATATGCAAAAGTTGTTTGTAATGAGGTGGTACAGCCATTAGCGCTGTAGCCTCACAGCTCCAGAGACCCAGGTTCAAGCCCATGTGTAGATCATGTTCTCCTCGTGTCAGTAAGGGTTTCCTCTGGGTACTCCGGGTACCACCAAATTCCACAATGTAGAATACACCAAATGTATTAGGTCAATAGATGTCTCTAAAAGTGCTCCAATGTGACAAAGTGTGTGTATATGTATTCCGCAATAGATCCTGCCTAGGGTCGCCTTGTGCAATGTGCTGTCAGTTCGGTCTGCACCGCACAACTCTGAATTAGATTAAACAGGTCAGTAAGTGTTGCATGTAGTTCCACACTAGTGACATAGAACTTCATTATATTTTTTCCTCAGTGTCTGTTGTTTGCAGCTTCTTGTTATGGGTCTTGTCATTTTTGCTTACACTGCAGTTTATCAACCACATCACCCGCCCTTACCGAATACTCCGAATTCCTGAATGGCATGCCTCAGCATGTAAACTATTCCGTAAACCTAAAGGAAGCGTCCTTACCCCACAGTACTGATCTTCGTTGAAAATCTGAGGAGGAACTGCCGTGGGATTACCCGACTTGGTTCTCATCTCGTTCCGAACGTCTCCACCCACTGAAATGTCAATCAACTCAAACTGGATGTTTTTACTCTCCAGGATGCGCATCACCTCCGCCTGCTGCGACTTCACCTGTAAAACAGCAGAGCATGTCATCACATATCATCAGAAATTCAGACTGAACAAACAGCAGAGCAATGCTGGTTTGGCTGCACCAAAAAAAGATGACAGCTCAGCGCTGTATGCCTCCTCATGTACTGCACAAGAGAAAAATGCTATTTTATAGTATATAGTGATGATGGAGCTTTCTGCTGCCAGAATACATAACGCCAAGACTTTGACTACTAGATTTGGGGAAAGCCTAGCCTGTAGCATTAAGGAATTAATCTCAAGAATGACATGTTATGACCTTGTCCTCTTCATTCCATTAATAATTTGTTCATATCTTTATGACTACCAACTGAGAGAGGAGGGGAGAAAAGGGTGGGTGGGATAAGAGTCGATTTTCTTTCTTTCGATATAACTTGTGGACATCTTTTCTTTCAATGTTATAATTAAATACTAGGGCTGTAACGGTACATCGTGATGTAACGATGTGCATCATAGAGTTGGACGATGCATTCTGTTTATTAGTGCCACCGAATGCAGTTGCAATCATACGTCATGCTTGGAAACATCTCTCGCTTACTTTGATTTTCAGTTTAAGATGGTACTTATTTAGATTTACAATTTAAATAACCACATGTTGCTGTAGAAGCATTATTTAAAAATCCAAATTCTTTTCAACGCCACAGATTCAAGATTCTAGTTTGAATTTTACACATTATTTTTAATGGTTCAGAAATAAAAAGGAATGTTTTCACTCAATTACTTAACGTATGGTGAAGTTACAATAGAACATTTTGTTTACAATTTTAAACCTCTGTTTCTAGTCAATTCTGGGAAGAAACTTTTTGTTGAAAAACCTCCACAAGAAAGTGTGCATTGTTTGCACCATTTACAAGTCAGAAATAAAAAAGAATGTCTTTTACCGAATGTAAAAATCGTGACAAAATCGAATCGTATCCTGTATCGAATCGAATTGTGAACAGTGCATCGTTACACCCCTATTGGTTTAGAACAAGGCTTACGATCTGTAGAAATGTCCAAGTCTGCATTTCCATTATATTTATAGCATTTACCATATACCCTTATCCAGAGTGACAATTTAGCTAAACAATTGGCAACTGGCAGCTTTGCAGAGCACACTTACACCACTCATTGGTACCTCTATGTAAGTCCTACCTACATTTGGGGTCACCTTAAAGGGGGCAGGATTAATGGATAGTTTAACTGTTACTAGTGGATGTGTTTCACAAAAATTTAGTGCATACCACAATACATAAAATATAACCTCTCTAATCTCTAATCACAATGTTGTACCACACTGCGACACACTTTATACAGAGACACACAAAAGATGTTTGAACATGAAAGCTATGAGTTTGAGAATGAACATACAGGTTTAACAAGATAACTATAAAAGCCATTCATGAATGGCAGCACAAAAGCATAGCCCACCTCTCTGATAACAATGCTTCGGCATGTTTTTTAAACTCCCCCCATCTTTTTTGTTATTCCAGTAACTGTCTGGTACTAGACAAAAAGTCTGCCTAACTATTTTACTGATTTAGGATCATTGTCATCTTGAAAGTATATAAAACTGAACCTTGATGATCCAACATTATCTGTACAGTTTGACTCCATGCTACGGTATGGCAACTACCATGCCCTGCTGAATGCAAACGCCCATGCGGGCCATTTCAGAGGCAGCTCGGTAACCACAGTGAACAAAAACAGTACAGGAGAACGGAGAAATCTGTTTGAGCTACTAGGCCATTAACCTGTCAGTAAGCCTAAAGTTCTTATTGCCTTCCTGGACTAAACAGAAACAAAAGGTCAGGTATCTAATAAAACATCAGTCACCATCTTCAAACCTTGCATGGACAAAAAGTTGTCTTTAGGAAGATGTAAAACATGAAGCATCTCCAAACTACTCATAATGAGGTCACTAGTCCATTGGAAAACATTATATATTATACATGTTGCTTCACTTTCCGTCAAAACTGGTTTAGACTGACTGATAGATCTTTCCACAAAATGCCTAACTCAGATAGATCCTGGTTAACATGTTAAAACTTTTTTTTTTTTTAATCAAAAATTACTCTCACATGACATGGCATGCAGGAACAGCCCTAAATTGCACAACACACTTTTTGTACATGTTAGAAATTGCTCTACTTGTTTGAGACTATATTTGGGATAGTTTCGGTCAACAAGTTAAAGTAACAAATAATGCATGGTCTAATATTATTGATCATGTACAGAACAATACAAAAAGAGACTACTGGATCTGTACAGTACCAAAAAAAACGAGAGACTACTGGTCAGATACAGTACTGGAAACACTTGAAAACTAGGAAGTATCGGTTCTGTGCAGAACTGAAAAATGTGGGCATGTGAAGTAATAAACTTCAAGCTATTAAAAGTAGGGATTATCGATCAGATAAAATATGGAAAACTGGTACTATCGATAACATACATTACCCAAAAACTAGGACCATAATTATGGACAGTGCTGGAAAATCAGGACTACTGAGCTAGTACTGGAAAATTTACACTATCAGCCAGATCAAGAACATGAAACTAGGCTCAACAGTACTGGACAAACCAGGCCTTTATTAGGTTTTACTTGGGAAGTGTATTATAGCCAAATGCTGAAAGACAAATCAATAAAAAACAGAAGAAAAATATTTATCGACGTTATTTACCCCATGTCAACATAGGGTGACTTTAAATAAGTGTCATTAAAGGGTTAAAGGCCTTGGTATAAAAAGCTTGGTTGATGATTAATATTAAGTCTGACTAAGCTGGATTGAGGAAGTTAAAAGTACTTCAAGTATTATTTCAAATATATACACACCACATAAACCTATGGTTTAAACTCACTCATATTTGAGTCATGACATCCCAAATATACTGGTACAGTGCAGTTAAAAGCATTACTTGGCATTTGTAACTGTAATGAGTTCTGAATCATTTAGCATTTGCAAAGATCAGGTACTGATGACTGAAACGTGCTTAATGCTGCCATTTAGAGTGAATAAATTAAAAGCTCCTGCATACTTTATTACCCGCTGATTAATAACAACCCAGAAAAAAACGATTTTAGTACCAGTTATCTGCACACATGCCCAGGCCATCCTGACTTCCGCAGTTAACCGATGAGTTTGCATTTCCACACCGCAAAGTGCCAATTTACACAACAACGGGTCTTTATTCATAAATCACAAAAGTGAGTTGTTAAAGACTAGTAGAAACGTGCAAAGTTGTCCATGACTGCCTTTTACTCTAGGTCCAGAAAGACACCTAAGGCTACTAGAAAGACATTGGGTGTGTCTCTCCATGTCAAACGTCTAATTTTATGCTCCGCTCGCTCATGCAAACTATTAAATACTACATAAAAGGAATTATTCGAACCTCTCTTGAAGCGGTGACGGTCGTGTAATATAACTTGATCCCCATTGTAGCTGCTGTCCCTTTGTGTTTGTTCCTCGGCTATTAGCAGCCAGTTCACTTGCTTTGCAATCGCCTCTCCCACGCCATCACAAACCCGCTATTCGCTGTTCCATTTAAAGAGACAGCGCCAATACAAACCGTGCCATGGCTAAAAACAAATACACAAACCAACGGCCAGAGCTAAAAAGAAACTCACACTAACAACCAACATCAGTGAAAAGCCTTAATGGGGCCAAAATGTGACCAAAACAACCAACAACAGAACTAGGACGTTGGCGTGCTGGTCATTTAGCAAGAGTATACGATTTATTTCTTAGTCTGATGGTTTAAATGGTTTACACTGGTTGTTGCTGGTTTGGTGATGGTCTTAATAGTCTTTCTGGTAAAGCTGATTTGAAGAGCATACACCATATACATGCTAGCCAAGTATATGCTAGAGACTCAAACTAGCAACCAACATGAGTTTAAAAAAGCATACAATGAAACCTACATCAACATATATCCATTATAAAGCTTATATGACTTAAACCAACAACTAATGTCAGATAAAAGGCTTAAAATGAGACTCTAAGTGACACCTGAAAATAATTAAAATGTTCAAAATGAGGCCCAAACTGACAACTATCAGTTCATTAGTTTATTAATTCATTCACATACTTATCCACTTGATCCTGGACAGCGTTACGGGAGAGCCGGTGCCAAGCAGGTGGCATAGGGCACAAGGCAGGAACAACCCTAGATAGGACGCCAATCCATCGTAAAATAAAAATCATCATTATTTGAAGTTTAAATTGAGACCCAAGACAATTTAACAACTGGTAAAACCCCTAAAATTATACTCCTACCAACAACTGTCAGTTAAAAAGCACATAATGTGACTTGAACCAACAACTAACATTAGTTATAAAACTTAAAATGAGAGTCACATCATTGACATTAATTAATTCAACCCAACAATCAATGTCAGTTATATACAGTAGCTTCAAATGATACCTAAACCATCAACCGACAATAGCATAAAATGGGTCTCAAACCAACAAGAAACATTCAATCGAAGTAATAAAGGGCGTAAAAGTGGTTCCCCCACTATCTATAAAAAGGCTCTCAGAAGCTACTTTTGGGTAGCCTACCAGTTGGTGAGAGAGCGCTGACTGCTAGACATGCCTCTACAATGCACAATGTATGGAACCAGCTGGGATGCCAGCTTTGGCAACCCAGAGAGAATATACAGGACCAGTTGTGGGCAAATCTGTCTTAGTGGCATGTCTAGCAGTCAACAAGTGGTACACTACCCAAAAGTAGCCTCTGAGAGCCTTTTTATAGGGCAACGGGGGAAGCACTTTTACACTGTCTTGTGGCAAGACCCAGCATCTAATCAGACCACACCTGTAATCATTTACATATGTGCCTGTGACGTAACTGCATGCTGAGTTTTGCAGCAATTGACATTTCCATCTGAGTGTTTTATTTTTTTGTCAGTGAGTGTATAAAAACCAGGATACCTGGAGGAAACCTACATAGACATGGGGAGAGCACAAGTCTTAGGTCGCTGGAGCTGTGCAGAGCAGCACTACATGCTGCACCACTGGTCCTCATTACAGAAGACCGCTTTAACACTGCCTTCTGAAGAACTAAGATGCAATGAACAAACACATTAGTACAGCAACGTGTATTGTCACAAAACAGACACCCCAAATGCAAATCTACAAGAGACCAGTAAAGTTCAGCTTTGAGTCTGTGTGTTTTTCTTCTAAAAGATTTTTTGTCTTCATAAAAGTAGCCAGTTATAGCCATGGGGATTGGCTTGGCACTGCAGATCAGTGCCCTAAGGCTTGGCATCAGGAAGATAACTCTTCACTGAGAATGTGTAATAACTGTTATTTTACACGGAAGAGCGTTAGGTTAAAAATACAGAGAAGTTTAGGGACGTTTGTGAGAATACTTCTGCATTTTGAATGGATGAGTGATTTAAAAAATGGATAATAATACAAATAAAACATGACAGCCAATAACTTTGCTGGTATCACTGCCACAGCACAGTTAGTGTATAGGCTATTGATTTAGTCACTATGCATGTGTGTGTGTGTGCACACGACTGATATAGATATCGCCACAGAGCTTTTACATTTTTAGTTGGCTCACTTAAATCATCCTGCACATCTGGCAATTGCGTCAACAATATGAATTTAAAGTGAGGAATGAGTAAAAAGCACAAAAGTTGAGTGCTGCAGGAAACACCTTCAGCAATGTTTGCTGTTAACAGTATACAACTCCAAAATTATTGGCAGCTGAAAAACACAGCTCAAGTGAATTTGAGACATTCTTAATTTCTGGATTCTCAGGACTCAGTGCTGTTAGATTACACAAAGTACTACATACAGGGATGCTAATACAGTAATTATGTCATGTTATTTTGGTAAAAACAATGGTCTGGCTTAAATGGCATGTAATTCGAATATGGAATTACAGTACTCCTAAAACAACACTCCAAAGCATTAACTAGAATATGTGAAGTGCACACAATGCATGTCCTTATCTGTTAAAGCAGATGTGTTTGCTCTACAACAGATGATAAGAAAAGCACAGGGAGCAGTATGGAAGTAAAGGACCACACCCTGAAGGGCCCTTAAACGCTACATGTTGAATAAAACAGCAAACCAGTGTATATGGTGATTGGACGCTAGTATACTGGTCAACCAGCTTTACCAGCAAGGCCATTCCGGTTCACCAGCTAAACCATCACCAGACCAGCATGAACTTGGACAAATACAGAACATGGAACTCTTATGATCAGCATAGCAGCATCCATAGCCAACACATGTTGGTCTTTGCTGTTTTCTTAGCATGATACAGATAAAATCAATACTTCTTCGTTAGTTTGTACAACACAACAGTAAAGTATGGAAAGTAAGTAGTAGTAGGTTTGAATATGGCGCACAGTTCTTGTTGTACACCCTTATGTGCCTTCCGTTCCCGTGTGAAATAGTGATGTGTCGGTCGCAAACGATCCGGCTCTAAGAGCCGGCTCTTTGAAATGAACGACGGGAGCCGGTTCCTGATTGTGAGCCGATTTATATATTTTTTTATTATTATATTTTTTGCTTATTGCACTTCTGGTTAGATGCTAAACTACATTTTGTTGCGTTGTACTTGTACATGTGTGATGAAATAAGTTTGAATCTAATATATATATATATATATATATATATATATATATATATATATATATATATATATATATATATATATATCCCCTCATAGAGAATCTTTTCTAAAGCAGGTCAGATCACAACAGAAAGGAGAAGCAGGATCAACCCCTCAAAGATGAGATCCTTAGTTTTTTTAAATGCCAATTTTCATTAAAAACTGTAACCTGGATGCTGCTTTTTTTGCACAGTTTTTACTTATGTTTTGTTTTGTTGATGATGTCTTGTTTCCCTGTATTTAGTTGCAAATTTACAAATAATACACATAATCAGAGACCTGAGACCAGATTGGACCTGTAATTGAGATGGGTCTTCGTTTTTGTATTTTATTTTACTGTGTTCCATTGTGAGTATATAAATAAAAACCATATTATTAACAACAAACATTGGATGTTATGTGTTTTACATTAGTAATTCATTTTACACATAATTTGGTAATAAATTAAGATACAAAAAAAACTAAAGAGCCACTTGGGAGCCGAAAGAGCCGGCTCTTTTTAGCGAGCCGAGCCAAAAGAGCCGGCCCTCTGAAAAGAGCCGGAATTCCCATCACTAGTGTGACACCAGGGGATTCAATTCAATTTAGGCCAACCGATTCATTTCTGATTTGGATCATCTGAGTCAAACGTACGACTGCACAGCGCCATCTGCTGTTCAAGAGGCAACGTTGCCACATTTGCGATTGCGTTTTTGTTGTAATGAGCAGCTCTACAAACGAAATCATAACATAGGAAGTAGGGGTTCTCCCACTCTTGGCGCTGAGAATAATTGGAAAATACCTGTAGCTGTGAAAATACAGAAATCTGTGTTTCTCTATAGCAATTCACTTTCTTATGATGTTACATCCTTGTGAAAGTCAAACCGAAAAACAGCAAACTTATCTCATCCGTTTATTATTACACAGTTTCTATGCTGTCAAAGACCATCACCAAACAACGTGAATTATATTAATCTCCCTCAGCTCACTCTTACACATGATTTGCACCAGCATGGTAGACGCACATTTTACATTTACAGCATTTAGCGACTTACAATTGATACAATCCAAGCAATTGTGGATTAATGGCCTTTCTCACGGACCTAACAGTGACAGCTTGGCAGAGGTGGGATTTGAACCCTTGACCTTTTGGTCTATAGTCCAGGACCTTAACCGCTAGGATAACACAGTCCACATCACAAATTCACGCCATAATGAAAGCTCACGTTACATAAAAGGTTCCCAAATATTTGCTTTTGTCTTACTTTTGTCTGAGCTGTTTATGCCTTTTAAGACTTCACACCAGAAGTCTCCTCAACCAAACCTAGGCTGGATACAGTAAATATCAGGATGTGGTGTAACTCAAACTGCTCCTGATAAACTGCTGGTTGCCATGAGAAACTGCAGTGACTCTCATCCCAGGAAAAAATGTACTGTGAATGTTCATAGTAAAACTGTGAGTTGCTTAACAGTTTTAATGTGAATTTTCACAGTTTGACCATGAAGTTCACAGTTATACTATGAATTTTTGATAGTAATTTGGCCACTTCATGGTTCTACTGTGAAATTCCCTAGTACAACTGTAAACTTGGTTGACTATGAACTGACCATGAATTATTTCACAGTTGTACTATGAATTTTGGTGGTAATTTGGCCACTTCACGGTTCTACTGTCAAATTTCACAGTACATGTTTTCCTGGGTTTAAACGATGACCAAATATTTAAAATATTATGTTTAAATCTCTCTCACTTTCACAGATGTCTCCATGAAGATCCGGACTGGATCTCTGTGATGCTGCTTATCATGAAAAGCACTACCAAATCTTCTTCCATTCTTTATAATATGTGTTTAGATCAGCACTTTATCAAAGTGATGCTTTCTGTGCTGAGATGGTAATTTATTTTGAAAATCAGACCACAGGGACGATGTCTGGGAGGGGAAATTAGCCAGGGGCGAATCCCCGGGGAGAACGTAGGGACATGTCCCTCACTTACGGGACCCCAAATATATATTGTAAACATAACTGTCCAATATAGTATAGACTATTATTTATAGTCACAACAATCATTTTTAAGTTTTGAAGGATTGTACCCCCCCTTTCACATGCCTCACAGTGGTTTGGTCCACTACCATAACCCAAACCCTCACGCGTTATTTTATACTGTTAAAACTGCTAAATTATAAAGTATTGTACATATTTAAGTTGCCCTACATTCGGTGGCATAATTGTCCATAGCTATTAAAGAGTTTAGAGACGGCTACAATAAGTAAATATTTCTGAAGTACATTTGGTTTGATTTAGTTTGGTTATTAACTGAAGTATTTCTTCTGCTTTTTTAACTCAAAGCTCAAAATATGTTCTTGTCAGGCTATTGTAGCAGACTCTGAGATTCGACCAGTAACATATATTTAATGACCACAGTGCAATTTCATACTGAAGTCATCTGAATGATGGATTTAAAAAAAGATTCGGTTAGATGAAGTAATCCTTACATACTTATTATACTTAGGAAAACTTCGCCCACATATGGTGTGCCATCTACAGGCCAGTCAAGGTATTACATTTAATACAACAATACCTTTTTTTGGTTTTACCTTTGGCGCCCCACTCAAGGATTGCTTTAAAGAAATTTTACGGTGTATTGTTAATGTGAAATGTCATTGAAATGTGGGGGCCCTCCAGGTCTGTGCCGTGTGTCTACAGACCCAGCATCCACCCTGTGGTCTGAGTGCTGTGACGTGGGAGGCTTACGGTGAAGCAGTAACGTCCTAGAAACTTTGCAGTGCCAGGAGTCTGAACACAACTTCGAAATGCACCTCAGCGGTTCAGCTATGCAAAGTCCAGTATGGTTCCAAGGAACCAAAGTCCAGATGTGAGAGCTCCTGGCCATATTAAGTTCAGGTGTATGGTGTCATGGCATCAGAAGTTTGGGTTTGCGCTTTGTGTGTTTCTGGCTGTGTGTTTCCAGGGTGATTTTGTCTCACCAGAGGCTCCTGGGTGTTATCACTCCTCTGAGTGGGGGCTGGGCTTGGGCACAGACCTAGATAGATAGATAGATAGATCACTTTATTAATCCCAGAGGGAAATTTGTGTGTCACAGCGCCATACGTCATACAAAAAGGGGAAAGCTAGGGTGACATCACATGCACACACACATACGTGTGTGTATAGTGAAGACAAGAGAGGTATAAGGAGAAGTCACTGAGAAGTCACAGTGGCTAAAGTGCTGGATATTGATCAGAAAGTCCAGGGTTCAAGTCCTTGCTTACCCAAGCGTGTTAAAACATTTCTAAATCCCAGTGCATAAGTAGAATTAGCCTTTTAAAGTGGATTCAGTCACATCTGGCTTCTACGTCCTTCATTAACACTTAGGCTAAATGGTAAGAGTGTTGGTTATGATAGTCAGCAGTGATGGAGAGGGGGTGGATATTAGCCTCACTGCCAGTTGGTGCCCAAGACCGCAGATGTCAATAGGGACCACATGGGGATGGGAGTGGAGGGGAGTGGCGCTGGGAAACAGAAGGGATGGGGCTGGTTGGAAATGAGTAGGCAGGGGCTGAAGAGTGCTAGCATTTCTCTGCTGTTCCCTTGATCTCCTGGGACCTTGGCTGTCTAGCTGCCCCTGTCACTTCGTATTAGCAGACGTTCTGGTGTAGCACCTGCTCCTTACATTAGTGCTTAGAGGGACTCTCTGGGGAAGGGTGGGGGTAGTTACAGAGAACATTTTATGAACAGTCAACATTTTTTGTAACTTGCTTGGGTAAAACCATGTTTGTAGAATGATCAAATACGTTTGTATCCTGTATTCATTCACTGATTTCATTTTGACCACCCTGGAAGCTAGCATTATCTGGTTTTGAGCATTACATTGGAAGGTTTAGCTGATAAAATGTCAAGCAAGTGTAGTTACAAAATAAATGTGCCAGTGAAAGTAATTTGGGCCAGTAGATATAAAGGCTGGATAAGGTTACTGTGGTAGCCTAGCGGGTAAGGTACTGGACTATGGACCAGAAGGTCCAGGGTTCAAATCCCACCTCTGCCAAGCTGCCACTGTTGGGTCCTTGAGCAAGACCCTTAACCCACAATGGCTTGGATTGTAAGGTTGTATGAATTGTAAGTCGCTCTGGATAAGGGCGTCTGCTAAATGCTGTAAATGTAAATGTTAGAACACCCTAGATCTAAAATTCTAAATTCTAAATTCTAAAAGAATTTCAAACTGTTTCCACTAGTACTTGACAGATATGAAATTATATGATTAATCTGAGTTTGCAAAGATGGGAACATTCTGGAGAATATTGCTGGACATTTTGCTGGAAATATTAAAACTAAGGAACAAATGAACCATTTGGTTCCTGTGATGATGCAAATAAATGACATAATTTTAAACAACATATGAATCTTCTTTAAATTGTGTCCTGTTTTCAAAGTGTAGTGTTTTTGCTGCCTATAAACCACACAGAAACACGCAAGTTCAGTACATCAATAATACTCTTGTGTTTCTATCCATGTACTAATAGTTAGGTCTTACTAGTTTAGGTATCCTGATAAAAAAAACAGCACCAGACACTTAGATTAAAAACATTTTAAGTGTTTTACATAGGCAAAATAAAACAATAGCAAACAAAAATGTCAAGTCTTGTTCAAAACCCAGCATATTTTGTGTTTTGGTGAACCAGCTTTCCCACGACCATTCACATTCATCAGCAAAAGCATCACTAGACCAGCACTAACCAGCATAAACCAACTTGGACCAGTTATGGAAACTGAATCTCACATGGTCTTACTAATTGACCAGCATAGCAGCATTCAAAATACAACGTATCCTATTCTTTAGCAGGGAACATCAGCAGTTAACAACTTGCTAATACCATCAAATGCCTGACAGGAACTCTAACAAAATACCCAACATGTAGTATTTAATATGACAGTCAGTCCTAAACTATGTTCATTTTTCATTTAGTTTGGACAAGATTGTGGACAAGATGCTGCCTTAATAAGAATAATATTTATGTAGTCATTGAAAAGCAGCGTGTGGTTACACAATGATAAAATCTAAGCTGCCCAAGGAGGTTTTTTGAGTCTTGGTTCTCCCACATCACATTTTTTCCTTGCCACTGCCGCCCTAGGCTTGCTCACTTTGGGCCTAGATATTTATGAAGCTGCTTTGAGACAATGCTCTGTTGTAAAAAGCACTATATAAATAAACTTGATTTGACACAAAATAGAGTAAATTTGCCATTTTGGACCAGATTAGACATTAATGTATAGGCTACCCTGATAGCACATGTGCTACTGGCCCAGTTCTGGTCTACACTTGTCTTTCCCTTGGGCCACATACTGCCATGGAAAGGCAGCGATGATTTAATCCTAATTTTCTGGGCAACAATTAGACCAAAATTTAGACAGAATCCCACATAAATGTTACATAAGGTAGATTACACTTGGGCAGGGGTGTTGTCAGGGAAAGATATTATGTTGGCTTGGTGTGTAGCACTGCCGCCTCACCGCAAGAAGGTCCTGGGTTCAATCTGGTGGAGCAGCCTGGGCCCTTTCTGTGTGGAGTCTGCATGTCCTACCTATGTCCATGTGGGTTTACTTTGGTTACTTTGGTTTCCTCCCACAGTCCAAAGACATGCATGTTAGGTTAATTGATTATTCTACATTGGCAATGACTTGAGTGTATTTATATGACTAGTCTTGATGTAACCTTATGTACAGATGAACCTTGTGTGTGTCGCTGAAATGACCACTGATGCTGATAGCGATGTTAAATAAAAGCAAATAAACAAACAAAGAAATATCGAGCCTCTAAAAATACACACATTTTTTTTGGGCTTACTTAGTCACAGGCCCTTAGAATCACTTTACATTTACATTTATTTACATTTACAGCATTTAGCAGACGCCCTTATCCATATTGACTTACAATTAATACAACCTTACAGTCCAAGCAATTGTGGGTTAAGGGCCTGCTCAAGGACCCAACAGTGGCAGCGATGGGATTTGAACCCTGGACCTTTTGGTCCATAGTCCAGTACCTTACCCGCTAGGCTACCACAGTTCCCTCCCATATGAAGTCCCTGCTTGTGGGCCACATGGGCCAGTGTCTCAATGCTGTGATGAACTTTGTTGTAACTGGCAACAGCTTTGCCAGCGTTTCTTCAAAGTACACTTGCCATTACCATAACTGAGCCCCAAACGCCTAAATTGAGCCATATTTGACCCAGAACTGTCTGCTATGTGGGTATTTTCACCAGTGTATTTATCAGTTACTGCATTCCTTCAGGTATGTTGTTGAAACGTCTGCTTTTATTGATTGATAATAAGACAAATAAGGAAAAGACAAATAAATAAAAGTAAAACCAGAGGGTTACTTTTATAAAGTTTCGCGTTAAACACTTCGGTGGGTCTCCTTGGTTACGGTGCTGCTGCAGCAGCCTAGCTGAGCGTGGAGCTTGTGAATGCTGATTGGACAACGCCAGTCTGCGCTCGCTCCTGATTGGTGCTTACGCTAAGGACAATTACGTCATTCCCACGCAGTCCTCCCTTTTACTAGAAACTAAATACGGGGTGAGAAACCGTGGGATAATTTTACACCTCGCTTTGATTGTTTGGGTCTGTGAATAGAAAAGCGCGTAAAAAGAGCGGGACGAGCTGAATTGTCGCTCCGTATTGATGCGTTAGATGTAAAGGTAAGTCCGCGCGCTGCTGGGTTAATGCGCTGTGTGATGGAGCGATGGAGGGATTTGTTGACATTTTTTTCACATTAGGCGCCATTTTCAGACATTGTGTTTACCCCTCTGATGGTCCCGTTATGTGCGGGATCAGAGAAATCCCTTATTCGGTTTGACATCTCATTGCACTAGCCGCTTCACTGGTACGTTTGATTGGTGTAATAATTTAATATGCGGTGTGTTTTTGTTATCAGTGCTTTTGTTGCTTGGTGGAATTAATGTAATACCTAAATCGCTTAATATTCATTTTCCCCCTTCTTGTTTTTGCCCGATCGCATATAGTTAGTAAAGGATTTAATTCCCTGCGTGTATTTATACTTATTCCGTATTCATTCTGTTGGATAGCAAACCGATTTCCAGGGCATCATTGCAGGTGTGGGCATTTGGTCTGTGGATCAGAGCGGAGATAAAGTAGGTTAAGAGAAATGCCGTCCCAAGTCCTGCTCAATAGTGCCAGAGCCGAGTCCGAATTAAGACCGAGACCAGATTAAGATTTTTTCATCATACTAGAATAAAAAGAAGAAAATGGAAAATATAAATCAGATTTCCCCTGCATCAGAATGTCATTCACTTTACAGTCATTATCATTCATTATACATGACATTTACAGCATTTAGCAGACGCCCTTATCCAGAGCGACTTACAACTTATACAATCTTACAATCCAAGCAATTGTGGGTTAAGGGTCTTGCTCAAAGACCCAACAGTGGAAGCTTGGCAGAAGCAGGATTTGAACCCTACACCGTCTGGTCCATAGTCCAGTATCTTAACCGCTAGGCCACCAAAGTCCCAAAACTTGGACGCTCGTCGTCGGGGAATCGAACCCCGGTCTTCCACGTGACAGGCGGAGATACTGTCCACTATACTAACGAGGATAAGATCATATATATTAATACACGAAATCATATATAGCCTACAATTATTACGTCTTGATGAGTGATGATTCTGTTTGCCGCCTTCTCTCACGTCACCACATAAACTCAGCTGAATATAGCTAACAACATCAATACTATCCATTTTTATTATTAAATGTGAAAGCATAATAGTAACATAATAATAATAAATCTGCCCTCAAACAAAAACCACCTAAATATACTAAGTAAAGCCAGTGGCTGAAAATGCACTTACAATCTTAATGTCAGACTATTCCAATAAAAAAAAAAAAAAAATTCATTATTCATTATTCATTGATTGGATACTGAACGAGAAGAGCAGTAACTTGCTTTTCTGTTATCCAGTCAGTGCAGATTTTATTTGGCATGAAAAGCAATAACTGGTGTACATGTATTCTGTTTGATGGACTGTTGATATTCAGTGACTACAGAAACAAGTAAAGTTTATAATTACCCTTACCTCAGATAGACACATTGGATCGGTAGGTCTCGACAACAATTTACATTTACATTTACAGCATTTAGCAGACGCCCTTATCCAGAGCGACTTGCAGTTGATGGAATCTTACAATCCAAGCAATTCTGGGTTAAGGGTCTTGCTCCAGAACCCAACAGTGGCAGCTTGGCAGATGTGGGATTTGAACCTTAACCACTAGGCCACTACAGTCCCAATTTCCCAGTCCACAATTTCCGAGACAAGACAGAGACCATTGATTTATGGTCTTGAGACGGAGACCAGACTTGAGTATTTCTCAGTAGAGCCCAATGATTGTTAACATCAAATCATTCAAAATCTAGAGACTTTATCAGATTTTATTTCATTCACTTTGTTTGCTGTTCAACTGGGGTTGCCAAACCACTTGCGAATCAACTCCATGACTCCATTAATCTGCATTTTCCGGAGTGGAAAAATTTATTTAATATAATATAGGTATAATATAATTCCACAGAAGCTTTGAAATACTAAAATTTTATTGTTGCGAAACTTCTGGTGGGAGTTGTGTATGTGTGTACTGGGTAGTAAGTGGTGTGTTGTGTGTAATAAATAAACAAACTGCTGAAATGTTACCCAAATTGAACACAAAAAAATGGGACAAAAGTTAAATCTCTGGCAGTTTTGTTTACATTATGGTCACTAAATTGGCAACCCCTGCCAACTTGAATATCTTGAATGTAGAGGGGCGGGACATTCGGGACTCCGCCCATCCCAGCCCCTCCCATGAGAAGGAAAACGAAGGTTAGGCGAATTTTTTAGATACTGTATATTCAATGTATATAAATACTGTATGTAGTGTAAGTACAGTATGATTTCACAATATTCCAAAAAGTATCTCATGATGTTACACAGTCATGCTTGGCTTTCTCTGTCTTCAAGTGCCCTCATAAATGCTCGATGAGGTTTCAGACAGGGGATGCTGGAGGACAGTCCATGACAATCAGCACTACTTGCTCTTCTTTGGTCTTCAAGTAGTTGTTGCAAAGCTTTGAGGGGTGTTTTGGGTCCTGCTACGGTATGAATCCGCCACAAAGATCCAAACACTTATTTTCACTAGTGCTCTCAGACTTTTCTCAGTAGTATCCATCCAGTCATCCCAAGTAGACAGGGACTTGAGGACCCTCTGCCTGAATGAATCGTTCTATTTGAAAGGCTACCTGTGTGTCACTCCTGAATTTTTCGTGATATTTACAATCCTGTTAATGATGAATATTTGGGAGAGAGAGAGAGCAAAGGTCCTGAGGCCTGGAGGAAAATGCGGAGGACTACTGAAAAGGAAAGAGGAAGGCCGGTTAAAGGACAGATGCAGCTAACCCTACACTAACCCCTTCTACATCTGTACATCCACAGAGAGAGAGAGAAAGAACGAGAACTCCTCTCTAATTCCTCTCAGTGGCGATTAATTTTAAAGCCGCTTTCCTGCCTTAAGCCCACTTTCTGCATTCCGTCACAAACCGTGTAGCATTAATGCACTCTCATTCACTCGTGTTTTTCTCCTGTACTGTAGTAGTAGTAGTAGTAGGTATGTTGTGTTAGTAGATATATTGAAATGGCAGGCCTGCATGACTGGACACATGTAGAGATGATCAAGGCTTTGGCGGGTTATGACTGATAAACTGATAGTTAGCTTTACTGGTAATTTGTTATAAATACGTCATTAACCTGCTGTATAGTTGTTATTCCAGTGATTTGTATGTGCCTTTATTTGCAGGCATATGTGTGATATTCCTTTCTAATGTGATGTTTTGTTGTAATGTGGTATTAAATCTGTGATTTCCAGACCAAGAGCGGTCCTTATACTAGGTGGAAAAAAGACTTTATTATGCTGAATGGTGAATTCCAGCATCCTTTTCAGCACAGTTGCACTGTGCTATCTGGCTTTCGGTGTTCTCTTTGGAGTGCTTCCTTTTAAGTCCTGCCTCACAGAATGTATTGTGGATGTTAAACCGCACATGGCTGTATTTTATGCTTGGTACAGATAATATTTGTAATAATTAAACATTCACATTCACGTTTTTCATTCTTATGACGTTTCTTTTGCTTTACTTGGTGCTCTGTTGCTAGTTCGAACCAGTTTTGGCTGACACCCAGAGAAACACTGGGATCGTTGCAGCTCCAATTATTGTCATAAATGATATGATTTATCCACAGAATTCGGCTTTCATCAATAGCCTCATTAATTGGGTGATCTGAGATGCTGCTGTATGTTTATTGCATTTGGAGCACACAATGCCCCATGGTGATTACACCACTTAGTCTGACCCATCCTGGTGTCCACCCCATTACCCCATCACTTTATTCAGTAGTGATCCACTTTAAGCGATCACATTACAGTCTGCACTAAAGCAGCTGTGATCATGACTAATTCTGTGTCATTAACTCTGCCCTTTTCTCTGGAGTAATTAATAGAGGTCATGCAGGCACAGTGGGGCACAAGAGCATTCATGTTGTGTTTGGACAGGATATTAATGCCCTAACGCAGTCTCTCATCTCCTCTATGATCCTTATTGGACTTTGGTGCATCTCACCAAAGCATAACATTATTATCCTTATTATTAAGGTAATTAAACTACTCAACCCACTTAAGAAGTGGGCGTGTACCACCTTCTCTTTGCCTGTAATTTTTTAATATCATCTCATATTATTTTTTTGTTTGGATATACAACAACAAATGGTAACAATATTCCAAACCATGTCCTGTGCCAGTTAGATGCTAAAAACAAACTGGTGCACTCTACACACCAGTCAGCACCTTGGGGTAAATGCTGTAATCAGGAGCGTCCAAAACTCGTCACAGCACCACTGAATGATGAACAGTTGGACGTTAACGTATACATATTTCAGAATCTATATTGCATATTTTATCCTTAGTGACTGCCATGACGACAGACGAAGCGGAGAGTTTGCACAAGAAGCAGGTCCATGAGCAGCAGCAGCAGCAGGAAGAGGCCGAGCTTGGAATTCAGGAGCCTGGCCCCTCTGAGCCCCATCAAGATGGCTCGCCACCAGCTCATGGCGTCTCAGAGGAGGAAGAGCACCTGAAGCCACGTCAGCGCACCTCAACTGGCCGTGGCCTTTCCCGCCTCTTCTCCTCCTTGCTGAAGCGTCGCTCGCAGTGCTCAGAGGGAGACGGGGTCAGCGTGGAAAAAGGCCAGGAAAAAGGGGGCCCGGACAACCCCAAAGCGCCCATCGCAGACCCTGAACCTGAGCTGCGCATTGAGGGAGACGCAGCGCTAGATCTGCACTCCATTAGTAGCTCTGAGAACCAGGTGAGCAGGAGAAAGGGAGCCATGGACACTCAAGTTTTGTGAGCCAATTACTTCTGGTTCCTGCTGAAAAATTGTACCTCTAACTCATTTTCAAGCCTTTCAGAGAACTAGTTGAAGTGCAAAAGAAAGCTTTGTAGTGAATTTCATGAACTTGTTGGTTACTCTCACATGGGGCCACCCCAGTCTGCCACAGACCCTAGACTTTGAGGAACCTCAGAAACTCAAGATGAGATGGAAGGCACCACTGAGGTGGAACACCAACACGAGACCTGGGGCATGGCCAGGACATTACCCGGTGGAGATATAACAGATAATCATCACCTCAAGAGATGTAATATGAACAGAGTGGCTCAATTCTGACTGGTTCCAATTCTGAGCTTCCCTGGTTCGTATCCCACCTCTGGTGAGGTGATGATGGAGCCTCAGATTGCACACTCTCTCTGTGTGTCTTCTGTGTTTGCTCCTGCTCTTCACCAGGGACCTCCCATCTCTTTCAGTCACGGAGTTCATCTTGGGATATTGGTTTGTGGTAGTGCAAGGGGTGCCCCCTAATAACTGCCAAAAAGTCACTGATACTTAGAACAATAACACTGAAATCTTGTGAGTAACCAAGTATCAATTCCTCCGAGTAGTGACACATGACTTAGTGCATGTGGAAGCTGGTTTAAACGGCTATTTTTAAAAATCATAACAATATTCTCTCAACAAAACAAAGAAGAGCAGGACTTCAGTGGGGGCACCCCTGATCGACACAGTTTGTCATGCAAACTCCCAGCCCCGACCCAAATTGCCGATACTCTGGAGCCTCTAGTGAGGTAGCACCAGGAACCGGTTTTATTCTCCATTTTTCCAGAACGACTTATTCCCTGAGAATGATCATCGTCAGAATGCCACTAATTCTGGAGCTGACTGTTTCCTTTACAGATTACAGCTAGATTAGTGGGAGTTAAAAACATAATACATGCCTTTATTTGTCTGGCAGGTTATAGCGGATCAGAAATGCATCAAAGAGGGAGAGGAAAAGAAGGTGGAGAAACAAGAACGGAAGGAGAAGAAAGAAAAGACGGATAAGAAAGCAGCCAAGAGCAAGAAAATCGAGAAGACGGAGAAGGCACAAGAAAAAGAGAAAGTGGAGAAAAAAGAAAAGAAACAGAAAAAGAACAAGCGCAAGATCAAGAAAGCAGAAGAGGATAATGTCGCGGTGCTGGAAGAAGAGCCCAAGGCTAAGGAAGAGGAGACGGTGGAGGCTGTAGAAGAAAAAGCAGCTGGAGAAGAAGAACGAGATGAAGGAAAAGAGGCTGAGAAGACCCCTGCGGAAGAAAGCAAGGCCCCTAAAGCCCAGCGGCGACCCAGGGTCATGCACTGCAAAGTCACACTGCTGGATGACTCGCTATTTGAATGTGAACTGGATGTACGACTCGCACACAGACACACAGTTATTAATCATAACACTCAGTTAAGTGGTCAAATCCATTAAAAGCTCTCGTCTATCTACTATGTTTGTATTTAGAAACACGCCAAAGGCCAGGAGCTGTTTGCAAAAGTGTGTGACCACCTGAATCTGCTGGAGAAGGACTACTATGGTTTGGCCATCTGGGAGACACCAATTGTTAAGGTGACTACAGTTCATAATTCATCACTTGTGTTATTATTGGAGTGAATTAATGGCCTTCATTAAGGTGGAGGTTTTTAGTCTGGCGGGGGCGGGTGTGTGAAATTCAGACACTCAGGCGCAAGATGAAATCTATTCATTTTTGCTCGTTTTAACTCTGTCTTTCTCTCAGACGTGGCTTGACTTTACGAAGGAGATCAGACGGCAAGTCCAAGGTGAGAAATTTAAGAGTTCTACACTAGTTCTACTCTTGGTACAAGTATTTCCCATTGCATAACATGACGGCGTTCTTGATTTGATTGTTTGTAATATTTAGGCAGCAGCTATGATTTTACATTCAGTGTGAAGTTTTACCCACCCGATCCAGCCCAGCTGTCTGAAGATATCACCAGGTAAACGTTTTTCATAATTAGCCTAAATACAATACACTATTCTCATCTATCTACCTATTCATTAAATCATGCGTCTATTTATAGCTGTCCAGCCATTCAACCATGCATCTATCCTTCACTTCACCCCCCTTCTATTTATCTGTCCATTCATTCGTCCTCCCTCCCATCCATCCATGCATCCACAGATACAGTACTGTGCAAAAGTCTTAGGCCATCATTAGTTTTGTTGTTTTTTTGCAGTGGTATAATGACCATACATTAATTATGCTATAATAACATTTTGTCAACGATTGGACCCCAAAATTTCGAAACCTGGATTTGTCACTCCATAATACTCATTTCCACTGATCTTCATTCCAATCTTTGTGATTTTCGGCATATCTTAGCCTTTTCAATCTGTTCCCCACTCCTGAACAAACTACTTTGGACAGTAGAAGGGTCAACTAGGCATTCCAATGAAGCTGCTGTTGCTCAAATGTAAGGGGAGATCACACTAAATACTTCCCACAGTAGCCTGTAGAAGCTTTCTGGGTGTATTCTAAATAGAGACCAAGAAATTCAACCCCTATCCATCTTTGCTTCCATATACCTCTCTGTCCATCCCACATCCTTCCCTTGTCTATTCAGTCATCCAGGAGTTAATGCACCATGCATCCATTCTTTACTCTCTCAAGATGTTATTCTTGCTGATTTAACAGTTATAAGGTAAATTCATTAACAACACTTGTTGCACATGTGTAAAAATACATTTTATAATCTGAATTTCAAAACTGCAACCAGTATAATGGCAAGGACTGTAATATGGGCACACTTGGTGTAATGGTCTGGTGATTTCCAGAGGCTGCCATTAACTCTCAGAGACTCCCACTTTGCTATGGAACACACTGTGGAAAAGGCCTTCTAACATCTGTTATGGGAAATTGTGTAATCAGACGTCTTTGCTTTGGCCCACAGGGTACAGGTATAGGATCAGAAATAAGGTCACGATTATAGACTTGTGCTTCCTCTTTCTGTCAGTCCCAGATGCCAGCAGCGAAAATGCGGTTTTCTGAGAGCCATTGGGAAACCTTATGGGGTTACACATAATGTGGCAGGAAAGTGTGAAGTCATACATTAAAAAACAAACAACAAGGAAATAGATATATCCAGTGAAATACAATTTCATGGCAAAAACTGAAAAGCTGAGAGGCATTGTGAGGTCAAACTAATAAGCTGTTAGTTCAATATAAAATTGGACTCATGGCTGCATTAAGTACAGATTGATGGGGCACAGCTTTAAGGCAAATGATATGACCATATCTTCATTGACAGCTAACAACTAACAGCTGTGCAAACAGCTGTTGATGCCATTTCACACAACAACCAATGGACCAAAACAATAACAACACAGCTGGGAGTTTTTGTTAATCACTGTAGAGCTTGACGCTGTGTCATCACAATTTAAATCAGTCAGGCTATTACTCCGTCATGTTGTTTACAGAAGAGGTGTTATATATGTTTAGCACCATATTTGTTACGCACCATAATTGTGATAATGGAGGTGAGTGCCAAATCCGTACAGATTTCCTGTTGCTGCTGGTACCTTAAAGGACATTTTGGGCAGTTTTTATCATCCCTGGTTTCTGGTGAGGCAGAATATCTGGAAAATCACACAAATATGCAACCTTGACTTTTAGTGACCAAGAACCATTCATCTGGACTTTCAGCATCAGGGAAGCAAAATTGATTAGGCATGTTCACTCACCGGTCACTTTTAGGTACACCTCCTTGTTTCTACACTCATTGTCCAGTTTATCCGTTCCACTTCCATAGAGAAGCACTTTGTAGTTCTACAATTGCAGACTGTAGTCCGTTTCTTTACATACCTTGTTAGTCTCCTTTACTCTGTTCTCTAATGGTCAGGACTCAAACAGGACCATCACAGATCAGCTACTATTTGGATGATGGATCATTCTCAGCACTGCAGTGACACAGACTTGGTGTTGGTATGGCAGTGGTATGTTAGTGTGTGTTGTGCTGGTATCACTGGATCAGACACAGCAGTGCTGCCGGAGTTCTTAAACACTGTGTTCACTCACTGTGACACATCCATCTATCACATCTATCTGTTGCTGCACAGTTTGTGTTAATCATCCTCTAATCCTTCATCAGTGCCCACAGGATGTTGGTGGCTGGACTTTTTTGGCTGGTGGACTATTTTCAGTCCAGCAATGGCACTTATGATGGAAAATTAGTCCTGGTTCACCACTGGCATTCCAAGTGATCTCAAAGTTGTCTGATGGAGTTAAGACCAGGCTTTGTGCAAGCCATCCAAATTCTCCATCAAAGTTAAACCATTTCTTTATGGACACCATTTTAGGAGGACAGGGCAGAAAGTCCTTGAAATGACTTGGGGAGTCGATTGGAGAGTATGTGGTATGGCTGAAATAACAGATCACTAATTAGAATTGGTGTCCACATACTTATGGCCGTCCATGTAATGAATTCAACTTACAGTATCTTCATTTCTGTGTGGTTTACCAACCAAAAACAGGATGAAATACGAAGACGGCACTTTTGGCGGACTTTAGACACGTCGCTTAGAATTTCAGTTTCTAAGAGTTTATTTGAATCTGTGACTCTTGGGGAAACAGTGTTTTGTAATTGTAGAATATAATTCAGTTCACTTACATTGCAAATGAATTGCTCTATGCCACTGGTAAGTGTACTCAACATGAGCCTTTGTGTTTTATCCTGCTGTTCTACAGGTACTACCTGTGTCTCCAGCTACGCAAGGACATTATGAGTGGCCGTTTGCCCTGCTCCTTTGTTACCCTGACCCTGCTGGGCTCTTACGCACTGCAGTCTGAACTAGGGGAGTACGACCCAGAAGTCCACAGCACAGACTACGCCAAGGAGCTCAAACTCATCCCGAACCAGACCAAGGAACTGGAGGACAAAATCACAGAGCTCCATCGCACATACAAGTATCTGTTTGCTACATACTGTATTGTATGCTGATCTGTGCAAAATGCCTCTACAACATGAACAAAACGAAAGCACAGTCATTAAAGGATTATTTATTATGTGAAATTTCTATTCTAGGTCCTTGAGTCCTGCTCAAGCTGACATGATGTTTCTAGAGAATGCGAAAAAGCTTTCTATGTATGGAGTGGACCTGCACTCGGCTAAGGTACACTAGTCATGGCTAGTGTGTTTTATTATTTAAACTATATTAATACTCCCTTTGTTTTGATGACTTCATCAGGGATTAACCCTAGAAAATAATTGGGGTCTGGGCTACTAACCTGAATATTGTGACTTTAAATCTGGCTGCCACTGCTGGGTCGTTTAGGAAGGCCCTTGCTTGGAAAAGGAGGACCTGCAAAATGCTGTAAATGTAAAGTTGAAATCCACAGAAGTTTCGAATAAACCCACTGGCAAAAAAACCCACTGGCAAACAAATAGACAGCTTCCTGACTGGATGATCTTGCTTGACATTCAAACTAGCTGAAGATTGTGTGATGCATTTGTTTTTCAGGATCTGGATGGAGTGGATATCATGTTGGGTGTCTGCTCCAGTGGTCTCATGGTTTATAAAGACAAGCTGAGGATTAACCGTTTCCTGTGGCCAAAGGTGCTCAAAGTCTCCTACAAACGTAGCAGTTTTTTCATCAAGATACGACCCTCTGAGGTATGCAACAACTGCACCTAAAGCATAAAAACTACATAGTAACTATTACATACATGAAACTCCTGTAAAAAGCTGAGAACGTGTGATCTATTCTACAGAGAACTGTGAAAATGGACTGGACAATTTTGTTGGCACGCTTTAGATGTTGTAAGAACTTCCTCTAATGCGTGTTAATTAACTTTCTGTGGTTCCCACTTTAAGTATAATAAAGATCCACTTATATTTGTCTGTTACTCTTTGCATCACTTTCTAACCCGGTGAGATATCGCTCTGACTCTTTAGCACTCTCTGTAATTCTTAAGGATATCCTTATAGTGATCTTCTTCATGATCCAAGAATTTGTTCCATACTAGGATCTTAGTGGACAAAGACTACAGTAGTATTAGTCAAATAAAGGATTGTGGAAAGCTTCACTGTTTTTGGAGTGAAGTACATTACATTAGGTCATATCTGTGAGGTATTTCTAAGAAAACTGGAAGGGTGCCTCTATTTCAGACCATGACTGTATCAGTAACCCAAACTACTTTGGCTTCACCAAAATCTGGCTCTGTATATAAATCTTTCTTGATCTTGATTTCCAATCAAAGTGATTTCTGTGTAACAGCTGGAACATTATGAGAGTGCCATTGGCTTCAAGCTGCCCAGTTACAAAGCTTCTAAGAAGCTTTGGAAAGTGTGTGTAGAACATCACACCTTCTTCAGGTGAGTCAACAATTGCATGAGTATGTCTTTTACGCAGCTTCTTGAGAAGACTCTAGCTTGACCGGTTTGATATGAAGGTTTACTCTACTTCATGTTTTTTTTTCATATTCATATGAGTAGAGTTCATATAGCACATACACGTGAGTCTTATCAAATGCTCCATAGACTAGGAAGACCACTTCATAAGCTTACAGTGGTGCTTGAGAGTTTGTGAACCCTTTAGAATTTTCTGTATTTCTGCATAAATATGACCTAAAACATCATCAGATTTTCACACAAGTCCTAAAAGTAGATAAAGAGAACCCAGTTACACAAATGAGACCAAAATAATTATACTTGGTCACTTATTTTATTTTATTTGAGGAAAATGATCCGATACATTACATATTAGTGAGTGCAACAAAAGTATGTGAACCTCTAGGATTAGCAGTTCATTTAAAGGTGAAATTAGAGTCAGGTGTTTTCAATCCATGGGATGAAAATCAGGTGTGAGTGGGCACCCTGTTTTATTTAAAGAACAGAGATCTATCAAAGTCTGCTCTTCACAACACATGTTTGTGGAAGTGTATGATGGCACGAAGAAAGGAGATTTCTGAGGACTACAGAAAAAGAGTTGTTGATGCTCATCAGGCTGGAAAAGGTTACAAAACCATCTCTAAAGAGTTTGGACTCCACCAATCCACAGTCAGACAGATTGTGTACAAATGGAGGAAATTCAAGACCATTGTTACCCTCCCCAGGAGTGGTCGACCAACAAAGATCACTCCAAGAGCAAGGCGTGTAAAGTATAGTTTCTTTCTAAGCAAAAAACTGAAAGGCCTTTCTCACATTGGCTAATGTTAATGTTCATGAGTCAAACCCATCAGAAGAACACTGATTGAACAACAATGGTGTGCATGGCAGGGTTGCAAGGAGGAAAGCCCCAATTGCTCTCCAAAAAGAACATTGCTGCTCCATCTTTGCAGTTTGCTAAAAGATCACGTGGAAGAGCCAGAAGGCCATTGGGAAGAATGTTTTGTGGATTGGGATGAGACCAAAAATAGCACTTTTTAGTTTTTAAAAGAAAAGCGTTTATGTTTGGAGAAAGGAAAACCACTGCATTCCAGCATAAAAGAACCTTATCCCATCTGTGAAACATGGTGGTGGTATCATGGTTTGGACCTGTTTTGCTGCATCTGGGCCAGGACAGCTTGCCATCATTGATGGAACAATGAATTCTAAATTATAAAAGGAAAATGTCAGGACATCTGTCCATGAACTGCATCTCAAGAGAAGGTGGGTAATGCAGCAAGACAACGACCCTAAGCACACAAGTCGTTCTACCAAAGAATGGTTAAAGAAGAATAAAGTTCATTTTTTGGAATGGCCAAGTCAAAGTCCTAACCTTAATCCAATGGAAATGTTGTGGAAGGACCTGAAGCGAGCAGCTAATGTGAGGAAACCCACCAACATCCCAAAGCTGAAGCTGTTCTGTATGGAGGAATGGGATAAAATTCCTCCAAGCCGGTGTGCAGGACTGATCAACAGCTACAATAGTAAATAGTTATAGTTATTGCTGCACAGGGAGGTCAGACCAGATACTGAAAGCAAAGGTTCACATACTTTTGCCACTTACTAATATGTAATGTTGGATCATTTTCCTCAATAAGTAAATGACCTAGTATAATATTTTTGTCTCATTTATTTAACTGGGTTCTCTTTATCTACTTTTAGGTGAAAATCTGAGATGTTTTAGGTCATATTTATGCAGAAATAGAGAAAATTCTAAAGTGTTCACAAACTTTCAAGCACCACTGTATGTGGTAATTTAATAATATTTTGCATATTGATGGTATCACAGTGATTCATGTTTTGAGACCATGTGTTTTTCCCATTAGTAATTCAGTTAAAATGTCTTGGTACTTTTTAAGTCCTTGATGTCATGTTTTACAAGGTTTCTAGGGTCTTGGGAAATGAAATAAAACCAGAACATTACAGATCCTCCATCATAATGAACAGTAGGAATTAGGTTTCAGTCAAACTTCCAGTCGTGTCCAGGAAACATCAGTCAGTAGAAAAGGTCTGAAAACTTTCTGACATGCCTTCCAAACTGTTTGTTGGCATGAAAGTGTCATTTAATTGTAGATTGAGAATTCATGATTCCAGAATTCATTCAGTAAAATAAGAGCTGATTTCTTAAATGTATACAATAATTAAATGTTCTATTGAAATGAACTGGTATTTTAAGTATATTTTTAAAGAAGTAAAAATAAGTGTGAACAATGTATAAATCAGTTATTTCGTATATCCAGAAGAGGGCGTTTAAGCTTTAAAATGGCAAACTCTCTGTGTTTTGAAGTGATTTGATTGCTCATGGAACCCAGACTGGGTATGTATAGCCTGAGTTAATGGGTTGTACATCGTTCTGAAAGCTCTTTCCATCTGCTATACTTTGGGTGCTGTTGAGTTTTTTGTTATTTCTTTGGGTTATCAGTTGGTTCTGCAGAGTGCTTAAGGGTAAGGCAGTCCTGTTCCACTGGGTAGGAGGTTCCCAGTTGCATATCAGTATCTGAGGTTGCTCGGGTTGAGTCCGGTTCCATCTGCGTGTCTGATGTGTAGTTCCGTTACCACCAGTGTCTGTATTTTGCAAAGCCAAGGCCTTCCATTTTCCAAGTTTCTGAGCTGCTTTAGAGACTCTAGTAAGAAAATATGAATAGTTAAATCATTGGTACATCATCATTTCTGGGAGACTAATCATTTACTCATGGTTTTGTGAATACAGTGTATATTAAATTACTTAAAAGTTATTCAATTAAAGGTTCGATTTCTCATATTTCCAGTTACTTAAGTAGGATGTAATATTTAGTTCTCTGTAAGTAGTGTCTTCTGTTCTTCTCAGGTTAACGTCCACTGAGGCTGCCACCACTCCCAAAAAGTTCTTGGCTCTGGGCTCCAAGTTCCGTTACAGTGGGCGTACTCAGGCCCAAACCCGGCAGGCCAGCTCCATGATTGACCGCCCTGCACCGCATTTCCAGCGCTTTGCCAGTAAGAGGGTGTCACACAGTTTGGATGGAGGTATGCCTTACCACCCTTCATGCCGTGGTATTCCTTAAATCTTCTCTATGTTTAGACTTTAGAACCCTTTAGAATTTTCTATATTATTGCATAAATATGACCTAAATCATCATCAGGTTTTCACACAAGTTCTAAAAGTAGATACAGAGAACCCAGTTAAACAAATGAGCCAAAAATATTATATTTGGTCATTTATTTATTTATTTATTGAGGAAAATGATCCAATATTACATATTAGTGAGTGGCAAAAGTATGTGAACCTTTCAGTATCTGGTGTGACCCCCCTGTGCACCAATAACTGCAGCTAAATGTTTCCTGTAGCTGTTGATCAGTCCTGCACACCGGCTTGGGAGAATTTTAACCCATTCCTACGTACAGAACAGCTTCAGCTCTGGGATGTTGGTGGGTTTCCTCACATTAGCTGCTCACTTCAGGTTCTTCTACAACATTTCCATTGTATTAAGGTCAGGGCTTTGACTTGGCCATTCCAAAACACCTTCTCTTGAGATTCAGTTCATGGACAGATGTCCTGACATTTTCCTTAAGAATTCTCTGATATAATTCAGAGTTAATTGTTCCATCAATGATGGCAAGCCGTCCTGGCCCAGATGCAGCAAAACAGGCCCAAACCATGATACTACCACCACCATGTTTCACAGATGGGATAAGGTTCTTATGCTGGAACGCAGTGTTTTCCTTTCTCCAAACATAACGCTTTTCTTTTAAACAAAAAAGTTCTATTTTGGTCTCATCTGTCCACAAAACATTCTTTCAATAGCCTTCTGGCTCGTCCACGTGATCTTTAGCAAACTGCAGACGAGCAGCAATGTTCTTTTTGGAGAGCAGTGGCTTTGCTTTCTCCTTGCAGCCCTGCCATGCACACCATTGTTGTTCAGTGTTCTTCTGATGGTGGACTCATGAACATTAACATTAGCCAATGTGAGAGAGGCCTTCAGTTGCTTAGAAGTTACTCTGGGGTCCTTTGTAACCTCGCCAACTATGACTCTAATTTCACCTTCAAATTAACACCTAATCCTAGAGGTTCACTTACTTTTGCCACTCACTGTATATGGTATATAATAAACTCTTAGGCTTACGATGTAGTACCTTCTCTTTTCTCTGGTATTCAGTTGACTTTAACTAAATCCACTTACTTGCCTCCTTTCTCTGTTGCATTGCATAATTTTCTTCAGCAATGACGTCCACCCCGGATAAGACGGCCCGCCCGGTCAGCGCTCCCATCATGTCTCCCATCTTAATTGGTGATGTAGTGCCTAGTCCTGTTATGACATCACAGGCACGGACAGAGCCAAGAGAGTTGACCACGCCCACTAGCCGACCCTCCTGTTCAGACGCGAAGAAGGATGAAGTAAAGGACGCGAGTGGCATGCCAGAGACGTCCAAAACACAAAGGACCAAACATGAGGGCACATCTGCAGTCAAGGTACATACTAACTGCATGCTTGTGTTGCTACTCACTTTCAATAAGTAGAGATTATAGCTTATCTAACAGTTACTTTTTTTCCCCCATTCCTTACTGTTATGAATAATTTGCTTATAATACATTAAATTAACCTTTCAGCCAACTTTGCATTCAAAGCCAGGAAATGTAGTGATAACATGTATCATTATATGTACAGTGCCTTTAGAAAATCATCCCCTGTCAAAAATAAATGGTTATCACTCAATTTCCACCATAGATCTGCTTCACACTCGGTTGGACATTCAGTAGATGTTCTAGAATAGAATCGGGAATGAATGATGTATTATAAGATCTAACTAAAATAAGCTCAGGTCTCTATGCATGCATTATAATAACTGTACACTGTAAAGTGGTCACCAAAACTCAGTTTCCATCAAAGATCTGCTTCAAACTCGGTGTGGATACTCATGAGATATTGTAGAATAGAATCTAGTTAGAATAAATGATATATTATGAGCTTTATTAAACATATAAGATCAGAAGGTCAGGTATGCACATGCACAATATGCATTTATTCATAATTACAGTATAAAATGGAGTTATGTTACCCAATACTCCTTAAAGATGGTATGAACACTTTTTAGACAAAGTTAAAATATATCCACGTCACGAACTGGAAACATATTTTAATCTCTACTTTATTCGCTAGTTAGATGTGGATAGCTTGACAGCAGTTTCAGGACGACATGCCTGCATATGTCATTTAAACCATATATCGACTCTCCTCTTTCTCCCAGATGTTAACATTGTCAAGCTAGTACGGTCATCCCCAGGGTCAGATCAAACGTCTGCGTCTTACCGCATTACTGATTGGATCTCTACCAAAGTCATCTCGCCTTTCCACATACAGTGGGGCAAAAAAGTATTTAGTCAGCCACTGATTGTGCAAGTTCTCCTACTTAGAAAGATGAGAGAGGTCTGTAATGTTCATCATAGGTACACTTCAACTATGAGAGACAAAATGAGAAAAAAAAATCCTGGAAATCACATTGTAGGATTTTTAAAGAATTTAATTGTAAATCATGGCGGAAAATAAGTATTTGGTCACCCACAAACAAGCAAGATTTCTGGCTCTCACAGACCTGTGACTTATTCTTTAAGAAGCTCTTCTGTCGTCCACTCGTTACCTGTATTAATAGCACCTGTTTGACCTCGTTATCTGTATAAAACACACCTGTCCACAGCCTCAAACAGTCAGACTCCAAACTCAACCATGGCCAAGACCAAAGAGCTGTCGAAGGACACCAGGAAGAAAATTGTAGACCTGCACCAGGCTGGGAAGAGTGAATCTACAATAGGCAAGCAGGTTGGTGTGAATAAATCAACTGTGGGAGCAACTGTAAGAAAACAGAAGATGTACAAGACCATTGATAATCTCCCTCGATCTGGGGCTCCACGCTAGATCTCTGTGGGGTCAAAATGATCATGAGAACGGTGAGCAAAAATCCCAGAACTACATGGAGGGACCTGATGAATGACCTGCAGAGAGCTGGGACCAAAGTAACAAAGGCTACTACCATCAGTAACACACTATGCCGAGAGGGACTCAGATCCTGCAGTGCCAGGCGGTCCCCCTGCTTAAGCCAGTACACATGTCCAGGCCCGTCTTCGGGGGGGCCCCGTCTGAAGTTTGCCAGAGAGCATTGGATGATCCAGAAGAGGATTGGGAGAATATCATGTGGTATATTATCATAAATTTTGGTAAAAACTCAACTCGTCGTGTTTGGAGGAAGAAGAATGCTGAGTTGCATCCCAAGAACAACAATCTACTGTGAAGCATGGGGGTGGAATGCATCATGCTTTGTTGGGCTGTTTTTCTGCAGATGGGGACAGGACGACTGATCCGTGTTAAGGGAAAGAATGAATGGGGCCATGTATCATGAGATTTTAAGCCAAAACCTCCTTCCATCAGTGAGAGCATTGAAGATGGAACGTGGCTGGGTCTTCAAGCATGACAATGATCCCAAACACACCGCTCGGGCAACGAAGGAGTGGCTCCGTAAAAAAGCATTTCAAGGTCCTGGAGTGGCCTAGCCAGTCTCCAGACCTCAACCCCATAGAAAATTTGTGGAGGGAGTTGAAAGTCCGTGTTACCCCAAAACATCACTGCTCTAGAGGAGATCTGCATGGAGGAATGGGCCAAAATACCAGCTACAGTGTGTGCCAACCTGGTGAAGACTTACAGGAAACGTTTGACCTCTGTCATTGCCAACAAAGGTTATGTTACAAAGTACTGAGTTGAACTTTTGTTATTGACCAAATACTTATTTTCCACCACAATTTACAATTAATTTCTTTAAAAATCCTACAATGTGATTTCCTGGATTTTTTCTCTCATTTTGTCTTTCATAGTTGAAGTGTACCTATGATGAAAATTACAGACCTCTCTCATCTTTCTAAGTAGGAGAACTTGCACAATCAGTGGCTGACTAAATACTTTTTTGCCCCACTGTATACTCAAGTTATGATTGGATCCTTTCCTAACTTGTCAGATCTGATTGGATGTCGTTTCTGCCAAACATTTTCGTCTCGTTTAGTCTTCGTCTCGCTTTTCAAAGTAGCTGTGACATGACAATACCATGGCCAGGTATGCTCATCACGGCCACGTGCAAGGGTGTGTTTGTGTGTGTGTGAGAGACAACAAGGTCGGGTGCATAATTATGTGCCACTGCAGATGGCCACACGACGAGAGAGGCGGCAACGTGACGCCAGGGCAGTGACGGTCAATAAAATGGAGAGAAGGAGTCAGGTGTGTGCTTCAGGAATCCGAAGCTGCACGGGATGCATGGCAAACACATGACTGCTTATTGTATACGCGTGTTATGTGGTAACCGTGTGTGTGTGCAGTTTAAGTATAGTCTGTGTGCGGTGGTTTAGAGCTGAGTCTTTACGGACTTTCAGGTTAACGTTGTTAAGGGGATCTAACGTTGCTCTCTGTTCCTTCCACCTGCGGACTTGGCCAGTCCTCCCAAGCAAACAAAGAGACGGTGCGAACGCACAAGGTTAGAGCTCGTTCTCGGTCGGGTGCTACAGCATGAGGAGGAAAGAACCGTCCTGATTTTACCACCGCTGCTTGTTTTACACTGCAAACAAAGAAAGAAAGCTGATGATGATCCAACATGTTATTGTTTTGTTTCATTTTCTACTCTGGCTGTGCCTGGCTTGTGAAAGGAATGTTTTGTGGAAAATGAAATTTATACGAATTTCCATTTGCTCAGATGTAGTCAATTAGCCAAGACGTGCTTGGTCTTGCTTCACTCATCTCAATCCATATCCAGTCTCAAAGTCACGCAGAGCTGTCAATAAATTAAGCCAACGATTGAGTTTAAAAGAACTTTAAACTGTAATGAAGCTAACTGGAAGAGGACATTTTTATTTGCACTAAGAATACAGTTATGTAGATGTAAAAACAAAGAAAAGCACTAATTTTATTGCATAAATTAATCTCTTTTTTGCTTGCTATTATGACACCCAAGACATTTTTTTCCAAAACGCACTACCCAAGTCATACCTGCATAATATAAGCTTCAATAGAATGCAATTATTACTTTTAATAATTCGATAACTCAAGCATGACCAAAATGATGCCTTTCTGTTGCTTAGAATTGATTAGGTACTTTTATTAGAACCAGCTTATGTACAAGCTGTAGACATGTGTGGCCTTCATGCTGTTAAACCACACAGTTACACACAGTTCCCAAAATTGTTTATTTGCCTCAACGATTCTGTTCTCTGTAGTGCTATGCGGGAGGGGTGTAATGATGCATCGTGATGGAAAAATATGTGCAATAGAGCATCTAATAAACAGAAGCAGAGCATCTGGGACTTTGGTAGCCCAGTGGGTAAGGTACTGGACTTTGGACCAGAAGGTCCAGGGTTCAAATCCCACCTCTGCCAAGCTGCCACTGTTGGGTCCTTGAGCAAGGCCCTTAACCCACAATTTCTTGGATTGTAAGACTGTATCAATTGTAAGTCGCTCTGGATAAGGGCGTCTGCTAAATGCTGTAAATGTAAATGTAGTGCAATGCACCTTTTTCAACACCAGAGGGCAATCACATGTCATGCTCCCATACATTTATAAAGCTCCTTGTAATTTCTTTTAATTGCTTCTTTTAAAAGACTAAAGAAAGGATGAGACCAGGCAACAAAATAAATTAAACAGAAGTGCCATTAGAAGCATTAATTATGTAAAAGACAAACTGTTCAGTTTAACAATTTGAATAAATGTCCTGATAGTTAAAGTCAGTGAGGAGAGTGAAGGAGTCTGATCCATTTCACCAAAGATCACAGATGAAGATATGTTGAGAAGTAACTTTCTCTAACAACTTGGTGGCTACTTGGTGGTTTGATCCCAAGCTTTGGAAATGGTTCTGCTCTGATTATAAAATGAGTATTACCAGATTTCTGTGAGTACGTGTAATGTGGTGGCGGGTTCCATGACTTGCTGAAGTCTGAAGAAGCAAAGACCAGACGTGCTGATTGACTGCATTTGTGGATGAAAATGTATGTTTTTTATGGGGGGGTTCTTATGTTCATTGCTTGTATATTTCTGATTATACAAGTTGTCTCTTCATGGCTGCAGGATACCATTCATGAGGACATTCTGTCACTGCAGTTTTACTCACAAAATGGAGTCAAACCCTGTTATCCGAATTGGATAATGAATATTCGATTAGTGGATATGAATGGTAATTTTGTTAGACAGGAAGAGCATTTTTTGTCTGGTTTCACAGTGATATTATTCACTAATTTGTCTAAGAATTAATCACTGAATAAACCCAAAGTGTAGTTTCTTACTGATTGGAAGGTGCAGGTAGATGCAAAATGACATTAGACACCATGTGTGTTAGAGCTGGAGTTCAGATAGCGGGGTTGGACTGGACGCATATGCTTTTCATTATTCGCTCAAGGTGTGGAGACATCACATTGTATTGACAGCATTATAAACCTGTATTGCCAATCACTACTCGCTTTGGCTTCTCCACTCCACTGTGCTGCACACACTGTAGCTCATTTGCATTTCACATTTATTTGAGTCTGCCATCTACCTTCCACACCGTAGGTCAAACTGTTCAAGTTGCCAGGCTCAAGGCTGCGAGTTTTCTGGTTTTACATATAACATTATTCCTCATTTTGGGATTATGCAACCTGTTTATGTTCTTACTTTTTTATTATTTACAGAAACGAGCTAAGAAACTCGAGGGTGAATCTATTTACACCAGACATAGCAATTTAATGTTGGAGGTTTGTATTGAGAGTGAGGGCTTTTTGCCCTTTGACTGCTTGTTGTGGCATGTTTTCTTGCATGGAGATTCGTTTCCTCCTTCCTGTGCTGCTGTCTTGCTCATGTTGCTCATCTTTTAACCCTTCTTGTTTGTCTTTTTGTTTTCTAGCTTAACCCTAAACAATTGGCATGCACTATTTATCTCAGTATTTCTAATGCAAGTACAAGTTTCTCTCTCTCTTTTTGCATTACCTGCTGGAATATATGTAGTACATGACTGTGAATGTGCATCTTATTATAAAAGATAATGTCCTTTTGTCATATTCAATAGCTGTTGCCAAATTTCAGTCTAGCTAGTGTTTTAACCGAGATTTATTTGCGTTTACTTGCTGCTTAAAAGCCCACAAACTATTAATCTGAAAGGATTTTCCATCAGCATAATGGGAAACGATTACAGCTGATCTACGTTTGCAAACGTGCACACTTTCCACCAGAGGGCAAGATCGCAGTGCTTACATACTGAAGGTGGATTGCCAGTATTACGTTTTGTCTCAGCATATTGTATTAACAATATTGATTTCCCTCCCAGTCATATATTACTTTTTATAGTCAGTACAATGGAGTGAAATTTTTGCCTAACGTTAGGCCAACATAAAGATGACACTATTTCACATCAAAGGCACTTAATTTAGATGTACATATAGCCCTTTATTTATCAAAATGAACAATAATACAGTATAGTGCACTATAGTGTATATAAAAATGGATCAGATCCAAAATCTTTCTTTCCAGCTGCCACCAGGGCCAATACTTTAGCCCCCACTGTATATATTCTAACTCAGTCGTCTTTTTCCGACTTTTAACTATGCATGGCTGCAAACTTTGCACTCAACTGTAAATGATGAACATTATCACACAGACATGGCACCCATGGCCTGGCATGCAACAGACCCAGGCCATGACACAATGACCTCTGAGACTTAGAAGATCCCTGGTGAGGTGGAAGCTCAGAACTCACCCTCAGTGCTGACTCAGGATTAAACCGGTTGGAAAACAGCAACTGAAAACCGTGTCCTTTAACCCAATGGAACAGGTTGGCATTGCCCTTAGAAGAGGGCATACCTACTCAGCTCAAACGCCACCTTGCAAATACGAACCAGGTGGTTCATCACCGAGTTACTGCTGAGCCACACTGTTTCATGTCCCACCTCTGGTGAGGTGAGACCACTGAACCACTCGTTTGTATCTTACCTCTGACGAGGTGTGATTTAAGTTGCATTTTGAGCCCAGCAACCCAGTGCTCCATCGCTGAGCAGTTCTGGTTCGTATCACACCTCTGGAGATGCACTGCGTTTAGAGTCTGTGTTGCGAGGATTCCCATCGTCCACCAGGTTAAAGTCCCAATCCATAGCATCCTGTTCTGCCAGGTTAAAGGTCCCCGTTCTGTTCATCCAGTTCCCCATCAGGTTCCAGGTTCTTAGAAGTCCTTGTGTCAGGGAGCTGGGTCTGTAGCAGAGCAGACCAGGGGTGCCCCATGCACACTTCAAGCTCTCACTGTGAAATTTAGCCCACAAACATCCAACCCTCAAAAATCCATCACCTTGTACCCTTATATAATCACATATGGTCTCTTTTTTGCTGTCTTCCTTAACCTGTACTCGTATGCCACCTATTATCCTCTGGCACACTGCTCGGGCAGATTTCTTCTCAGTTTAGAGTCACGTACCATCACGCTGATTTGAAAAGGCATTGCTATTACTAGCGACTGTCGCTACTTGAAATGTCTGATTTTATTTGCCTGACAAGAAGGCCCCATTTCATCATGCGTCTTAATGGCCCATACTTAATTATTTATCTTAAACGCTGATTGGCTGTGAGAGAAACGTTTTAAATTGTGCTGTTCAATAACGCAAGTAACTTGTCTTTCCTGAGGTGTTTAAGGCCTTATGAACAATCAGTCATCGATTTTACAAACATTCTGTTGTTTTTGCGAAAGGATGGAGTGGGTGGAGAAGAGTGTCAGGAGTGCTGTGTGACAAAAGGGTGAGGAAAGATTTATAATAGAGTAGTGAGACCAGCCTTGTTGTATGGCTCAGAGACAGTGGCACTGACAAAGAGACAGGAAGCAGAGCTGGAGGTGGCAGAACTTAAGATGTTGAGGTTCTCTTTAGGAGTGTCTAGGGTGGACAGGATTAGGAATGAGATCATCAGAGGGACAGCACAGGTTGGAAAATTGGGAGACAAAATTCGAGAGGGAAGACTGAGATGGTTTGGACATGTGCAGAGGAGGGATAGTGGATATATTGTAGGAGGATGTTGGCGATGGAGCTGCCAGGCAAGAGACGGAGAGGAAGACCAAAGAGGAGTTATTTGGTTGTGGTAAATGAAGATATGCAGGGAGTTGGGGTGAGAGTAGAGGACGTGGAGGACAGGGTGAGGTGGAAACGTTTAACTCGCTGTGGTGACCCCTGATAAAGGGAGAAGCCGAAAGAAGAAGAAGAAGAAGAAGAAGAACGGCCATTCTGTGCATCAGATACAAAAGGTGTCATTGTGTTGACACCCTGAAATTAAAGAAGAAACTGGATCTAACTAGACAAAATAGGAAATGGAGGGCCCAAGTGCACAACAGCACAAAAGGAGCTGCATACAGGCAGTAGAATAGGTTGTAATAAACAGCTCAGTGATTCAACATGACACTTTCATAGGTTTCCATCTTCCCAACAAGTCAGTCCATCAACTTTTGCTCCTGCAATCCTAAATCACAGTGGTTTGCTAACTTTGATGGCCGATTCTGCAGGCCTGGCACTCTGAATTCCAGCGATGAGCTCTGGAGCACGCCATGAAGAGTGAACCAATGTGCGCATTGCCTAAACAATAAAATTAGTTTTCTACTCTGTATGGTAACTACTGTAAAATGCACAGTTTCCTCCTCAGAGCTTTGTTTTTACTTGGTCCTCAGAGATATGTTATACGAGCCAACACTCAAGTTGTGTGCATGAGGACTTTAGGACTTTATCAACCCCATCCCATCCCATCCCATCCCTAAAGCGCTGGTGGAACACTCACATGGTTATCACGTCTGTTCCTGCATCGCTATCTTTGAAATGCTTCATCAAGACACCAAGTCTGAAAGTATTGTGTGTGCCAGAATGTCAAAGTTAGCTAAATGGCATACACTAATCTGTAGCAGCTTGTTATCCATGTGAGTGCTTCACATTCTATAGTGATTTGCAGATGTTCTGTGCACTTAATGGGGCACATCTGGGTCTCTCCACATTCTGGAACGCTTCCAGCTACGTTCATACACAGTTCAGTTGGGAAACAGAGTGACAACCGTATTCTACAATTCAAGCGTTTACTGGAAACATTTGAGTAACTAACTGATAACGTTGTTATAAACATGACGTACGGTCTTGGGCAAAACTTTGGACACCCTTGGTCCATGGACATTTTGTTGACTTTCTAAATGAATACACAACTTCAAAGTTACACAACTTCTGCAGGAAACAAACAGACGTTTAAACAACTAGCAAACCATCAATAATCAAATCCTGATACCTTACATAAAATAGTGGATCGTGTCGAAAGGTACCGAAATGTTTTGCACACGCTACATTTTATGTTGTGTTTTTCCAACCTGTTTTAAACTGTACGAGTTAAAAATAGCAGAAAGAGATAGCATCTAAAGTTCTTGCAGAAGCTGCGTAACTTCTTGCCTTTAGAAAATCAATAAAACATGTCATTTGACAAGGGGTGCCCACATTTTTGCATAAAACCCAGAGAAGACTGTGTTTTGAGAGATTGGAAAACAAGGATATTTTGTGGTCAAACAAAGACACCAAACTTTTAACAGAGGAGGGAATACCAAAGAACTAAAAGTCAAAATCAGATTTCTCTCTATAGTGTTTTTTAAACAAAACATTGTCCCAAAGCAGCTTTACAAATATCTAGGCCAAAAGCCCCAAACAAGCAAGCTTAGGGCGACAATGGCCCTTTAAAATGATGAGGAGGAGACACTGGGAGGACCAAGACTCGAAAAGGGATTCACACTTCAGCCTAGATGTTATATTTAAGAATTTAATTCAATTATATAAATAATAAATTATAAGAACAAATATGTTAAGTAGATAGGTGGTAAATAGAGTACTGAAAATACAGAGAATAGAATGTATAAATATAAGATAGCTAATATAATAAATAAAATATTAAATATAACAGATTAAACAGAAAATATAATAAATAAAACAGTGGAACTTCTGAATTCGAACAATGCTTCTTTAGTTGAACAATTCAGACACTGGCTGGTCTGTTCAAATTTTGTTTTTTTTTTGCCTGCAAATACGCAATAAAAATTCCAACTTTGGACAATGCTAACACCTGTATGCATATGACTCAGGGTGTGCCTGAAATTAATTCTCTTCCGAGTTTGAATTATGAGATTTCGCGATATACCGTATTTTTTGGACCATAAGGCGCACTTAAAATCCTTTAATTTTCTCAAAAATCGACAGTGCGCCTTAAAATGCGGTGCGTCTAATGTATGAATTCATTCTGGTTGTGCTTTCTGACCTAGAACCGATTGTAGATGGTACACGGCGCTCATAAATCTGTCAAAATGTTTTAGCACGGTCTTGGTGAGTTACGAAGCTGACGGCCACCGTAGTCAGGAACATAGCGGAGTAATACCGATCTGTGCCTCAACATTACGGTATGTGCGTTCATTCATTTATTTTCGAAGCGGATTTCAAACACAACGCTATCAGTCACGCAGTACAACATGGACATAGAGCAGCTGCGAGAGAATTCAACATTAACGAATCAATGGTACGAAAGTGGAGGAAGCTAGAAGACGCCCTGTGCCAGGTAAAGACCAAACTGAGTTTCCTACTTAAGAGTTTTGTTTCATTTAATGCTCCTTTTAACCCGGTGCGCTTTATGTATGAAAATATACCCGTTAGCAGTCGATCATTGATATCGCGCCTTATAACCCGAAAAATACGGTAATAAAATAGAGAACATAATAAATATATAGCAAATCAAATAAAGAATAATGAGAGAGAATATAAGCAAGTCTCTTGGAAATATTTAGCCCAGTATAAATCCCGTCTCTATATACAGCAAACAGGACAGTTTTACATGTTATTTCTGACAGAATGAAATGAAAGGGCATTGAAAAATGAATACCAACAAGCTATTGACAACCTCTGTTTGGTGACGTTGAAAAAGCAATGGTGAAAAATACTACACCTATAATAAAGCCTTCATTAAAAGTGAAACGTCTGTTTAAAACAAAAGACCACCGGAATTTGTTGCGTCACTTAATTACAACTTGACGAATAAACTTACGCCATTTGTTTATGCACAAGTCCAGTACAATAACATCCTCAAGGGTTATGGAATTCCCCGTCATTGATGTTTATAAACTGTCGCTTTGGTAACAAGTGTTATTTAAAGTTCGATTGCGAGATGGAGAAGGAATCTGACTTTGGTTATGGGCAGAGCTTCTGTTAGTAAATCTAGTTGTCAGTTCCCAGGTCTGACTACATGTACATGGTCCAGGAGCAAGTAACATGGCCTAATGACATAATACAGGTAATGCTAAGATTACTGGGAGGGCTGACATGGCTGTAATGGGGGGCATCTCTTAACGATTCAGACCCCACTCTGAGGAGCACTGAGAATTGGAAGCCTCCGTACAGAGTGCAGCATAACCTTTTCAGAATGCCAGTGAACCTGTCTGGGGTTTATAATAACATTGTTGTGCTATAGATGGTTCCAAAGAGCACTTTATGTACACCAACAGTGCTGACCTTGCCAGATTCAGGATACGAACCAGTGGCTCAGCCACTCAGCAACCAAAGTTCAACCACTCGGGTTTGTATCCCGCCTCTGGTGAGGCGAGTTGTATCGGTTACAGAGCTGCGTTAAGGGTGAAGTACAGGTTCTGTGTTTGAAACAGTTATTGAGGAGCGATAAGAATTGGGAACCTTGTCTCTGCATCAATGGGCTAACATTAAAAAAGAGGACATGGACAGACTGATGCCTCATTGGTACACGGATGATCTTGTTATGATGTCATCTCATCACAGCACTCAATAACCCAGTATCCTCTATTCCACTTCACCCAACCTGTGTGTACTCTGGAACCTCCTCCCTTGCATTCTGCATGTCTTATATCCATTCTGTTGGTTTCTGTTACTTGTCATATTTTTATCTTCTGTAATATTTCTGTAACACCAGCCTCTGTTTCTGTCTTAGGATCTGGATAAGACTCAGTCAGGGATCATGCGTCACCATAGCAGTATCAGCGAGCTGAAACGCAGCTTTATGGAGTCTGTCCCTGACCCACGGCCCAGTGAGTGGGACAAGCGCCTGTCCACCCACTCGCCCTTTCGCACTGCCAGTATCAACGGCCAGCTGCAGCCTGATGCGGTGAGTCGAAGCTCTTAATGTGAAGAACGATTTATTTGCCCATATGTGTCCCCCCCAATACGGCCTGTCCAATTCCCAAATCTCAGCCAGTGCCTGAGCACAACTCTCCGGCCACTTCTTTTCACCATCAGGTGGCGCACTTCTACAGCAAGGCTAAATCCCCATGGAGGAACGGACTAGGCTTGCTGTATCTGTCCGCCATCTTTGCCAGTGCCTTGAATGGCTTATGGAATGCTGTTCCAGAGTTGTTCCCTCTCTAGACTTTAGAGCTGCCAATTGAACTAACATGTATTTGGAATTTGGTTGGAGGAAACCCAGTCAGACAAGAGGAGAACATGCAAAAACCACACAGAATTCGGATCATGACTCTATCCCAGGTCGTTGGAGGTGTGAGGCAACAGCGCTAACCTCTACCTAGCCTCGTCCGTGTGCTCTCAGCTGTTTTGTCTGATGCCAAACGCCTTCAAATATTGTAAACAACCATTACCTCATAATTAACCACTGAATGAAACGTAACTGGAGGGTGTAGGTAGAGGTAAAACAAATATTTCTGCAATTGTCCAGCATTTGTTATAATGGTTATCGGTTCAGATTGTGGTTTAGGGATCAAGAAACATTTTTTCACAATTTATATGCAGTTGATTTTCAATATTATCAAAAAATCCAGATCAAACTTTCACACTCCACTGGTGTTTTTCTGTAACATCCCAGAACTTGTTAATCATTTATTACAATCAGTGTGAGTTTCTTCCCTGCAGAGGTCATCTTGGCAACTTCTCGTGTAAAAAATTAACAAACAAGTGGCGCATTAAACATGATATGGACTAATACATGGTAGAGCGGAAGAGATTAAAATCTTTTGGTCTTTATTAGCTGTCACTATTTGATGTTCTTTGAATCCAGCCATTTGAAACTCCTACTGTCCTTTATTTCCACCTCACTGCATCTTCTCCTCGATGCTTTGCTTTCCAGTCATGTCCTCTTAGCTCTCTGTAGTCTTTCTCCCTATCTCTGTCCACAGTCCCTCCACCAAATGCAGTGAAGGACAAAGACGAGCTTGCCCTAAATTCTTCAAAGCCTTCTTCAACAGAGGCTTATTACACCACACACCAATCTCACACTCTATTACGCAAAACCCGTTAGATAACCCACTTGATGTGGTTAAGTTGTACAAAAACACTTTATAAATCCAAAAAGAGGAGCTTTCCACTTCTCAAATTTTCTACTCCATGACCATCCTTGGCTATGTTTACATGCAGGATTCATGTAAACATCTCAAACGGAAGAGACGGACCCGATTGAGGCAGAGCCTAATTAAATTTCTGTCTGATTGAATGAGGTGGGAAATCCTATAAATAATCAGTTAAATAAAAAATAGCCATGTAAACTGTACCCTATGACTTTTCCAATCAGTCAGTCTGATTAAGTTCTGTGCATGTGCGATTGCATCACAACACAGGTAAAAACTGGTTTCTGGAGAAAAAGTGTACAGCTATGCGACGATTTGCGTCCGCAGTACATTCTGTAAGACAGGACTTCGACTTATCCAGAGCGACTTACAATTGATACAGTCTTACAATCCAAGCAATTGTGGGTTAAGGACCTTGCTCAAGGACCTAACAGTGGCAGCTTGGCAGAGGTGCAATTTGAACCCTGGACCTTTTGGTCCATAGTCCAGTACTTTACCCGCTAGGCCACCACAGTCCGTAAAAGAAGTACTTTTTAAATAAAGTCTCCAGGTGGTGTTTCATTTGTGCTGCTATGGCTTTGAGAAAGTCGAACACTACATTTACATTTACAGCATTTAGCAGACACCCTTATCCAGAGCGACTTACAACTGGTACAGTCTTACAATCCAAGCAATTGTGGGTTAAGGGCCTTGCTCAAGGACCCAACAGTGGCACCTTGGCAGAGGTGGGATTTGAACCCTGGATCTTTTTCTACATAGTCCAGTACCTTACCCGCTTGGCTACTACAGTCCGTTTTGATAGTGAACACCAACATGAACTCGTTTGGTAGTGAACACTCAACATGAACACCAAGGCGCTCCCAAAGGCTATAAAATTACCCCGAACTTCGAATATCCCACAGAACACCATTGAATCCGTTAATCTGAATATGGTACCACCACAAAACTGACAAGATGAAGCCACTGACCAAAACTCACATAGCAAGCATGGAGTGCATTAAATAGTGATTCAGAGACATTAAAGATAACACTGAAGGTGCTGCAAAGATCCACAGCAGCGATGGGAGTAGTTCCATGTTTATGGAAAAGTGTCCAGAAAAACACATTAGTGATTAGCAGTTCATTTGTAGTTGAAATCAGAGTCAGGTGTTTTCAATCAATGGGATGACAGTCAGGTGTGAGTGGGCACCCTGTTTTATTTAAAGAACAGGGATCTATCAAAGTCTGCTCTTCACAACATGTTTGTGGAAGTGTATCATGGTACAAACAAAGGAGGTTTCTGAGGGCCTCAGAAAGAGTTGTTGATGCTCATCAGGGTGGAAAAGGTTACAAAACCATCTCTAAAGAGTTTGGACTCCACCAATCCACAGTCAGACAGATTGTGTACAAATGGAGGAAATTCAAGACCATTGTTACCCTCCCCAGTGGTGGTCGACCAACAAAGATCACTCCAAGAGCAAGGTGTGTCATAGTTGGCGAGGTCACAAAGGACGCCAGGGTAACTTCTAAGCAACTGAAGGCCTCTCTGACATTGGCTAATGTTAATTTTCATGAGACCACCATCGGAAGAACACTGAACAACAGTGGTGTGCATGAAATATTAGAAAACACGTTTAAAGTTCAATAAACATTGAACGAAGATTTTCTGGCCAGAAGAGTAAAACCTTTTGGTCTTTATGCAAAGGCAACACTTCCCATCATCATGGTGGTAGCATCATCAAGCTGTAGGGATGCTGTTCGTCAGCAGGGACCGAAAAGTGGTCAGGACCGAAGGAAAGATGGATGTCACCATATACAGGGCAGTTCCTGAAAACATGTTTTCGTCTGCCAGAGATTTGAGACTGGGACGGAAGTTCACCTTCCAGCAGGGCAGTGACCCTAAACGTACAGCTACACCAGAGTGGTTTAAATGGAAACATTTAAATGTCTTAGCATGGCCTAGTTAAAGTTTCTTCCTGACACTGCATTTTGATTGTAAATGATTATACCCCATACTCATTACCCCATTATCCTTCACATTACAATCCTCACTCAGGGTTCAAACCCAGACTCTTCTCCTTATAAGCCCTTGTGATAAGTTCTATTCAGTTCCCACTTTACGCACAAGATAAAGAACGTTTACCAATTTCTCTTTACTGCTGCATGTTTAGGTTCAATTATCCCCAACTCAGACAGTCTATCGGCTTCTCTCCACTCTTTCCACCCTACCCGTGATTAATGGTTCCAGCCTTCTGTTCCTTCTGACCTTAAGCCGGTCTTCTCGCACTCATGCAGCAGGACAAGCTATTCTTGTTTATCTTTGTATTAACATCGCATACCAAAGTTAAACTTTTCAGACTGAGCACTGCACTCTCATTTGAATGCCATTCCCTTTGTTGCTTTAAAAGCCATTTGCATGTGGTAGTAATCAGCAGACTGCCTCCATGAAGGGGAGATAATGAATGGAAAAAGGGACTGTAGATGTGGTTTTGACGGAACGGATGTAGTAACGAGTCTTTATGTACTGTAGGGATGTGGACACGAGTTTAACAATTCCAAGAGTGTTCAGTGCTCAGCAACTGTTTAGCCCAAAATATATGATGGGGATTAGACAATGAATTCATACGCATTTAATACATCAAAGTGCATCTACTCAGTTACTGTACTCATTATTTCTACGTAGCTGGAGTATTTCTATTACAGGAGACTTTTTACTTTCACTCCACTACATTTATGAAACATCCATACTAACTTAAGTAGAGGAAAAAAGTCTAAATAGTGGACAGATTTCTCCTGATACTTGTTTTTACAATGGCCAGACTTGGGATATTTCGAGTTTATGATGTTTATGAGTGTTTTCATTGGATTATTGACTTTGTCGATGTGATTTGGTCCTAAATAAAAAAAATATATATGGATATCCCCAGCTGACCCACAATCTCACCTAAATTATTTTCTTTAATTTATGGAAGGATTCTGGTGCTCTAGACCACAACTGTGGTGACCCAATGATTTGGTTTGAGTCCCAATGATGCCTTCTGGCCAGATTGGACACAGGAACCATTGGCCTTATCTGAGGTGGGAGGGGAGTCCATGCTCTTCTGCACCCTGTAAATTCCACAACATTAGGCCCACCCACGACCCTGACTGGGCTAAGTGGGGTTAAAATGGGGGGAGTAAAAAGATTCTTTCATTTCCAAATGCCTGCCTGGGTTCCACATGATTTCATCCTTCAAGATGACATACTTTCATTCTTTCATCCTTCTACTGTTTAACGTAGTGAAGAAAAATGTCAACAAATGTTTTACACTAAATCATAACAGGAATGTTTGGCTGCTGTCATGCCATAACTGAAATGGTTTACTATTCAAGACAACGTCACTCATTAAGATAAGAGGTTTAGAAGGAACGATGAAAGAAAAAGAGCTCATGAAACTTCATAGCCATACAAAATGAGAATACTTTTAAGACTTGAGAACATTTGTATGTTGTGGAAACGTATGCAATTATAGCATTTCTGTACTTCATCCATTACTTACTTGGTATGGACACTTTGGGTGGTCGTAAAGGTTCAGACTTTCATAAAGACTCTTTAAGAAAGAAACAAACTAGATTTTATAAGATGGTGTGTCAAAATAACATCTTACGGCACTTTGGGCCCAAGCCTAGCTATCATCGTACTTGACAACAGGCAATTAATCTGAAAGATATACTGCATATTCTAAACGCATCTTATGTTACATTAACCAGATGATATTATGCAGTTTTTCTCTATTCCATTAATGCCCATGCTGAGCACAATGCCAGCGGTTTGGTTAATGAATTAGTTTTGGGCTTTTGCACATTATGAAATATACGTTTAAAATGTTTAAGGCACATCTTTATCTGCGAAATGCCGTTCTGCAAGTACGCTGCTCACCAAGTTCCTGCCTTAATGAGAATGTGTCCTGCACCCCTTTTTAATTTAGCTCATAACTCTGAGAAGGAACACTTGCGGGCCTCCTAATTACGTGAGCTGTGGTGGTGAGCTGTGCTTTAGAAATGCTACATGCTGCGTTGAGGGCAGACTGGCAACTCATTTTTTCCAAACATCTGCATCTACGTCGACATATAGCTTAACCATAAACGGAAGGTTTTACGTGAAGTAATGCGAAAATACATGTAAATAAAATGCATTGAATTGGCATGAACCCTGAACGCAGACAGCAGCAGCAACATGACGTTTATCACCCTGCTTATCCTGGTCTGGATTAAGTGGAGATCCGAAATTCTATAGGAATTTTATGGGTAGAGTCAGATGTACGTTCTGGGCAGGTTTCAAGGTCATCTCAGAGTTCCGTCTCCGCACCACCCGACCTTCACGTTACATGCCCGGCCTTGTTGTTTGAACTACATTTTTGCAGCTTGACCATGTGAAGGATCTGTAGTAGGATGGGTTGTGTCTGAATGGCCAATTCACTATTCCCCACATTCTAAATACTATATACAGCAAAAGTATTAGGCCACCATTAGATCATTAAACTACATTTAATCAATGGATACCATCTAATTATGTGCGGTTTTCCTTTTTTCTTTCCTCAATTCTCCTCATTCCCGCTGCATCCCGACCCCTCTGAGGAGGGAGCAGGACCATAGGCCAGACTGCGCATCCAAAAAATTGTGTTCGCACAGAGAAAACATTGTATTGGTGAAGAGCTCAGCCAATTGGGCTGCTGTTGCAGTGGCAGGGGAGATGATCCCTGCCCTACCTAACCTCCCTCAGAGATGGTCAGTGGTGATTGTGGTACCCAGCCAGGCCAAAGGCACCACGGACTTGGGTCTCTGTGGAGATCAGCTGCCAAGCTGCCACTGTTTGGTCCTTGAGCAAGACCCTTAACCCACAATTGTTTGGAGAGTAAACTTGTATCAGTTGTAAGTCGCTCAGGATAAGAGTGTTTGCAAAATGACTTAAAATGTGATGAGCTAGCATTCTAAGCGTTTCATGAGAATTACAGCTATTCTTTAATGCTTGTGTTGACCTTTCCTGCAGTCTCCTGTGATAAAGGCACATAAATTCACCATTTCCAACGTGGCCGACTCCCCGCGTAGCGAAACTCCCACCAAGGAGGCGCCTGTAGTGCACACGGAGACTAAAACTGTTACCTATGAATCTTCTCAGGTAAAGAACAGACTGGGTTTTGCTTTTTACTCTTTTGCTGGCTGTTATGGCTTTGCTTGCCATTTTATTTTGCTGTGCATGGATATTTGTGTGAAGTTAGGCACTGTTATATGTTAAGGTACTTATATGTCAAGTATACGCAAATGAGCCAAAACTTTATGACCGTCTACCTAATTTGCTCTTGGCCCTCTGCGTACTTCCAACATGGCTTTGCTCCATCAAGACATGGACTCCACAAGAGGTAAGGTGGAGCTGCTAATGGATAAGACTTGTTGTTCCAGCTCATCCCACAGATACTTGATTGGACTTAAAGCTGGTGAATTTGGAGGCCAGGGCAACATGCAACGGTGCATTACACTTACGCCTGTTAAACTAAATAAAAGTGATTAAGAACAAATTCACAATATTAATTAATTGAATTAACTAAATGTAGCTATGAGTTGTCATGTCCTTGACTGCAAGCTGACTTTCTTTTAAATATTTGTGGATGTCCATCTCCATGCCACAATGTGAAAGAAACTGGATCTTACTCAAGCTTTTGGAAAGATGCTGGGGCATTATGGGAATCGTAGTTAATTTGCCATGTCATGTAGATATGCTCAGAAATCCAGGATAAAATAGACTTTTTACCCCCCTAATTTTAGTGGGGCACAGCAACTTCTTCCCAGGACACAAGCCCCGGTATAGTGGATCTGATGATGCCTTGGATTTGACATTTAAGTCATTTTTGTCTGGCCTTTTATCCTGTATCCAACGCGTCTACTACGAGAACTGACTGTTCACTTATGTCTAATATACAGTACTGTGCAAAAGTCTTAGGCCACCACTATATATGTTGGTTTAGCAATAGTATAATGACCATTTATTATTACGTCTCAGTCTACTTTATTATGTACACACAATAAAAACACAACACAATTTTCAGAACAAAAGGCAAAAAGTCAGTATTTATAAAATATAAAAAAGTGGTTTCTTGGTTGCTAACCTTCCAATGAGGCCTTTACTGATCTCGCTTTACTGACTGTAGAAGGGTTAACTACTTGGCATCTTTATGAAGTTGCCAGATGCTGTTATTGCTCAAGTGCAGCTTGTGGGTCTCAATAAATACTTGCCACTGTAGGCTACAGAGGAGTTTTTTTTTTCTATTTTTTTTATACTTCATACAAATTCCCTGTACTTTTTGGGTGTATTCTAATAAGGAGACAGGGAAATACAGTGGTGCTTGAAGGTTTGTGAACTCTTTAGAATTTTCTATATTTCTGCATAAATATGACCTAAAACATGATCAGATTTTCACACAAGTCCTAAAAGTAGATAAAGAGAACCCAGTTAAACAAATGAGACAAAAATATTATACTTGATCATTTATTTATTGAGGAAAATGATCCAATATTACATATTAGTGAGTGGCAAAAGTATGTGAACCTTTGCTTTCAGTATCTGGTGTGACCCCCCTGTGCACCAATAACTGCAGCTAAACGTTTCCTGTAGCTGTTGATCAGTCCTGCACACCGGCTTGGAGGAATTTTAGCCCATTCCTCCGTACAGAACAGCTTCAGCTCTGGGATGTTGGTGGGTTTCCTCACATTAGCTGCTCGCTTCAGGTCCTTCCACACATTTCCATTGTATTAAGGTCAGGACTTTGACTTGGCCATTCCAAAACATGAAACTTTATTCTTCTTCTTTAAGCCATCTTTGGTAGAACAACTTGTGTGCTTAGGGTCGTTGGCTTGCTGCATGAGCCACCTTCTCTTGAGATTCAGTTCATGGACAGATGTCCTGACATTTTCCTTTAGAATTCTCTGATATCATTCAGAATTCATTGTTCCATCAATGATGGCAAGCCTTCCTGGCCCAGATGCAGCAAAACAGGCCCAACCCATGATACTACCACCACCATGTTTCACAGATGTGATAAGGTTCTTATGCTGGAATGCAGTGTTTTCCTTTCTCTAAACATAACGCTTTTCTTTTAAACCAAAAAGTTCTATTTTTGGTCTCATCCGTCCACAAAACATTCTTCCAATAACCTTCTGGCTTGTCCATGTGATCTTTAGCAAACTGCAGACGAGCAGCAATGTTCTTTTTGGAGAGCAGTGGCTTTCCCCCTGCCATGCACACCATTGTTGTTCAGTGTTCTTCTGATGGTGGAATCATGAACATTAACATTAGCCAATATGAGAGAGGCCTTCAGTTGCTTAGAAGTTACCCTGGTGTCCTATTACACGCCTTGCTCTTGGAGTGATCTTTGTTGGTCGACCACTCCTGGGGAGGGTAACAATGGTCTTGAATTTCCTCCATTTGTACACAATCTGTCTGACAGTGGATTGGTGGAGTCCAAACTCTTTAGAGATGGTTTTGTAACCTTTTCCAGCCTGATGAGCATCAATAACTCTTTTTCTGAGGCCCTCAGAAATCTCCTTTGTTCGTCCCATGATACACTTCCACAAACGTGTGTTGTGCAGAGCAGACTTTGATAGATCCCTGTTCTGTAAATAAAACAGGGTGCCCACTCACACCTGATTGTCATCCCATTGTTTGAAAACACCTGACTAATTTCACCTTCAAATGAACTGCTAATCACTAATATGTAATATTAGATAATTTTACTCAATAAATAAATGACCAAGTATAATATTTCTTGTTTCATTTATTAAACTGGGTTCTCTTTATCTACTTTTAGGACTTGTGTGACAATCTGATGATGTTTTTGGTCATATTTATGCAGAGAGACAGAAAATTCTAAAGGGTTCACAAACGTTCAAGCACCACTGCAATTATATATGGTCATCATAGCTTACCATTGCTAAAACAACAAATCTAATGGTAGCATGGTGGCCAAAGACTTTTGCACAGCACCTTATCCCAGACCCTGACACACACAGTTGTAACAATATAACCATCGTTATTTGCTTCATTTGTGAGTGGTCATAATGTTTGGTCTCATCGAGGTCTATTGTGTTGCCTGATGAAAAATACTATAAACCGGACGGTCTGATTATCTTTCTTGTAGCCTGATGAGAAGGAGGGCATGCTGCTCAGTGCACAGACCATTACCTCTGAGACCGTCAGCACCACCACCACCACGCAGATCACCAAGGTATGAGGAGAGGCTCCGCGTTTTATCTGCTTCCTCCACATTCAGGACCTACGAGAGAATACAGTCTTTCTGTATTATGTGTCATTTTAAATGCACTCAGCAGTGCAGATAGACATTTAGGCTTAAAGACTTGAAGTTTCAGTCTATTGGCTTGCTGCACGTGATGGTGTAGCTTAATTTCCAGCACAAACGTGTGCGCGGCGTCTTCGGTCAGTCAGTACTGTGCAAAAGTCTTAGGCCACCATTAGATTTGTTGCTTTGGCAATGGTTTAATGATCATTTGTAATATATTGTTGACGACTGGACCCAAAAATGTCACACTTGGATTTGATATTCGAGAATAATGTTTTCCACTGATCTTCATTACAGTTGCCATATCTTAGCCTTTTCACTGTGTTCTCCTTCCGGAAAAGTTATTTCTTGGCTGCTACCCTTCGGAAAAACATTCCTGCTCAAGCTTCTTTGGACTGTAGAAGGGTCAACCTGGCATCCCAAAGAAGCTGTGTAAGGGGAGGTCACACTAAATACTTGCCACTGTAGCCTATAGAAGCTGTTTTATCTGCATTTTCTGCCTGTATTCCAATAAAGAGACTGATACATTATTGTATAGTCATTATACCATTGCGAAAACAAATGGCATATCCAATCTAATGGTGGCCTAAGACTTTTGCACAGTACTGTTTATGGTATAAAACAATGGCGTGCAGTGCATACAGTGGGCCTGTTGCTATATTTGCATATTATTATAGACGATATCTAGTAGACCATGCGTATCGCACAGCGCTGGTCCACACGCATTCATCGGGTTGCACAGCAATGGTGAACGGTTCCTCAGAAGTGGCTATACTGCGCAGTGTGTGAACGGGAGCTTTTGTAGTGTACATCTCAATTAACATAGTTTCACTACTAGTTTGATTTAAGTAAGAGTTTATAAGCCACCTTCTCTATTTTGGCAGACTATTAAAGGAGGGATCTCAGAGACCCGAATTGAGAAGAGAATTGTAATCACTGGTGACACTGAGATTGACCATGATAAGGTCTGTATAGTTTAATAACAGATAGAATACTGTGATGGATTTCACTTCATTTACCAAACACCATACCAAATACCATACGATTTTATATATTCATTATCACACATGCATATACAGCTGCATTGAGATTGCACCTTTATGAACTCTGAAATAGACATACAATGAAATCTTATATTGTTATAGCCCTGGTTAAGGTGGTCAGACCTATAAGTAAAAGGTCTTCAATTATTGGGTTTTAATTGGATGTAGTTGCTAAATTACTCTTGAATAATAAATCACTTAATTTTGCTGTCTCTGTTCCCCAGGCTTTGGCCCAGGCAATAAAAGAAGCAAAGGAACAGCACCCGGACATGTCTGTTACAAAAGTAGTGGTGCATCAGGAAACTGAGATCACCCCAGAGTAAAATCTAACGAGCAAAACAGAGGTGAGGATCGATCCGGTGTGTGATTCATGTTTCATGGATTTGTTGGCTGTACTGGTGTCAGTTTACTGCAGAATCTCAATTATACTGCACACACAAATGACCTACATTCATATAGCATAATAGCGTAGTACAGTGTAGATTCTGCTGCCTGTAGGTTAAGTTTATTCTGAAAAAGACTTCAGATAAAATCTCTTTTTTTTTTCCATTTATAAGTCAAACATGTTATGGTCGCATTATAGATTTAATGTCAACTCATAAGATGGGCTCGTTCTCATATTACATGCCTGCCTTTAGACATTTTTAGCCATTTTATGATCTCAACTGCTTCCAGTCTGTTTTCAGGAATGGCATTAGGAATATTCTCCCAGGAACTGTTGTCACAAAAACATTTCAAAACTGAAAAGCTGTCCTGTGTCATGATCGTAATAAGGGGCGGCATAGAGTGCAGCCATTTTCCTCTGGGAAATCCGGTTTCTTCCCATGTTCCAAAGACAACCACTGGGCATCTCAAGTGTCTCACAAGTCCTGCGATGGCTTGGCACCCCATCCAATCACGTTTTCTGCCTTGCGCCCTGTGCTGCCGGAGGCAACATAACTAGTGATAAGTCATCCACAAAAACAGGGTGTAAAGAAATGGGACATGAATTTCAAGGCTTAATTTGAAGTCGCTGTGGGCAGGCAGTAACGCAAACAATTTTAGACCAAAGTGGGTTGAAAATTCCACGGCGTGTTGTACCGCCCACATCAGCGCTGATGCCTTCGTTTCTGACCACAAACATTTTGCACAAATCGGAAACCAATTGCAATAGGCTCTTCTGAACATTAAGAAGTGTTTCTTAGCCCACGGATGGGGCTCTCTGTCCTTCTCTTACGAGATCACTCCCTTGCTCACTCATTCACCACTTAATTTAATTCTGTGGCTGGGGAGCGAGGTCTAACCGTAAGCACAAGGCAGGCACAAGGCAGGAACCAACCCCGGGCAGGGTGCCAGTCCATCACAGTTCACATCCACACACACCCATTCACTCAGGGACACTAAGACACCTAACGCATGTCTTTGGAATGTGTGGACATGGGAAGAACATGTACACAAGTCCACACCTGTAGTGGCCAGGGCAGGACTCAAACCCAGGTCTCTGTAGCTGTGAGGTCACGATGAGTGCGTTTACATGCACTTAATAATCCGATCATAATCGAACTGCTGCAGTTATCTGATTATTCAGGGGTAAACAGCAGACTCTAATTTCTCAGACAAGACTGAGGTCTAGACATCAGATTAAAAAAATCCAGTAAAGAGTGCGTTTACATGCACGTAATGATCCAATAACTGCAGAAAGCAAGTTTACATGCACTTACGTAATCAGATCATTGGAAACCTTCGGGTTTGCATGACTCACTAATCAGATTTCTACTTTGCAACCAGCCAATAATCTCACTGAAGGATGTGATGTAAGCTTCAGCCTTTAATAATTACATAATAAATCTTCATTGCCTTGAGCATAGACTGCGTTTTTTAGTCTCCCCAAATGTGTTCGTCATCCGTTTCGTGGATGCTGCGTTTAAATCCAGGGTTGCCAGATCCCACGAGAGAAACAAGCAAACCAGGTCTACGAAAGCAAGCCATGATGAAGCTGTCTTAGAATAAGAGGACCTGGCAACCATGTTTGATTCCGCTAGCCCTTCCAGGCTTTGTTTGAGTGCACATGCAGATTGAGAACCTGATTGAAATCAGAGTAAGGGTATACATGCGCTGAGAGATTTGATTACTGAGCTTGATACTAGGCCTTGATGTGCGAAACTGGAGCATGTTGTTTACATGACCACTTGAATAACCAGATAACTGCAGAAATCCGATTGTGATCAGATTATTAAGTGCACTCAGAGAGCTAGATTTTAGCTCTGTAATCGGATCTCTCAGTGCATGTATACCCTTTGATTTCAATCGGTTTTCTCAGGCTGCACATGAACGCAAACGTAACCAGATAGAGTGCAGAGCTGTTGCAGAAGCAGCTAGCAGAATCAAACAGTTGCCAGGCCTAATTCTAAAAGACTTTCCTTCTTTTGGTCTTGTTTCCATGGACCTGGTGGCTTGTTTCTCTTGCGGAATCTGGCAACCCTGGAAATAAATGCAGCCCGAAATGAAACGGCTACTAAACACATTTGGGCAAACCGAAACGCCATATACAGTATGTCCAAGGAATTGAAGAATTTCATTATTAAAGTTTGAAGTTTACGCCACATCCTTCTGTGAGATTATTTGCTGTTTGCAAAGTACAAATCCGATTATAGGTTTCCCATTTTCTGGCCACCGACAAAATCTGATTTTATGCAGTTATCGAATTGTTAAGCGCATGTAAACGAGCTGTGCCAACCCCTGCACCTCTGTGCTGTCCATATGTTGTGTATCTGAATCGAACCTTTTGTTAGATGCATGGTCGACTGCAGTGTCTCACATTAAGACACTTAACACACTAATGCATGGATTGAGGCTAGGAAAAGGAAGAGACTGTGGAATGTTCTCCAGCGTTTAAAAGCCAGCCTGGGTCCTTTGATGTGTGAACAGCAAATGATGATTGGAACCATGGAAAAAGAGCGCTCAGGATACCGACGAGCAAACAAAGGCGCGTAAACAGTGCGCTTGAAAATCTCAATTAGGAGCAGAGAAAGGCAGCGCTGAGGTTCTCACACTCCGCTCACGGTCCTCATAAATGGGCTGTAAAGCTGCATGGGCCACGTTACGCCAGTTAATGTGTTATGTTTCAGGAAAAGTACGAAAAAAAGAGGAGTTGGTGCTGGTGGAGCCATGTGTGTATAATTGAAGAGCTGTTTGTGAGACGCTGCGTGTCTGGCACTGCTTAGTGCCCTTCCATGGTGGTTTGTATACACTCGGTACCCTCGGGCTAATAGAAAAGTGCTTGGTATGCATGCCAAGACATGGCTCTGGATAATTTCTCCTCATCAAGCATGCACTGTTTCCTATAGCACATCGGTCTGAAGATATTTTATCATATGCTTAAACTCCATTCCTGCTGTTCCAAGTTTCTGTCAGTGCGGGTGCCGTGTTCTATGTGCTATAGACGCTGTTAAGTTGAATGTTTTCTGATTTTGTTTACTGACAGTTCTGATCTGGAGACTCAAGTGCAAGGCCCAAAAATTTGGGAATATGAATGTGAAAACAACCAGATCCCCAGCTTCCCAAACAACATCATGGTAACTGCCACACAGACCTAGTGACCTCAGAGCCGCTCAATTCTGAAATCTCTGCTCCCACACACATCCTGACTATGCAGCGCCACACTGCCCCGTTTTGCCTTCTCCAAATACAAACATCAATAATCTTCAAACTGAGCCCTCGGATCAAAGCAGTCTTATAGCCAGGAGGAGGAAGACTATGATGAAGTATTTCCATTGGACTCAACATGGTACCCAACTACGTCTACTCCAGCCTCGTCTGTTGAATTTCCTTCAGACGTCTGTATGGCTACGGACTGATTCACGTCAAAATGTTTTCTAAACAACAAGCAAAGGTTTGTACCTCAGATTTGGATTAACGTTCTAAAGCCGGATCGCACTTGGTTATACCACAACAGCAGGGTTTAAAGACTTTTTTTCTAAACTTGATCAAATGTAATGTGAAATCGGATTTCTTGATACGGCAAAGGGGCATTTCTGATGATGTGGTACCATAGCGTTGTAATCTGTCATATTTTAAATTATTATTATTATTATTATGTGACAAGGGCAGCCCTAGTCTGCGTCATGTGCCACAGACCCAGCTCCGAAGTGGGACCCCAACTGTGCTAGTCGCTTTGTCTCTTCTATGCCAGCCCCTCTGTGTTTCCTGTGCCAGATCCTTGGTCTCTTCTGCTCCAGACCCCCTGTCTCTCATGTACCAATTCCCCTACCTTTCCTACACTAGACTTCTTGATTTTTTGGTGCCTGACCCTCTGACTCTCCTGTGTCAGACCCGCTGTCTTTCCTGTACCTGATCCTCTGAATTTGCTGTGTCAGACCCCATGTCTTGCCTGTGCTAGACCCTCAGTCAAGCCTGAGACAGATTTCCGGGCTATCCTGTGTCAGAGACACTGTCTTTCCTACGTGAAACCCTCTGTGTTTTCTGTGCCAGATCCTTGGTCTCTTCTGCTTCAGACCCCTTGTCTCTCATGTACCAAGCCCCCTACCTTTCGTACACTAGACCCCTTGATTTTATTGTGCCTGACCCTCTGACTTTCCTGTGTCAGACCCCATGTCTTGCTTGTGCTAGACCCGCTGTCATTCCTGAGCCAGTCCCCTGTCTATCCAGTGTCAGACCTCTCCTGTTTTTGCTGTGCCAAACCCTCCAGCTTTACTGTTCTAGACCCTATATCTTTCCTCTTCCAGACCCTTGGTCTTTCCTGTGCTAGACCCTCCATCTTGCCTCTTCAACCTTGTCTTTCCTGTGCCAGACCTGGTCTTTCCTACGTGAGACCCGCTATTTTTGCTGTGCCAGATCCTTGGTCTCTTCTGCTATAGACCCCCTGTCTCTCATGTACCAAGCCCCCTACCTTTCCTACACTAAACCCCTTGATTTTATGGTGCCTGACCCTCTGACTTTCCTGTGTCAGACCCCCTGGCTTTCGTGTCAGACCTTCTGTCTTTCCTGTACCTGATCCTCTGAATTTCCTGCGTCAGTCCCCATGTCTTGCCTGTGCTAGACCCCCTGTGCCAAACCCTATATTTTTACTGTTCTAGACCCTCTGTCTTTCCTCTTCTAGACCCTCCATCTTCCCTCTTCGACACTCTGGCTTTCGTATGCTACACCTTCTGTCTTTCCTGTGCCAGACCTTCTGTTCCTTAGGCGAGACCCTTTGTCTTTCCTGTGCCAGACCCTGTCTTTCCTACGCTCTATCTTTACTATTCTAGACCCTATGCCTTTCCTGTGCTAAACCCTTTTTCTTTCCACTTTGACCCTCTGTCTTTCGTATGTCATACATTCTGTCTTTCCTGTGCCAGACCCCCTGTTTCCTATGCGAGATCTTCTGTCTTTCCTGTGCCAAATCCTCTGTCGTTCCTGTTCCAGATCCCGCTTGGTCTCTCAGGTGCCACACTATCTACCATTGAGCCTCTGGTGAGGCGAGGTCCAAGTTGTGTTTCTAGTTGGCAAGGGGTCTTGTCATTCCCTGACTCTAAAGAAGGTTCTGGTGCAGGATAGGGGGTGAGAAGAACCAAAAGGGCCTGGCACTCAATAGAGCAGGATCTTCCATAGGAAACACAGACAGTCCCGGGCAGGAAAGACTGAGGCCCTGGCACCTCAACGAACGCAGCTTTGTATATGTTACTAAAATTCTGCCTCGCTTGAGGCCTCCCTGGTTACAGGCCCCCTCAGGGATGGGGGCTGGGTCTGTGGCATGTGACGCACACCCGTGGTCTGTCACATATTATTATGTTACTGTTGTTGTTTTCTCTTTAGTAGTTATTGCTGTATAGTCTAGTTTGGGGAGAAGGGTGAGGACGAGCAGTGAACCAATGTTCTTTTTATTGTATTTATTTTCAGCTCTTATTTTGTGTGTGAAGTCAGGACTTTAGATGACTTGCCTGCCCTTCAATGTGGTCTGGTCTTTTGCTTTTAGCTGTAAGCAGTTTACTCATCTGGTACAGTTCATTGTTTTCAAGAGAGAATTTGCAGAATTTCAGCGACAGTTTTTAATCTCCTTTCCATTTGTATATTTGTACTTTTCTACCAAAGGGGCAGTAGTTTCTCATGTACAGACTGCACTAGTTGACAAAAGCTTCATATCAGTTTCTTGCGCTCAAGCGACGTGGCAATCGAGAAATTAGAGCCCATTACCAAGTGCACAGCTGATGAAAGCTACTTAAAGGTGCTTATAAAATGTTTATCGGCGTTACAGTATTTGCCACTTTCGAAACTGATTTACTCAGATTAAGAACTGACTCAAGGTTGTGCTCTGACATGACAAACGTAGTGCTAAAAACACCTTTTGCCAGATCTCTGTGGCATGGTCTACTGCCCCTTGACGTGAGCCAGTGTCAACCTGAAGAATCCAGCACATAGTTTTTTAAACCATTTTACAACTTTTTATAGTAGGACTAATAATTTTCTGTTTAGAGGCCTAAGTGTTAGAGCTCTTTCAGCATTTTATCTTTCTCTGTTGCATTCCCTTTCTGTGTGGATGGACTAAGCCATCGGAGGTCATAATCTACTCATTGTTCCTCCTTCTTTAGATCATCTCTTCTTCGTCTCTGAAAAAACGAACGCAAATGTGAAACAGAGCCATACACTGAATAAACTTAAACGTATTCTTATTCCTTCCGACGCTCTCCACGCAGTTTTTCACTCTCCACATTTGTTTCTCCACATACTAAACCCATTTAAAGTGTGGGCATCTTTAAAGTGTAGTATTTATTGCCATATTCCTTGATGGGACCTGAGAAGGTGTTAGACTGAGACAATGATTGTGAATGCACACTGCATAGTGTAAACCAAAACCCACAAAAAAACCCAAACCCTCCTAAGTCCTTAAATTACAGGGACTTGAACCCCAACATGGGGATTCCCAAAATAACTCTACACAGATAATATCACCGAAACATCTGTTAGTTATACCTAGATAGCTAGCTAGATATTCATCAGTATCAGTCAGTATACTTAGACAGTTTGGTAAAACAAACAAATAAAAAGAGTAGTATGCAGTATGTAGATTGTACAGCACCAGCCCTGTGTATGACTAAAATTAAAGGCATACATTTCTAGCACCAAAAACGTGCTAAAAATCTCCTCTTTTCCTTTTGCTCATATTGACTCTGTGAATGAAATCCAATCTGAGTTCAAGAAAGAAGTCATACGTTTGAACTAATATAATTACTCCGCCATCAGCACACATGGACTTATTTGGTTCAGCTACCCAATCAGGTAAAAGCCCTGAATTCCTGAGTGAAAACAAAGGGGCTAATATTGGGGCTAAACTGTAACTTCAGGCAAAAGTTATAAACAGGCTGATAATGGCATTCCTCCATATGCAGGTAAAACAATGTACCTAATTCAGAAACTGAGAAGGCAATAAACTAAAGTGTATTAAACGAGCTAGCTAATTAGCTGCTTGCATTAACAAACAGTGCATCCCCGGAACAGCGTTCGTTAACTGCAACCTTAATGAAGACGGGACCACTAACGAGAGTGAGATAAGCAGCTGAGGCGAGAAATGGTACGCTCCACATTAGGGGTGTCTGAATTCGTATTAGAGGCATGAATATGAGAAATACGTGGACTTCGCTAGACCTGTTTTAGAGGGCTATAGCCCCCCAACATACTCTCTAACCCACCTCCAAATAAACATGTATAATCAGTTTAAATCGTTAATAGTGTTTCTTATTTATTCTCTCATATTCAACTGTGCTGTCTGCCTCTATAGTCACAATGGAATGAAATTTGATGCACTAGGACCAGGGGGTGGCGCTGCTGCCTCAAAACGTGCCTGAAACCTGAAATATGCGTTGAATGTTTGTACTGTGAAAGTCTCTGCAAAGCTCTTCTTTGTGAGTGGATGTTCCTGAAGGCGAGTGTAATTTAAACACACACACAAAAAGAAAATGCGTTGTTTGAATATTTGTTACAAACATTAATGAAGCAAAAGAAAACTAATGGGAAAACGTTGCCTGTATTTTTGCTTGATCTGTATCTTGTTAGCAGATGGATAGTAGCTAAGCCATATAAGATGTGTTCCTAATACGAACTTTGAATGACATGTCTCTTCAAAGAAATGTGCTGCTATGAGGCAGTTTTTCCAAATATTTATATGATTTTCATTTTAAGCTGGATTCGTAATGCCTTTTTTGGTCATTTTTGCTCCTAGATTCTCTTAGGGTGCTTTCCTCTAAAATTCCCTAGTCAAAACTTAGCCACCCCTATTCATAATTCTGTAGTGACGCCTTGGGGAAATATATTGTTCATTCATTCTTTCATTCATTCATTGTCTTATCCACTTAACCTAGTCAGGGTTGTGGGAGAAATATATTGTAATGTACAATATTATACGATATGTTTTTGTCTCTTTTTAGGGGGCCTAAGTGTTAATTAGACACACACACACTGTTGTTTTTACCTCCTTTTTAGGGGGTTCAAGTCGTAATTATTATGGTCTGAACCCCTACTCATGCGCCCGGTAACATGCTACTGGTGTCCAACTGACTCTTAAAGACCTCAGTGATGCCCTGTGATATTTGGCACTAAGACATTAGCAGCAGATCCTTTAATTCCAGTAAATTCTGCAGTTGAGCCCCTACAAATTTGACCTCTTGTTCCAGCACAACCCACAGATACGTTATCAGATTGAGAGCTGGGGAATTTGGAGACCAGGGTGACAACTTCAATTCTTTGTCATGCCCCTTGAACCAAACCTGAAGCTGAGAATAATTGCAGTATCTCATTATTCTGCTGAAAGCAACTGACACGTGGAAGACGTGAAACAAAACAGACCTCAGAGAACCAGAAAAGCCTTCCATTGCTCCAAATTCCAGTTGTAACACTTGCAGAAAATACTTTAGGTTTTCACCCAAGTGTGGCTGACTGGATGGACCATCACTCTTGCTTTAGAATGACACACCAACTTTAAGGGTCTGAATGAATGTGCAGCTTTCAAGCAACCTTCAACGAAAAAGATGACGTGCTCCATTTTCCCACTTCACAAAAGTCTGAAACCCAGAAGGTGACCCCAGCACACATCGCTCATTAGAGGATGGGGGTTCGTGATTTGCAGTCCAGCATGAATCTGCAGTCACCTTCTTTACTCAGTGAACATGACATTTCTAGGACACTGTTCTCTGAAAAAATGGGACCGGCGCTGTTTTGGGTTTTGTTTTGTTTATTTTGAAAGAATATACACTATAGAGACAAAAGTTTGTGGACACCCAAAAATTACATTCAAAACATGGTTATTAGTACGAAGTTTACCCCCACCTTTGCTGCTACAACAGGCTTTGTTCTTCTAAGAGGACTTTCCATTAGATTTTGGAAAATGACAGTGAGGTCGACTTTTGATGTTAGACTCTCACTTGGCATTCATTTTCGCGGTGTCTGATTTTTGAGTTGAGGTCAAGGCTCTGTGCAAGCTGGCCAAATTCTCAATCAAAGTTGGCAAACCAATTCCCTGTGGACTTTGTTTACAGACAGCAGGGAAGAAAGCTGATGAACTGACATGTTGGAAGCAGAAACAGATAAATGTGTCATATTGTGAGTCACTGGGGTATCTGTACAACCTGTTCTACTGCCGCTGTTTGTCTATGGAGCATCCAGAAATATATGCTGTATGTATGAAATGTATATTACGATTGTCTTACAAGTGAGTGCACAGAGTTCAATAATTGAAAAGGTTTCCACAAACTGTTGTCTATATGGTACAGTGCTTTGAAAAAGACACAGCACACCATCGCCTTGTCCAACCTTTGTGGAATGGTAGAGGAGCATCATGGTTTGCATCATAGTTACTAAAGGAAAAAAGAATTCAAAAGGATGGAAGGAAGGAAAAGAAAGAATGTCTTGCATGTACAGAGCTGACACGGCACGAGGAAGCTGGCGCACGAATGAAGAAGACGTGAGGAGGGAGAAAGTGAGTGATGTAAGCAGGAGGAAATAAGGGAAGGAGGTTTTCGACCGCTGTCGATGCTAAGAAGCTCAGATTCTCTAGCCTTGATGCCAAAACAGCTTTCAAACAGGGAATAATTAATGATGGCCATTCCAGTGAGTCAGTGGAAGGCTTGCTGTGCATTTATTGCAACCATGTAAGCTGCGCACATACAACATAGCATGAGGCAATGCTCGCGAAGACATTTCGACAGCGATCTTGCATCACATTTGAACCAGTAAATTGGGTCAAGTATACAAACAGAGATGTAAGCATACAGCCACTGACCTACAAAACATGTGGCAGGCCACACACATACTTAATCATGGTATTTCTTTAATCAAATACATGCACAGAGCTCTATCCAAGTATTGATCCATTTCAGAGAACTGGGTTCAGGTGGGAAGTTTGTGGCTCTGTGCAAGCCAAGTTATCAATCTAGTTATCAAGGTTGCCAGTCATTTAAGACTTAAACTCATATGCTACCATCATAAATTGGACTTGAGTTTAATACAAGTCTAAGTGAGTAAGACTGCCCTGTCCAGTATTGTTCCCACCCTGTACCTGTGGTGCTGTGACCCTGTATTGAATTAAGTAGGTAAGGAAAATGAATGAATGAATGACTGAGGACTGCAGAGCTCTAGCGGTTTAGGTATGTGGAGCAGAAGGCCCTGGGTTCAAATCCCAACTCTGCCAACTTGCCACTGTTGGGTCCTTGAGCAAGAATCTTAAGCCACAACTGCTTGGACTGTAAGGTTGTATCAGTTGTAAGTCACTCTGGATAAGGGCGTCTGCTAAATGCTCTAAATGTAAATACAAATCTATATTATTATCCAGCTTTAGGGTTGTGCGCCCTAAATGGACCCACTGCCACCATGATGTGGATGAGTTAGTTGTTGAGCTGATTGACCATGAATGAATGAATGAATACATACCCAGGTAGTACATCAGGTCTAATCTGGTACCCTACTACAGCAGGGACCCTGGTTCGAATTCCGAATGCCTTCTAGTCGAGACCAGCATCAGACACAGACACAACTGGAATAAGTCCTCATAGCTGCAACAGCAGCTGTCCTGCTCAGGTCTGTGCTCTGCTTTCCCCAGGGATACTTAAAATGTGTAAAAAGAACATTTTAATAGACTGAGGTCATAATCATGCTGTAAAATGTCACTTTTTATAGACACCTGTGCTAGCCTGCTGTGTGTCTGGCAAGCTTTCTGTCGTCCAGCACAAAATTATGCCCTAAATTCATTCTGACTGTCTGAGACAGGTCTGATAATTTCATTGTTCAGCTCCAGTGAATGTTCACTGGCATCACATCTAGGCTGGAGGAGAGTTCTGACACTTCAATACCATGCTCCATGGAGAATTTGCACTTCATTTTCCTGATCATGTTCAGGCAAACACTGTCCGTGGTTACCATGACGCTTTTAATTCTGCTCTGCCATAGACCTGAGACTGATCTTCGGTAAACACTGAAGTGCAGGAAAATATGCCTTTCTCTCATAAAAACCCTCTCACTTTATTTCTCTCTCCGTTTGTCACACACACACATAGGGTAGAATTCATCTCCCTGTCTCTGTTGTTTCTACCCCTTAGAATTAGACGTGAGCAGCTGTCTTTCTGAGCTCATAACTCTAAGCACCACCATGCAGCATCTCGGCTTGTTGCCGCGTCTTGTATCTACACCTGGATCCCATTGACTGCTGACTACAGGCCAGTAAGAATGTGCATCGAAGACCGGCAGCAGTAAAAAACAATTACATCCAGCTTTAGGCTGTTTATACAACTCCCCTGATAACTCACAGATGCACACACACACTGAGAAGAAACATATGTGAATAATGTCCTTACACTAAGCTCTACAAGACTCTGAGTGCGCAGTTTAGGTACGAGACAAGTTAATGGTAGCCTAGCATATATAGCCACAGAGGGATGTAATTTGATAGACTTTGACGGGATTAATCATTATATTAGGTCCTTTTATACTAGAAACAGACCTCTGAAAACAGACCTTTCAGCACCACTGGCAAAGTCTTCCTGACGTTACAGGTCCAAAATAAAAGTAACGACTGTATAAAAATGCAAAGATCACACATACACACACCTTTTCTTCCTTGAGGTTCACTCTTTCTCAGCCTAGACAGTCTTCTAACTCCTTAGAAACTGGCAAGGAAAAGCCATGTGTCTTGCAAACTTGCTTTTACGAGCTGTGAGAATTGCAGAAGCCATCTTGTAAACGGCCAAATAAATGAGATCATGAGAGACTACATGCATGCCTGGGAGGAACCATAAAGTCTTACAAGAGGGGAAAGATGGAGAACAGAGGGGAACACTTTTGAGGATAATTACTGCAGGGGAATTTGTAGCCCCCCTCCCGATATCTCTTCCACTTTCTGTAAATGAAAGCTTATGATACTAGATCTTTGGAAGATATTCACGGCAAGTTTCAAACCCTACTGAGATCCTACAGGTCAAGTTGTGGCTTAGTGATGGCTAAATCTGGCTTGTGCTTCTAACTGAAAGCTCCCTGAATCCAGTGGATGGTCAGAAAGTCATTTTCTATGGATGTGAGTGAAAAAATGGGCTTTACCCCAAAACTGCTGCCTGAAGATACACCGACCTCCACAGTGTTCGGTCAGGAAAGATGAGAGAATGGGGTGAGTGGGAGCTTCAGTTCTCCTGCTGAGATTACATATAAACACTTTTAGCTGCTTTTTCCTAGTGCTTTTTTCCTACATACAACTGTTGGAAAAAGTGTCCCCTTTCTTGCATGTTCACATCGCAGGAACTGGGGATGATTGTAGCTCTGTATATATGAACTACCTTAGCTCCTACTTCAGGGTAGAGTCTTTTCTCTCTGAGTGATTGGTCCAGACGTAAGTGATGCAAGTGTATAGATATTGGTCCAGATTCAAATGGGCACTTTTGCCAAATTTCTCCATTAAATTCCTCCATTGTTCAATGCCACCCCTAATCATGGTAGCCTTTGTCATCTAAAGTTTCTTTGCGTAGTGGTGGCAGCACCGCTTCATTCGCATTTGTTTCTGCAACAATTGTGCATAACATTTGCAAACATTTGGATGAAACCCCAGCTACTGGAACATATCTAATAAAGCATAAACCAGACTTTGAGGGCTCGTTCATCAGAGCACATGTATTGCTTAGCATACATTTAAAATTCACACAACAGACAAACAGAGAATTAATACTGTGATAAGGGGCACTCCTGGTTTGTGTCACGAGCCACAGACCCACTGTGACTTAATAGCCTCTGGCAAAGTGTAACCCAGGAACTTTCCTACTTTGTTTTTCAGGTACCCGACCTTCAGTCTCTCTCCTCTATCCTCACGCCAGCCACTTTTTGACTAGAGCCAGTGCTCTACCAAATAAGCCAGGCTGTTTTGTGTATTGCAAAAGCTGTTGGTTACTGCGTTGCATTCCCCACATCTGCAGAATAGTCCAAGAGGGAGTCTTGTCTATTAGACTGAGAAAGGTCAGGTGCAAGGATAAGGGCCAGGAAGATCCAACACCAATAGCAAAGGAAAATGACCAAAGATCTGGCACCTAAAAACCCAGGGGGTGCGTTCCTGGTTTCCGTCTCGCCAAAGACCTACTAGGATACAGGGATGAGGTCTGTGGTACTCCACAGACCAAGAGTGCCTCTCTTACAAACACATACAGACAGACAACTTGTTTTTGTAAACAACGTAGAGTTCTGGCAGAATGAAGAGCTCAACTGTAATCTGCCTTCTGGAGGAAAAGTGTAATTACACCTCCTTACTGCATGCAATCACATCGATCTTCTTAATTAACGACAATTTATCTTCTGCTTCGATGCAATTCTCGCTTTGGAGAATAGAGAGAGGGGTAGTTTATGGATAACGGTGTGCAGGGGCTATTACTGACACAATGAAGGGTATGTTTTCGCGCATGTAAGGCAGTAACCAGAACCTTGGCCAAAAGGACAACAACAGAATAGTACCAGCCCAGGTCGTGTACCTATTTTCAATGGAACACCAATTTGTAAATTTGGCCCACAAATTCCAGAACAAAGAAAATCTGTACTGGTCAAAAAATGACTCTTCGGACCTAACGTGGACTTAAACAGCAATACACTAAGGAGATTTGCACATTCCCCTTCAGTATGACACAGTAATGAGCTCGGTCCGATGCAGTAACATTGGTGGGCACATCATTAAACCTGGGCTTACTAGAAGGGTCCTGAGCCAAAGCTCCGGTCCAACTGTGAGCATTGCTGTTCAAGCTGCTCTAGTAATGTGTCCACCGAGTCTCCCTTGTTTTCTAGCTTGAGATATCTCATAGCATATCCAAGATCTAGCCAAGGCCAACTGCGGTGCCTCTGTCCCTCCACAGGTGCACGGTTAAGGGTTTCCGGACCGGCTCCGAACATTGTCACGCAAACCTCTGAGCTGCACTGTCGTGGGAGCTGTATGAGGCAACCTGTCGACTGTACAGTCTTTTCCTTGAAGTGTCCCAGAGCTCTGAACGTCATGTGTGGGTTAGTCCTGTGGCTCATGCTATGTGCACGCTTGGGGGATACAGCAGCTAGCTCCCAGTCTCGTCTCTGCAGAGTGCACATAGAGGACGCAGTCAGGCAGTTGCTGTGCAAGCACTGTCCCTTTGGCTGCGAGTCTTGCCCGTACCTGGCTCCCTCGTTTGCATCAGGGTGAGCGCTGAAGTCCACTTTGCTGAAGTTGCAGGAGTTTGATGAATGAACGGACGAGGTAGAGGACGAGTCTTGATGATGAAGGACCTCAGTGTGCAGCACTCCCGTCTGATGTGAAACCCTGTCGTTCTCTGCGCCACTGACCGGCAGGAGAGGCTCGGATGAGGGCAGTTCCTGAAGGCACAATATGTTCAAGTGAGCTGCCGGCAGGCTGCTGACCCACTGGTAGTGCCTGATGAGGGAGCTCATCCGCGTTGGGTCGGCTGAGGGCACGGCGGCAGAAACTGTACAGATCACGCTCTGCATCTGAGCCAGCATCATTTGAGTTTCTCTGTCTCGGTTCTCGTATAGCACCGTGTTAGCGCAGATGAGAATGAAGAGCCCCACGCCCATGATCACGGGACCTAGCAGCTTCATTCTGTCACTGTGGACCAGACTGGATGTGGAGAACAGCCCTTTGGCTTCAAGGCCAAATTCAGACCCCTGAGAAGGGATTAAGAGGCCATCGCCTACAGCAGCCAAAGTTGAACGCTGTGCCCGGTATGGCCAATACCCAGCCACTGCTAGCGCCATGCCGACGATCACCACCACCATTCCCAGAACCAGGAATGCCCCTGGAACGGAACGCATGCGCAGTTTCCCCTTGATCACTCCTTCTTTCTTCTTCCTGGAGCGAAGGCTAAAGCGAGGCAAGCGCTTACGGGAAGAGGAGGCTTCGGACTGGCCTCTGGACTTCTGGCTTCTCATACTTCCTTATATGGCCCTAATGGGAGCCTGTAGGTTAAAGGACACAAAGGTCAAATATTAACACACAGGTTAGGTATCGGTGTGTTTGAACATGCACTCACAAATCTCTTTATTAGGTACACCTCCTTTTCAATCCCACAGTGACACTGAGGTGGCTGAAAACTCCAGCAGCACTGCTTTGTCTGATCCAATTGTACCAGCACAACACACACTAACACACCACCGCCACATCAGTGTCACTGCAGTGCTGAGAATGATCCACCACCCAAATAGTACCTGAGTTGTGCTGGTTCTGTGGGGACTACAGTCTGTAATTGTAGGACTACAATGTGCTTCTACATGTTAAATGGAATTCATAAAATGGACAAGGAGGTGTACCTAATAAATTGATCAGTTTGCAAATGCCACTTAAGTACTCAGGTCGTTCCATTAGTCACTCCTGCATCTAAGGATTTGAAGGTATAAAAGTGATTCCAGTGGTGTCCTTGGTATTTTAAAAATTTGAGTGATGTCTAATTGCTGTTGTACATCCTTTACCATTTGAACATACTGCCAAATACCCATACATTTATTTCACACTTCTTCTATGCTGTACACAAAAATAGTTATCAATAAAGTTCAATAGAGTGTAGTGCACAAACAGTTGGACTCCACTGCATGTTTATGGAGTTCCCTCTAGGCCAGCATTATCACTTGTTGCCCAGCCACAGTCATGCATCATTCTAAAGTAGATTTATTTTGTTCCAACCTGTGGGGTACTCATTTATAACCCCAGCAGCATCCAATATACCTTACCTTATATAGATATACAGTACTGTGCAAAAGTCTTAGGCCACCATGCCTCCAAATAGATTTGTTATTTTAACAATGGTATACAGTGGTGCTTGAAAGTTTGTGAACCCTTTAAAATGTTCTATATTTCTGCATAAATATGACCTAAAACATCATCAGATTTTCACACAAGTCCTATAGATAAAGAGAACACAGTTAAACAAATGAGACAAAAATATTATACTTGGTCATTTATTTATTGATGAAAATGATCCAATATTACATGTTAGTGAGTGGCAAAAGTATGTGAACCTTTGATTTCAGTATCTGGTGTGACCCCCCTGTGCAGCAATAACTGCAACTAAACGTTTCCTGTAACTGTTGATCAGTCCTGCACACCGGCTTGGAGGAATTTTAGCCCATTCCTCCGTACAGAACAGCTTCAGCTCTGGGATGTTGGTGGGTTTCCTCACATTAACTGCTCGCTTCAGGTCCTTCCACAATATGTCGATTGGATTAAGGTTCAGGACTTTTGACTTGGCCATTCCAGAACATTAAACTTTATTCTATTCTTCTGTAACCATTCTTTGGTAGAAACGGCTTGTTTGCTTAGGGTCGTTTGTCTTGCGCATGACCCACCTTCTCTTGAGATACAGTTCATGGACAGATGTCCTGACATTTTCCTTAGAATTCTCCTGATATCATTCCAGAATTCATTGTTCCATCAATGATGCAACCGTCCTGGCCAGATGCACAAAACGGGCCCAAACCATGGATACTACCACCACCATGTTTTACAGATGGGATAAGGTTCTTATGCTGGAATGTGTTTTCCTTCTCCAAACAACGCTTTTCTTTTAACCAAAAAGTTTCTTTTTGGTCTCTCCGTCCCACAAAAACATTCTTCCAATAGCCTTCTGGCTTGTCCATGGTGATCTTTAGCAAACTGCAGACGAGCAGCAATGTTCATTTTGGAGAGCAGTGGCTTTCTCCTTGCAAAACCCTGCCATGCACAACCATTGTTGTTTCAGTGTTCTTCTGATGGTGGACTCATGATGTGAGAGAGCCCTTCATTGCTTAGAAGTTACCCCTGGGGTCCTTGTGACCTCGCCAACTATTACAATTACACGCCTTTCTCTTGGAGTGAGCTTTTGTTGGTCGACCTCTCCTGGGGAAGGGTAACAATGGTCTGAGTTCCTCCATTTTTACACAATCTGTCTGAACGTGGATTGGTGGAGTTTCAAACTCTTTAGAGATGGTTTTTGTAAGTAAATCTTTTCCAGCCTGATGAGCATCATCAACTCTTTTTTTTCTGAGGTCCCCTCAGAAATCTCCTTGTTCGTTGCCATGATACACTTCCACAAACATGTGTCGTGAAGAGCAGACTTTGATAGATCCCTGTTCTTTAAATAAAATTTATATCATGTTTTAGGTCATATTTATGCAGAAATATAGAAGATTCTAAAGGGTTCACAAATTTTCAAGCACCACTGTAACTACTATATACAATTATTTCTCAGTCTCTTTATTAGAATACAACTACAAAATACAGTACATTTTTAGGCAGTATTAGACAAAAAGAAAAAACAGCTTTATCGGCTACAGTGGCAAGTATTTCGTATGAACTCCCCTTACACTTAAGCAATAGCAGCATCGGGCAAGATGCCAAGTTGACCCTTCTACAGTCCAAAGAATCTTGATGAGTAATGTTACTTTTGGAACGGTAGCGAAGAAATCACTTTTGGGAAGGGGAACAAGGTGAAAATGCTAAGATATGCTAAAGCTCACAAAGACTGGACTGAAGATCAGTGGAAAAGAGTTTTATGGAGTGACAAAGAAAAGTTTGAATTTTTTGGGTCCAGTTGCCGACAATATGTTATTTATGGTCAATATATCATTGCAAAAACCTTTGTATGATATTCTACGTGTTTCAAAGTTTCACCCTCACTCAGTTTTTATGCTGATTATATGATTTGTAATGGAAAACACTACACAACTGAAGCATTTTCACCAGTGAAACTTTTGGAACCCACAGACTTTCTAACAAAACTGATTAAAGACCCATTTACCTATGCTGGTACTTTAATTAATTAACGTTTTAAGAAACTATAAATGTTGATCACTGTTTTTTACAGTATATAACGATCTACATTAGTTGATTAATTAATTACTCTGCCCATCACTTCAGTGAGATTCTTTCATTATAAATTGAAGTGAGGGCTGTATTCCCTTGTACAGATGTTGTTTAGATATTTGGAAGGAGATGTAATGGTGTGCCCTAAACCTGTTAAACCTAAGAGATTTTACAAGCAACAATTTACCTCAACGTCCCTTATTAATGGGCATTAGGGTAAGCAGTTGTTTCTAAATTCCTTTCTGATTTCTATGCCTCTTACATTCTGACTCATTCAGACATTGCCATGTGTTTTTAAGTCATCATTCCATGTTTTATACTACACATTTGTGCCTTCATTCAAAATACTCAGTGGTAGCTGTAAGACTGTACTGAGGTGGGACCACAACAGTAACTGTGTAAGCATTTTGTTCTTCTCTGCAGTAAAGGCAATGAAAGCAATGGTTTATGTTTGCAAAGTGTTAGTCTGAATGAGTTTTATTCCGCTTTATATTTCTATACTTTTAAGTCATCAATTAGAGAGGTTTGGGGCCAGACTTGCTGATGAAAAGAATAATGGATGAATATGGATGTATATGGAATTATAGAGTAGCCTAAAATCTACATTTTATGAGCAAGCAATTAGTGCTTGTTATAAAATAAAACCACTCTCCATAACTCTGCTCATGGCTGCAGATTGCTGTAGCAGCATCAGAATTTAAGCTCAGCTCTTAGTTGCCAATTCTTTTTTTTTTTCTTAGCAATTGATTTGTTATGAAGCATTATGTCATCATAACGAGAGAACGGCAGTGGAACAGGGAGAAAAAAGTGGATAATCAAGGCCTAATAGGGATCCAATAGGGATCTGAATAACCATTATATGCTTGTGTTTCTAAAATTATGTGGATATGTTTGTACATTTCACCATTCATAAGTCATCAAAACTGAGAAAGGAGGGTGAGCAAAACAATACAAAATGGATTTGTGGGTTGCTAAGGGTTAAGACCTATTGGGTTTACTATGTGAACTGACAAATACACTACAGAACAAGCTAGAAAGCAAGGCAACATCCAACCGGCCATTTGTTATGATATAGTCACATTTTCTATTATTGGCTGAATGCATTCATATCATCCATATACGGATTGAGCTGTTCAGACATCATCTACAATGTCTGACATGAAAGTGAATAGTGAAATACTTTCTAGAAAGAAATGTCTATTTTCATTTTTGCTCCACAGAACGAGCTACAGAGTCGGTTATCTTCTGACTCCAGCTGTCAGAGTCAGTGTGTGTTACCAAGGACATTGGGTTACACCAAAAGCTGCAGTGCTTTAAAGAGTGACTGCTTATGTTCTGTCCAGATAACAAAGCCTTTATACCTTAGAGACCTTCATGCTGGAGTTTTTCATGGACATGCTGTCAAAGACATTGCTGCTGCCTTTTATGAGAGGGCGTAAGAGTACAGCATCACAAACCAGATACCTCAGTATCTGACAGCTTCTCCCCAAGATAAAGGCTTGCTACAAAGGCTCAGTGAAGCCATGGGTGATTTGCACACAAAAAAAACATACATCTCATTTCACATCACTGTGTACTTGGGAACGATTCAAAGGTTTTTGTTCAAAAAAAAAGAGACAAGGTCTTCTGTATCTGCTTCATCTAGCCCACACGGCTGGATTGGTCATTGGCAGGCGTAGGCAGCCATTTACTCATAGGAAAAGAAGAGCACATCAGAGATCTCGATGCCTGTGGTGTTTCTTACAGACAACAGTGAGATCAATTGGAAAGAAGAAAGAGACGTTTACTTCACTCTCGTCACGGTGTGCTCAGATCTGCCAGTATCGTCATTCTTGTGTTTATCTTCTGCGCTTTCAAAATGAACTCAAACATTTTTCATCCATACCCACAGTTTCTTTGATTTCATGTGACTTACTTCTATAATCGCTATAATTTGGCTAATAATGGCCATTCATTTCATACTGTAACTCTGCACCTAACAATTTTCTCCCTAAAACATTTTCTTATTCGGAGGTTGGATAGCTGATTATTACTGTACTTGTTCACACTTTACAAAAACATTATTTCCATCTCTTCAAATCACCACTCAGCAACCAATACAGTTTTCTACAGCTTCACATTTAGAGTCATCTTTTGTAATGCATTTCAATCATCTAGAAACTGTGGCAGCTCCTGTGGCTCAGAAATAAAAGGCAACTGCTTGACACAGCAGTTCCAGCAGAGATGTCCTAGGTTGAAATCTCTGGTTGGGCTTGCAACATGACAATCAGGTGCTGCTGCGATGGACGGGCATCCTGTCCAGGGAACACCTGTGCCCGAATGAATTTGGGCATATTTGAGGAATTTGGAGACTCCAGACCCCCTGCCTCATGACCCTGACCAGGATAAGTGAGGGTAAAATGGAATGTTTTGCTTCAAAAATGGAGAAAACTGAGAAATATTATGCACCAAATACCTTCTGAAGATAATTTCTTAAAGATCTCATTTAATCCCAAATGGATTTTGCCTCGGTTTGTCTATTTCTAGAAATTAATAGGATTATTATTATTATACTGTATAATGGTGGTAATAATAATAATAATGCAAATAAAACATACGGTTAAAACAGTAGGTTAAAATGACATAAAAATGTGATTTCACCAATGATAAACGTCATATTTACTTATTACTTGGGTAAATATTTGTTGAGAAAACATACACACCAATTGAACAATAGATTGGCCAATGAAGGATGCTGCCGCTCATAACTCCATACCACAGATGTCACAAACACATTTGGCATGCAAAATGCATTCTGAAATACAGGACAGATGGAATATACAACACCACAAGGGCACGTTTGCTGTTTTGTAATTGCTCAGTGCAGTATTAGCTTATTTTGCACCTGTAATAGCAGGTACGATAAAGTTAATGGGTTTGCCTCCACACGGTAAGTGTTTAAGCTATTTGACTTGTGTGAGACAGAGAAATGTGTGATTTGACTTAGGACACTTTTTGGGAATAATGTCAGAGTACACATTAGCACATTGGGGCGGTATGGGAACTGAGGACAAAAATGCCGTCCCCAACTGTGGAGCATTGCTTTTTATAGCAACTACAACTGTCTTTCGAAAAAACCAAATGAGTCAAAACATTTGCTTTAGGTTACTGAGGTTAAGGTTAAGGACAGGGGTAGGTGTAGGTGTAGCACTAATTAGCTACAGTAATCATTATGTCAATGGACAGTCCCCCATTGATAGTCAGACAGACGTGTGTGTGTGTTCACTGCACAACTGACATAGATACCAACATAAAGCTTTAGCCTCCTACAATTCAATTTGTCTAGAGCTGAGCTCACTTGTCAGTTTCAGTTCTTCCAATTCAATCGACGCAGTAGTACCACTGCCAACGACATATTCTCACTTTCTTAACGTACACAATCGATATTTTCAAAAGTGTATAGTTTATTAAGTCAGCGTGTGTTAGCCTAATGGAAGATCTGGGAGTCAGTTCCAAAATAATGACTCTCCGTAATCACCATTACAGGTATTGAGAATCGAAGGTCAACTGCAACAATGAGGACTTGATTCCAAGCATTGAAATGGATCTGTTTCATGTTTGTGCCTGACCTGCCAAGTTAATTTGGCAAGCGTTAGCTTTATAAATTGGCAGTTGTTTACCACATATTTAGTAAGTAACTTCAGAAAACAGATGGACTGACCTAATGTAACAATACTGTGACTCTCACCGTGCAATATGTAGTGCTGATTAAGGGATAACATAAGTGCTAGTTTACTCAGACAGAGATAACCAAAAACATTTTGCTTAATAAGTGCTGAGACTCAGGAGCCACCGGTAAGGCATAAACACAACGGGCAACACACACAGGCACCCAGAGTCAGATGGCGTGCAAACTCGGAATTAATGTGCCAGGAAACCTAAACCTGGGCTTCAGTGCCAGTAACCAATCATCTGGACTTTCTGAGTATGGGGATCACAGAACCTGGACCATTGTGCCAGTAACCCACAGCGCAACTCCATAACCAACAGACCTCACCTTGCCAGAGGCGGAATACAAACCAGAGTACTCAATCTATTTTTTATGATGTGACAAGCTTTATTGCATGACCATTTATACAGTTCGCATTTGTTCTCTATGTGTAGCAAACAGCTTAGCTACTTCATGAGGTTTCCCTTTGATAACAGGTGGTTATATGGACAATGTAGACAAACATTACAGATGATCTCACGCTGTGTTTTATGGATAAACAAATTGAGGAATTGATAGGCAACATGGCAAAGATCCATACAACCCTTCTTATTTCATGGGCTTACATGAGAGAATGTATCGAATTCCTTCATCCAGTACATTCAACGACTTTTAAATGAGATTATATCTACAGCGTCTTGAGAAACAAAGTCCATCACACCACCAGAGGAACCAATGGGACCACTTACTATTGGAGCATCCAATATAAAAAGTACATACCACTAATAGAGTTGCAACAGCAAAACCAACTTGTTCTGCTCTGCTTGTCTTACATCAGGACACCTCTCAAATCTAGAGGTAGCTACAACCTCATGTGGATTTTTTACACACAAGGGAAGCACAGCCACCCCCAGAGGCACAGCCTAATGCAATAACCTCAATATTCCAGTTGAAAACCCTTTGTGCTGTAAGTGCACAGTAATTAAATTTTGTCAGAGAAATGACCAATTGGTCAGTCTAGTGAATTGATGAGGTCTATATCAAATATTACCACAGACAAAACAATGGACTGGGCAGTATTTTTTGCAGGTGTAGAATATCTAATTTGGTTATGATGACATTGACTAGCCATTTATTCAGGGCTAAAGAAAAGGTCATCATAGCTCACCCAATGAATGCTCTGCAGCTACCCATATTTTATGAAGCAGAACGATATTATCTTTTTGATGCTTACGGTTGTATATGGTTTGATACTTTAGTATTGCAGATTGCTTAGAATGATGTGACTATGTTGCACTGCCTTATGGTCTGGCTTTGGCTTCGAGGACCCGTGGGCCAGTTATACTGACTTGCTGTCAGAGGTGCCTTGGTTAACCAACTTAGTTTGATGGGAGTGCTGAGCATGCTGGATGAGACCTCGCTCAGGATGCTGAAGATAATTACCCCTCTCTAATTGTACTAATCTTAACAACGCCTCATTAAAAACTGTGCCAGGGACAGATGGTGGGTCCTGAAAAAGTCTCTTTGATTGTGTCTTGCAGTAGAGACTGAACCAAACAAATGACAAGGCTCTGTTTTCCATACTGTGCAGCATCTGGGGGACCCCAAAGGTGCCAAATTTCGTCAGTAGTGCCTTCTGCAACTGCATTTTCCTGCAGTTGTCAGAAAATATATTGCTGCCTTTCAACATTTTCAGTTTTTCAGTAACGTAAATATGAACTTGAACTCCTTAAAAATCCTTTCGTCATCTACCACCATAAGGTAAGCCAACTGGCTTTCAACACAAAAGAGACCTGGTTGTCGACCTGCTTAAGTCATAAGATGGATATTAAAATGCTGAAGCGATTCAATATACCATTAAACGCAATCACCATTGTAATAATAACCTCCTTAAAGTCTGCAACAGCTGAAGATTTGCCAGAAAAGAGGACCCACGAGCATACGACTCCCACACACATTGAGGAAGATGGTGAGGGAAGCAAAGGAGAGCCCAGAGATCAGAGCTTCAGAATTTCAAATGTCTTGACAAAATAAATATGAGCCTGAACAAATAAAAATCACTCTGAACAAAAAATGGATACAATAACAGAGGTAAAGATGTTTGGAGTCCAAAGATAGATCTTACAAATCAGCAGTTCAGAACAGTTCAGCATGGTTAACCAGAGAAAACTCGGTACATTCTCATTACTTAAAGCTGAGGCAGCTGTTAACTGACCGTAGCATTCTTTGATCCAGTTCAGCTTCAAAATATCAGTAAATGCTTTCTCATTTGGCATGGGGGATTGTTGCTCATGCAGCACTGCAGTAATATAATCAAATACCTGCAGGTACTCGTTACAACTTCATTTTTGACTCTTTGAAATTGTGAATTTTAAAATTTGTCAGTCATTTGTTTGTTTAGTAGTTTTTATTTAACGTCATAACAGCATCAGTGGCTATATTCACGATAGACACAAGATTATATACTGCCTGGCCAAAAAGAAGGTCACGCACTCTAATATTTGGTTGGACCGCCTTTAGCTTTGATTGTGGCACGCATTCGCTGTGGCATCGTTTCAATAAGCTTCTGCAATGTCACAACATTTATTTCTGTCCAGAGTTGCATAAATTTTTCCCCAACATTATGCATTGATGATGGGAGATTTGGGGCACTATGCAAAGTCTTCTCCAGCACCTCCCAAAGATTCTCAGGGGTTCAGGTCTGGACTCTATGGTGGCCAATCCATGTGTGAAAATGATGTCTCATGCTCCCTGAACCACTCTTTCACAATCTGACCTTCTGAAACAGATGAACATCTTTTCCATGACCACAGGATGTGTCTTTCGACATGGTTATTTAACAAATGAGAAGCTACTCACTGCATCAGTTAGGGTTAAAGAACTTGTTGCCACCTAAAACATAATCACCAATGCAGTAATTATCCGATGGGAGGCTCATTTTAACTATTTGACTATTTGCTTAGTGACCAGTTAACATAATGCATGTTTCCAGTCAACATAATGCATGTTTTTGGAATGTGGGGAAGTAACTGGAGCATCCGGAGTAAACCCACAGAGACACGGGGAAAACATGCAACCGGGGAGCTTAGAAGAGTCCCTAAACATTGCACCATCGCCAAAACCTTTGAGTGAAGAATTACATTTACATTTACAGCATTTAGCAGACACCCTTATCCAGAGCGACTTACAATTGGTACAATCTTACAATCCAAGCAATTGTGGGTTAAGGGCCTTGCTCAAGGACCCAACAGTGGCAGCTTGGCAGAGGTGGGATTTGAACCCAGAGACCAGTACCTTAACCGCTAGGCTAGGCTAGCACAGTCCCATGTCTCTTAACATTTATATTTGTTTCACCAGCAGCCTCCCCTTTGCAAGAATGGTCATGGCATGCTCGATGGCTCCCAGCATACTTTGCATTTCTGGCACACATCTGTAATGCATATCACTGTATGTCTATACAGGTATAGCACTGTGCAAAAGTCTTAGGCATTCTATATTTTTCAGTTTATATTCTGCTTATATTCTTTTATTTAAGCTTTTGTGGTCACTGCACTTCGAAAATTACAAACTGCACTCCATCTGTTTCTCTGCATACTTTGTTAGTCCCCTTTACTCTAATGGTCTCTACATGGAATGATACATTTTTGAGATTTTACATATCGTGCCAATACTTTTGGTCTCGCCTTACACTTATAAATGGCTTTGTCCGCCCTGCTGAAATGGAAACTGCTTCAGGTCACAATGCTTTCTGTCAAGTTCTGCTGCTGAAGTGGACATTTATGTTCACTCATTCCCTTGCTCATCTGAGGGCTCATCAAACACACTTCACCTCAGTTAATACGGATGGCCCTTGCGTAAGATGAAATAGCCCTGAAAATGGCATAAGGGATTACCCCGACAGCACTTGAAGAGACGAAGCACACAAGGGCATGTGAAAAAGACTATAGAAATTGGTGGCTGACTGAAGTGTTTTATGAAACTGTTACTTGTGACTCACTCTGACTCAGTCTGAAAATAAATGCTTTTTCACCTCCACTGATGAACTGTATTAAGTGCCACTGTCTGTCTATGGGACATCATTTGAAGGCAGAACTGATCAAACATATACAGATGAGCCAAAAGTGTATGACCTCTCGCAGACAAACGACAAATTACGATGAATGTCTGAAAGTCTGGGATACATTAGACGGTAAGCTAACGGACGGTAAGCATTCGGATCGCATGGTCGATGTGGGAGAAATGGGCTGGCGTAAAGAACTGAGCCACTTTGACAAGGGCCAAATATTTATGGCAAGTGACTGGGTCAGAGCATCTCTGGGCTTACTGGGCAGAGTAAGACCCTTCTTTAACACTGACAAGGCATCTGGGTCAACGCGCAGTATCTCTGATTTCACCACCAAAGAATACATTCTATCACCCCCACCCAGAGAGCCCCGTTTGAGCAAATCTGCCCTGATAGACCTTTTCTGTTGAAGTAACCCAAGGGCCCTGAAGTAACCCAAGAGCCTACTGCCCCTCTGCTGAAGTTACAAAAGCCCCACCCACTAAAGTGCCCTGAGAGTGCTATTCCATTGAAGTGTCCACAAAGTACACCAAGATGCCTGCTCAAAGCCTATAAAAAAACTAATCCTCAGCCTACCCAGGACCCTGTCACACTGGCAGTCTGCACTGAAAACACTGTGTTGAAAGACAGAAACAAAAAAAGTGCTATGCTGTCAGAAGGTTGTCATCAGTGACTTAAGACTGAGTTCTAATCAATTGTTGGCTGGGGAGTAGGGGGCTTCTAGAGGTAAGCCCTACAGGAGAATCTAATAGAATCTAGAAAAAATGATCCAAAAGGCATTCTGAAACTAGCAAAAAATTTTAAACTATTTGGAGAAACTGCCTCATAGCAGCACATTATGTTGAAGAGACATGTCATTCATAGTTTGTGTTAGGTACAGATCTTTATATAGCTTAAATACTATCCATCGACTAACAAGAAGTACAGATACAAAGCAAAGATACAAGAAATGCTTCCCAATGAGTTTTCATTTGGTTAATTAATGTTTATAACAAATTTTCAACTAACGCATTTTCTTTATTTTTGTGTTGAAATTACACTCGCCTTCAGGAACATTCACTCAAACAGACACCTTCAGCCTCACATAGAGTGCTGCATATCTTAGAGTAGCGGTACAGAGAGATATCCTGTCACTGAACAAAAAATCAACCCTTGTTTCAGGTTTCAGGGATGTTTTGAGGCACCTCGTACTAGTCCTATTATAATTCTTAAGCCCTCAGACGTTAAAGCAAACAGAAGTTGAACGGATGGACGTTAAACGTCGCATACCGGTATTTATGACAGGAACATCAAGGTTTGTGGAGTCAGCAGTGGAGTACCTACCGACATTGAGTGCGTTTACATACACTTAATAATCCGATAACATCAGAAAAACAGATGTTGTCAATAGTCCGATCAAGGAGTATACATGCACTTGAGTAATCAGATAATGGGAAACCTCCAGGTTTACATAACTTGGGCGCTAATCAGATTTCTACTTTGCAACCAGCCAATAATCTCACAGCACGATGTGATGTAAACTTCAATTTTGCATCTTAAATAATCAAATTCTCCATTTGCTTGATTATATATTGTGTTTCAGTGCTGTGTTTAATTCCACGGTTGCCACATCCCACGACCGAATATCCTACCTGGTCTATGTAAATAAGCCCAAAAGAAGCAAAATCTCTAAGAATATCTGACAACCACGTGTTTTTCTGCTAGCCACCGTGCACACATCCGATTGAAATCGTGTAACTAGTATACATGCTATGAGAAATCAGATTAATTAAATAAAATTCAGCACTCTTTATCGGATTATTTAAACCGATTTCTAGATTGGAGTATGCAGATAACAGATAACTGCAGAAATCCGACTATGATCGGATTGTTTAGTGCATGTAAACACATACAATGTTCCGAGGAGGGACAAACCACGAATCGGCGACAGGGTGTTATCACTAAAGGCTCATCAAATGCATGACAGCAACTAATCCTATGCCATTGGACAGAACAGCTACTTTGGTATAAGTAACAGAAATGTTTAATGCTGGTTATGGGAGGAACAAACACAGTGCATCACACCCTGCTGAGATTGGCTCTGTGTATGCAAGTGTCTGACCTGGACCTTGGACCAATGGAAAAATGTCTTCTGCTGTGATGAATCCTGTTTTCTTTTACATTTCATGGATGGCTGGGTAAGTGTGTAAATTGGGAAGTTATGGCAACATGATGAGATTTGGGAAGATAACAAGCTGGTGGAAGGAATTCAAAGCTCTGGGGAATGTTCTGCTGGGAAACGCTCAGTTCAGGCCACCCACCTAAATATCTTTATGGACAAGGTGGTCATAATGTTTTGGCTCATCTGTGTATAAAAGGGTCTAACCGTAGAACTAGGTTCCAGTCAGAGATTCAGTATCATTTAGTGAAGTACAGTTATATATTTGTAATTAAATGAAAGAAAAAGCTTTTCTGGCACATCTTCCAAAGGACTTGTTGGCGCTGAGTATAATTGTAGATTTGGAACCTCGATGACCACAGTATACCACAATATTCTGCAAATCTTCAACAATGACAGTAGGCCTCTCTAGTCAGCCTCCTCTCTGTGTAGAGAGGTACACTTGTGCCCTCATACATACAGCTTTAGTATTGATATAGTTCACTTCAAGCATGTAGCTCTTTATATAGCCAATGCTTAATTCGTAAAGGTCAACACATTTTTGTCTCATTGTATCTGTGTATAAATCTTCTCCATGTTGATAATTGACTAGAGCAAGGGACACTCTACAAATTGTTAAGTCTAGGCTAAAGACATACCTATTTACACAGGCTTTTGACTAGATTTAGACCAGGATGCATGGCTTGGGTCACTGGGGCCGGAGTCTGGAGTCATGTCTGGCCTGCCTGCCTTGTCCGTTAGCTGGAAATGTCGAGTGGGCGGTCTGGCTGAACTGGGTTTCGGTCCTCGTGATCTTGACTCGTGCATCCTTGCCTTAGAATAAGGGCAGAGCTGGGGGTTCATAGTCAAAGAGTCTTATGGTGATCAGAGACGTTTGGGGTTGCTCTCTTCTGCCTCCCGTGGGGTTGCCAATGTCTCATGTGATCCCTCCTACCAGTTTCTCCTCTTTCTAGCTATGCTGCTATAGCTAATGATGCCGGGGTCTCATGCTACACTTGGCATCAGTGATTGACATGGCATCAGTGATTGTTTAATAGACACTGTGCTCTTAATCAATAACTAATTACATTTTCTGTTTTCTCTCCGAGCTGTGTTTCCGGTACCCAGTTCCACCACCCCACACATGATGTTCATCTGCTGTAGCTCCAGTCAAGCTGCTTCCGTCATCAGCTCCAGCCCCATCATACCCGGGCCACTTAATGCCGATGTGCATACTTCACATTTTATTCGAACTTTGACTCCATGACTTTAGTTTCGGTCTTAGATTAATCATCTACGCCGCCCAAGGAGGTTGGGTCCCTTTTTGAGTCTTGGTCCTCCCAAGGTTTCTTCCTATAACACTCGGGGAGTTTTTCCTTTCCACTGTCGCCCTAGGCTTGCTCAATTTGGGATTGGACGTAGTTATTAAGAGATAATCTAAACTTGTAAAATTGCTTTGAGACAATGCTCCATTGTAAAAAGCGCTATATAAATAGATCTGACTTGACTTGACATAATGCTCCGGCATCTTTCCAAAAGCTTGATTGGCTAATGCTTTCTTTCATTTTTTTTTTTTTTTCATGGAGTAATGGACATCTGCAAAAGTTTAAAAGACAGTCAGCCATGCTGCACACAAGGTAATGATAGTTCATACACTAGCTATGTTTAGCTAATACAATTAATACAAAATTTGTAGTGTTAATTTGTTCTTCTTCCAGGCCAAATGTCTGAGAGCATTAGTGAAAATGCTTGTTTCAATCTTTGTGGAAAATAATTCATACTGCAGTGAGAAGATGACCGAAAACACACCTCAAAGCTTTGTGACAACTATTTGAAGACCGAGAGTCCAAGGAGTGCTGACTGTCATGGACATGGCATCGTATGGTACTCAGTAATATCACAAGATGCTTTTTGGAATATTATGAAATCATGTGGTGGTCTTTGGGTCCTGGGTTTAAGCCTCAGCACTAGCAAGCTACCACAGTTGGTCCTTGAGTAAGGCCCTTAACCCACATTTGTTTGGATTGGACCTTGATTGTATCAGCTGTAAGTTGTTCTGGATAGGAGTGTCTTAGCATTTGCTAAATGACTAAACGTAAATGTAGAAATCCCATAAATATGTCACCACTAATTAATTAGTTTATATGCAGGAAACAATATAATGAATGTTGTAAGTCTCTCTAGATAAGGGCGTCTGCTAAATGACAAAATTTAAATATAAATATGAGACAGCCCAGGGGTTAAGGTACAGGACTATGGACCACAATGTCCAGGGTTCAAATCCCACCTCTGCAAAGCTTCCCCCTTCGATTGTAAGATTGTATCAGCTATAAGTTGCCCTGGATAAGGGCGTCTACTAGATGTACAAATGAGGGAACAAGCCAAATACTAATAAAATGTGAAATGTATGTCTTTTGTTCAAAGTCTTTTCACTCAAATTGCTAAGCTGATTATATGTTTTGTACTAAAAATACTGTATTAAACTCAAGGCACAATGCAAAACACATTCAATTTCAATAGTGGCCTCAGACTTTTGACTCACACTGTATATTCATGCTCGCAGTCATTACTATAATCACCCTGCATGCTTACGTTTGCTGCTGCATATTTCATCCAGAAAATGTGATTTGCTTAGTCAGTTCAGATTTTATACCGAATGGTTTTTAGGCTTAAAGCCAAGAGTTTAAATTAAAAGGGACACCCTATACACGATTGCTCCATAAGCCTTGTGAGCTCTTCTCAGGGAAGCGCTGACCCTCAGGTAAAATCCATACTACAAATGGGTTTTTCACAAAATGGAATTAACAGCTTGTGTGGATGCTGACTTAAGCTCTGGTTAAAAACTCAGGCTGCTATCCAAGTAACTCTGTTCCCAGGAAATCTTACATCTCCAAACACACACTCTAGGATTGTATTCAGGAGTGGGCTCAATGGAAGCTGGTCTGCTCTGTTCCAAGGCTTACTGGGCAGAGTAAGACCCTTCTTTAACACTGACAAGGCATCTGGGTCAACGCGCAGTATCTCTGATTTCACCACCAAAGAATGCATTCTATCACCCCCACCCACAGAGCCCTGTTTGAGCAAATCTGCCCTGATAGACCTTATCTGTGGAAGTAACCCAAGGGCCCTGAAGTAACCCAAGAGCCTACTGCCCCTCTGCTGAAGTTACAAAAGCTCCACCCACTAAAGTGTCCTGAGAGTGCTATTCCATTGAAGTTCCCACAAAGATGCCTGCTCAAAGCCTACAAAAAACCTAATCCTCAGCCTACCGAGGACCCTGTCACACTGACAGTCTGCACTGGAAACACTGTGGTGGCAGACAGCAATGACAAAAGTGCCATGCTGTCAGAAGGTTGTCATCAGTGTCTTAAGACTGAGTTCCTATCAGTTGGTGGCTGGGGAGTAGGGGGCTTCTAGAGGTAAGCCCTATAGTAGAATCTAATAGAATCTAGAAAAAAAGACCCAAAAGGCATTCTGAAACTAGCATAAAATTAAAAACTATTTGGAGAAACTGCCTCATAGCAGCACATTATGTCGAAGAGACATGTCATTCAAAGTTTGTATTAGGTACAGATCTTATATGGCTTAACTACTATCCATCTACTAACAAGAGGTACAGATCAAGCAAAGATACAAGCAATGCTTCCCAATGTGTTTTCAATAACAAATATTCAACTAATGCATTTTCTGTATTTTTGTGTTGAAATTACACTCGCCTTCAGGAACATTCACTCAAACAGACACCTTCAGCCTCACACACAGAGTGTCGCATATATTACAGTAGCGGTACAGAGAGATAGCCTGTCACGGAATGAAAAATAAACCATTGTTTCAGGTTTCAGGGATGTTTTGAGGCACCTCGTACTAGTTCCTGTCATTCAAATGTGAATTAAATGTTTACAAGAAACATTTTTATTTCCTATTATAGTTTTTAAGCCCTCGGACAATAAAGCAAACAGAAGCTGAACGGATGGACGTTAAACGTCGCATACCTGTATTTATAACAGGACCTAAAGGCAGCAAAAATGTCTGTCTGGTCTGCATTTTAATCCCAAATGTGTTTAGTTTTGATATTCTCTGCCTGACAACATGTATAGAAATATGGGTTATATAAAACCAGAAATGCTATACAGCAGCTTATTAAAATGTGCTCCAGTAATCTGGCCACCTTCACTGGAAACAAAGGTGAATATGGTGACATACTGCATGAATGTCTGTCCTACACAATAAACCGTTTTACAACTTCTCCCCTGCTGCTGTTTACACAATATAACCAACTGTCTGTGGACACCCAGAAAATACATCCAAAATCATTGGTATTAGTATGGAAATCTCAATTATGTCAGATGGAGTTAAGGCCAGGGCTCTGTGGAATCCAATCCAGCTCTCTTTTAAAGTTCGCAAACCATTTCTTGATGGACTTTGTTTTAGGAGGGCAGGGCGGAGCCTATGAAAGTGTCATATTGGGAGACACTGAGGTGATCGGTACAATCCATTATACTGCCACTGTTTGTCTGTGAAGATTTCATACCTTTATGCTTCATGAATCAGAGAGAACAGAGATCATTACTTTTGGCTACATAGTTTACATTAGATGAAGAAAGAAAGTGAGGATTCTCGTTCGGCTGAGAACAAAGATTATATTAACTTGGGCAGAATGAAATTCATTCATTCACTTTCATACCTATTTAATCTAATTCAGGGTCACAACGGGCCAGGGCCTAGCCAGCAGCATTCGTACAGGTCTACAGCTGCCAAAGGAGGTTCTACTTTTTCCATGTGTCATGGAAATTAAAAATGTATTATATGTTCTAGCACATCTTTTATTATGACAGGAACCAGCCCTAGACAGGGAGCCAATCAATCGCATGGCACATGCCCACACACTCACACTGGGACACTTTCAAGAGACCACTTGAGCTAATGAGTAGCCGGAGAAAACCCAAACAGACAAGTGGAGAGCGGCCGGGAATTGAACTAGGGATTGCGAGGCGACAGCGCTAAGTACTGCCACCGTGCCATCCTAAAAAAATCAATAATAAAGTCAATTATAGGACACACTGAGGCGCTCAGCGCCTTGTTTTGCACAGTAGCATATCAACTACATTAAAAAACCGTAGTATACCTTCAAGTCTGGTCAAAAACAACATAGGTGTCTGCACTTCGGTCAAAAGAAACACACAATTAGAACAGAACAGGGGAGAAATAATCTGAAATAGCTACTATAGGGTCAAAAAATTAGTTGACACCCAAAAATTAAATTAAAAAATGGGGATTAGTACGGAATTTTGCCCCTTTGTTGCTACAATAGTGTTTGTTCTTCTAAGAGGGCTTTCTACTAAATTTTGAAATATGTGAGGTCGGCTTCTGATGTTAGGCAATAATCCCTGGCTCACTTTTGGCATTCCAGTGCATTTTCAAGGTGTCTGATGGAGTTAAGGTTATGTGCAAGCCAAATACTCAATCAAACTTGGCAAACCAATTCTTTATAGACTTCGTTTAAGGACACCAGAGCAGAAAGTTGATGAACTGGCTTGTTGGAAGTGGAACCTATAAAGGTGTCATATTGAGAGTCACTGGGGTATCAGTACAACCCGTTCTACTTCCACTCTTTAACTATGGATAATCCAGAAGTGTATGCTTTATATTATGAATGTGTTACAAGTGGGTGTTGCTGAAAGCTCAAATTAGAGTTGCCTCCCAGGTTTCCTCCCACATTTAAAATACATGCGTTAGGTTAACTGGTCGTTCTAAATTGACCTGGTATGAATGTCTGACTAGTACCAATGTAACCTTGCTCCTGTTGTGAATAGCCGTTGATGCTGATGCGATGTTAAATAAGCAAAATAACAAATAACCAATACAGGGATCATGAAACCAACCCTGAGCAAGGCACCAGTCCATCTCAGTGTACATGCACATATTCTAGGACACTAGGACACTTGTGGGAGTAAACCAGAGTACTTGGAGAAAGCCCACACAGACACAGGGATCACATGCAAATCCCACAGAGTCAGCACCCAGGCTGGATTACTGACGCTGTGAGGCAACAGTGCTAACCACTGAGCGAATGTGCATCCCCTGAAATTGCTCTGTTACCTGAAAAGATCATACCAACAGATGTAGCAACATAGCTTTGAAAGATGCAAAAGATTCTCTGTTAACATACTGCTGGATAAAATGCAGAGTACAGAGCACTAAGTCTACAGGGGATGGGATGATCTGCTCCAAACCCAAGCAGATCTCAACTGAGATATTACAAATGTCATTGGAATTAAAAACATTTTCATTATTCAAGCAGATCCAGATGATAATTCCTTGGCAAATAACCTCTGTATATCCTGAGATTTGGACTTCTTAGAGTGTGTTGGAGACCATGATTCAGTTCTGCAGCTGTTCACTTATTTGTACTGCAGCAATCTTTGCTGTCTGCATCTCTATAGGTGATTCATATGTATAAACAAACTGGTGTAATTCAGTTGCTGACCAGCGCAACCGTTACTAACACAATCGCCGTGTTGCGCACTAACGCTGCCTCATTTAAGTTGATTTGATCTTCGCTTTATGTTGACTGGTTTTGCAAATTTGAGACTAAATACGAGCCTAGGAAAGTTTCACCCGCTTTTATTTATTGCCAAGTCATGCTACTGTATAATAAAGAGCCTTAATGAATCAACTGGAGCCGAAACTTGGAAAGGTTCATAAATTACAACGGAATACATTAGTAACCCTGTACAACGAAACGTATGTTAATCTTAAATTCATCGTTCGTTATTCCACTACATGTTCACTAACTACATCTATTATTACCAAAAACGATGCATTTTATCACTCATTTTCCAGCCTTAGTTGCCTTACTCTGTTATGCAGCGTTCATGGTCTCCAGATATTCTCACAGCATCCCACTCACGTCCAGAGCCGCGTTCACCTTATCAAGGAGGCATTTGGAAGTTTCCCAGGTGACAGTAAATCCAAAAACGTGCACGAACTGCTAAAATCACAGACGTCTGACATGTTGGCAGGCACCTGTCACGCCAAAAAAAGAGAGAGTAAAAAACAACTTAATTTAAAGGAAGGATTGGTACACCAACAATCACATAAGCACTCGCATCCCACCCGGAGGACGTGGTGGAGGGAAAATGCTCTTGGTCACCTCTGATTTAGTCCCAGACACAGAAGTCCCTGTTGTGAGACTCGCTCAGATTGTTCTGTGATCTAACAGCGCCGCCACCGCAGAAGACTTTACACTCAGACCATGTGCAAGATGAAGTTTTACGAGACACTATAAAATCCGTTCTTGATTCCTGTGGGTTGACCGGTGGGTTTCCTCCTGGTGCTCCCACATCCAAAAACATGCCAGTAGGTGGACTGGCTAGTCTACATTCTCTGTAGGGTGTGAGTGAATGTGTAATGCCCTGCTATGGGCTGACGCATTTTCTTGAGTGTTTTCCGTGATGATCTCCAGACCTACCATGACCCTCCTCAGGATAAACAGTTACTGAAAGTCAATGAATGGATGAATGCTGTCAGGTTTAGTAAGCATTACAGCTACAATAGGAAAGCAGACAGTGTAAACAGTTTGTATAATTGCAGATACAAATTCACTAAGTCATTCATCAGCATAGGAGCCACCACAGAGACTTGGCTTAGAGTCCCATCGGTGCTATTAAGCCAGGTCAGGAGTCACATATTGACACGAGAGATACCAGAGGGTAAATGCCATTCTGGGCACTGCAGTTGACTGGAGTCCTGTCCAGGGCTGATATCCGCTCGTCCCCATTGATTTACTGGATCCAGACTCCCTCTGAGACTGAGCTAGATACGCAGGGTTAAAATGTGTTTTATATTATGTATTTATGCCCTTTGGAGAAACCCTTTGGGTTTGATATAAGCTGGCATGTGGTTCCCACTGTCAGCTCACAGCTCCAGATGCCTGAATTGATTCCTGGTCCAGACTCTGCCTGCAGGTTGCGTTGCATTGCATGTTCTCCCTTTGTTTGTCTGGATTTTCTCTGGACACTCGTTAGGTCAAGTGATCTCTCTGAGGTGTCCCAGTGTAATTGTGTGTGGGCATGTGCCCCAGGATGTACTAGTGCCCTGTCTAGGGTTGATTACTACCTGTAGCCTGTCTTAATAGATAACAGGTAAACACACCCTGCTAGAACAAATAATACATGTTTAATTTCCATGTCTTTTTTGGACATATGGAAGAATTAAGTGTTTCCTGTAGACCAGAAAGGAAGAACTTTAAGCCTTTTTATGATTTTTATGAATTACTTAATTTCTGGATACACTCATGATCACCTACTTATTGATAATTCATATTTTCAGGCTGTAAATAAGAAATCTCACTGAAATAAAAAGCTGGGTGCTCTCATGGCGCAAAGGCAATTTTCTAGCTCACCAGCCAAGTGACCCAGGTTTGAAACCTTTGCTTTCTGGGCGTGTCTGGATTCACACAGCCATTACTTGTCATGTGTAAGGAAAGGGAGGGTTTGTCTCATCCAGGATGCAGTTCTGAATTTCCTGTATAGGCATGACTAAATGTAAATATTGATATGGTGGCATGCTGCTCAACCATCTTTCCAACGACACCAGTGCTAACCTGTTAAAAAGACCAGATACATATATCCGGTATGTACTGAGTATATTGTTCTAGCAGGGTGTGTTTAGCCTTTATCCAGCACAGAATGCCACTTGGTCAGCATGTTGGTGAACAGCATACAAAACATAACATACACTATTTTTTAACAGGAAAACTACCTTTGTGGCATATATGGTAGTTTTACCACAATCCTTAGTAAAAAGATCTCTTAACTGACTAATGAATTAAACCTCAACAGATACTAAATGGGTCCCACTTCTGCCAAGCTGGCAATGTTTGATCCTTGAGCAAACATTGTAAGTTACTCTAGATATGGCTAAATGTAAATATTGGTATGGTGTCATGCTGTTCAACCAACCTTACTCTGTTAAACAGACAAAACAGCGATCTATTAAGTGGCAAATTAATTACAATTCAAAAGAATCTAAATGCCAAATTAAAAAAATCTTTTAAAGACTTGACTTAGCAACTAAACCATTTTGTTTACGAGTTCTGGTCAGTACGACTATACTATAATCCGTAACAGCACACCGGTCGAAGCCTGCCCTCTAGAGGCCACTTGATAATGTTGCACCAAGTTTAGTGAATCCCGCATTGGCTGTTCCACACTCCAGCCCAGTCAGTGGCGCTTATTCGTGATGACGTTGGTTAAGCCAAACGCCAAGCGTTCACAAAAGAAGACGTACAAGACATGAAGCAAGAGGAAAATAACCGGTTTGATAGATTTCGTTGTTAAAGTTTTATTTTATTTATATTCCTTTTGTGTCACTGGTTCAGAGTTACGATTAGGGTCAATGGGCTTCGCCGAAGAGCAACAGCAGCTCTTACTTACTGTCAGTTCCTGTTGTGTAGCCTAACAGTTAGCCACGTCATTGATTTCATTTTTTTCTTATTTTTCAGTTTCTAGAGCTGGAAGTGACTGAATAAACGGACTCAACCCTGTGTCCTATTTTCCCCGCCATGAATTTGTGTATCTAAATAGACATGCCTCCATTAAACAGCAGTTCACTACCTTGGCTTTGTTTTGAATGGTTAGTTTTATGTAGAAAATAGACAAGCCGAGCATTGAAACAGAAACTGATACCACTATAGGAAGATGGAAGAAGAATCGTTTGAACAGATGGTGTTCGTGATCAATCAGCTTGTGTCTTGGATTGCTGCTTTTGCCATTATTTTTGGAGGTGTTGTGCCATACATCCCCCAGTACAGAGATATACAGAGGACACAAAATGCTGAGGGGTTCTCCAGCTATGTTTGCCTTGTGCTTCTTGTTGCCAACATTTTAAGAATACTTTTCAGGTGAGTTACGTCCTTACGTTTTTCTTTACTTGTGAGCCACAGTTCCACTAGCCTTAACCAAGTCCTAAGTTGGGGTGTGCATCCTGTTTACATGCAATAATAACAGCATAGACAAACTGCTTGGTACTTTTGAAGAAATGCATACAGTGGAGGTCTAGTGAAATTGCTCCTGTTTTGTATTTCGCACTAATTTTTCAAAAAAATGATGTTCTTTCTTGGTCTGTTGGTTCACAGTGACGGGTCAATTTAGGCAAGGTGTTAGTGGTGCCATACACTTTCAGTTTTACATTTACAGCATTTAGCAGACACCCTTATCCAGAGCAACTTACAATTGATAAATCCAAGCAATTGTGGGTTAAGGGTCTTGCTCAAGGACCCAACAGTGGCAGCTTGACTGAGGTGGGATTTGAACCCTGGTCCTTTTGGTCCATAGTCCAGTACCTTAACCGCTAGGCTACCACAGTCCACAGTTTTCTTAATGCTCCAAGTTCTACTGTGAGAGATGATTAAAGCCTCTGATATCTTTATGTTCTTCTAACTTTCCACAACTTTATCCCAGAGAACTAATGATAGCACTTTTCCAACCACTAGTAGTGGGGTCCTCAAGTAGGAGCTGGATTTATTCTGTAGTAATCAGTTGATGTGGAATTGGTTGTACCTGAGCAAGTTTATAACTGCTGCTCTCAAGGGGCTGATCACTTATCCAAACCAGGTATTTATTAAATAAATTTTTTAAAAGGGTATTTTAATTGATGTTATTCAATATTTGATTTATCTGTTATGGTAGGCTAGTGTTTAAGGTACTGGACTATGGCCCAGAAGGTCCAGGGTTCAAATCCCACCTCTGCCAAGCTGCCACTGTTGGGTCCTTGAGCAAGACCCTTAACCCACAATTGCTTGGATTGTAAGATCTTATCAATTGTAAGTTGCTCTGGATAAGGTGTGTGCTAAATGCTGTAAATGTAAATCTGTTAATATTTACTCAGTTTTTGTTTTTTGGACTTTTACTACAAACTTGTTTGACTAGATGAATTAGGTTCATTCTTACATTTATCATCTAAGCCACTCAAGGAGGATGAGTCCTCCCAAGGTTTCTTCTTTATAATGTTTAGGGAGTTTGTCCTTGCCACTGTCGCCTCAATTTGGGATTGGCCTTAGATATTAGAGGATCATCTAAAATTGTAAAGCTGCTTTGAGACAATGCTCCATTGTAAAAAGTGCTATTTAAATAAATCTGACTTGATGCTGAGGGGTTTAATGTGTAAATACAGCTGGAAAACAGATTGATTTTAATTTAGATTTAATTTATTTGAATCATTTTCTCTGGGCACTACAGCATCGGTGTAACGTTTGAGAGAAGCAGCTTGTTGTTTTTTTTGTTTACAGATTTGGACGCTTCTTTGAAGACGCACTGCTATTGCAGAGCATCATAATGATAGCCACCATGCTGATCATGCTCAGCCTGTGCACTAATGTTCGAACAGCCACTGAACTCAACACCAAGCGGCGCTCATTCACAGGTGGGTACCTGCTTAATGTTCTTTTTTTTTCTTATGGCCTTTTTATTGTCATTTATCTTTGGAGCAGGCTTGTGACAGACTTTGACACTGTGGTAGAATGGATAATGTGTTAAACGCACTGTATTCAGTGTCACTTACAATACAGTGGGGCAAAAAAGTATTTAGTCAGTCACTGATTGTGCAAGTTCTCCTACTTAGAAAGATGAGAGAGGTCTGTAATTTTCATCATAGCTACACTTCAACTATGAGAGACAAAATTAGAAAAAAAAAATCCGGGAATCACATTGTAGGAATTTTTTTAAAGAATTTTTAATTGTAAATTATGGTGGGAAAATAAGTATTTGGTCATAACAAAAGTTCAACTCAATACTTTGTAGCATAACCTTTGTTGGCAATGACAGGTCAGGTCAAACGTTTTCCTGTAAGTCTTCACCAGGTTGGCGCACACCGTAGCTGGTATTTTGGCCCATTTCCTCCATTCAGATCTCCTCTAGGCCAGTGATGTTTTGGGGCGGGGAAGGTCGCTGGGAAACACAGGGGTGGGAGTAATCTCTTTCCCCCCCTCCTTTCCCCTCCTTCCTTCCACAAATTTTTCTGTGGGGTTGAGAGTCTGGAGACTGGCTACTAGACCACTCCAGGACCATGAAATGCTTTTTTACGGAGCCACTCCTTTGCTGCCTGAGCGTGTGTGTTTGGGATCATTGTCATGCTGGAAGATCCAGCCACGTTCCCATCTTCAATGCTCTCGCTGATGGAAGGAGGGTTTTATCTTAAAATGGTTCATGCATGATACATGGCTCGTTCATTCTTCCCTTAACACGGATCAGTCGTCCTGTCCCCCTCTGCAGAAAAACAGCCCCCAAAGCATGATGTTTCCACCCCCATGCTTCACAGTAGGTTGGTGTTATTTGGGGATGCAACTCAGCATACTTCTTCCTCCAAAACACGACGAGTTGAGTTTTTTTACCAAAAAGTTTTTCTATTTTGGTTTCACCTGACCACATGAGATATTCTCCCAAATCCTCTTCTGGAAGGGGGAGGGAGGGTGAGGGAAGGAGGGAGAGTCGGAAATAGGAGAGGTTCTCCTCCTCTCTTCCTTCTTCCCCCCTTCAGACGGGTCCTGGGCATGTGCTGGCTAAGCCGGGGGGGGACATGTCTGGCACTGCAGGATCTGAGTCCCCCTCTCGGCGTAGTGTGTACTGATGGGTAAACTTTGTTACTTTGGTCCCAGCTCTCTGCAGGTCATTCATCAGGGTCCGTCCGTGTAGTTATGGGATTTGTTTGCTCACGGCGTTCTCATGATCATTTTGACCCCCATGGGATGAGATTCTTTGACTGCTTGCCTATTGTAGATTCACTCTTCCCAGCCTGGTGCAGGTCTACAATTTTCTTCCTGGTGTCCTTCGACAGCTCTTTGGTCTTGGCCATGGTTGAGTTTGGAGTCTGACTGTTTGAGGCTGTGAACAGGTGTCTTTTATACAGATAACGAGGTCAAACAGGTGCTATCAATACAGGTAACGAGTGGAGGACAGAAGAGAAGAAGTTACAAGTCTGTGAGAGCCAGAAATCTTGCTTGTTTATGGGTGACCAAATACTTATTTTCCACCATGATTGACAATTAAATTCTTTACAAATCCTACAATGTGATTTCCTGGATTTTTTTTTCTCATTTTGTCTCTCATAGTTGAAGTGTACCTATGATGAAAATTACAGACCTCTCTCATCGTTCGAAGTAGGAGAACTTGCACAATCAGTGGCTGACTAAATACTTTTTTGCCCCACTGTATTTTAGCCCACTGTTTATGCAACATGCATCATTCTTTCGTCAGGTGATTTACAAGGTGTCCCAACTCACCGAAAAGATATTGGACTTTCTAAAGTGTATAAATATGAAGCACTTGATCTAAACGTGAGAATGCTTTTTTTATGACTACGTGTGATGTCATGTATATAGCAATAAACACCAAAAAACAAATAGGGTGTCCCATATGTCATGCGTAACTTAACCATCGAAATGGAAGGGAACGGAAGAGTTTTCGGAAGAGTTTTACTTGAGAATTAGCTGAAGTAAAAAAGAATCCCTAGTTAAATTTACTCTAGGAAGTTTTTTTTTTTTAAATAAAAAGTTACTTAAGTAAATGTAACGTGCCACATTACTACCACCTCTGCTGATAAGACAAAATTTTGAGCTCATGAGTAGTCCGCACCAAATGCAGGTAATTTACACAGAAAAGGACCATGGGAACTGACAAGCTGTGTCACCGATCGTAATCTGTGTACTTATTCTGAAAGATTTTAGTGATGTATGGATAAATGTGAAGCATTACATAGCTAACATCTGTCAGTTGCAGTTTGTGTTTCAGGCAAGAAACTGTTTTTGTCTCCCTTTGTCTCTCTTCTCTTTTTATTCTCTCCTTTTTGTGTCTGAAGCAACAGACATTAAGGATGAGGAAATCAAGGTTCCTAAGAAGCTCTTTCTGGGTATGTACTGAGATGTCATAGCCCATCCATTATTGCCAGTCCTCTCATCCACTGACTTCATTCAGTAGCTATCTAACTTCAGGAGCCTGACATTGTGCTGTACAACGTTTTATTTTTTTACACTTAGAACCAGTTGCATTGCATGCTTTCAAAGTGGTTTCCGTTAATGGTTCAGTGACATCCATGTTATATCTAATAATCATTTAGGTGTGATTTTTTTCTTCTTATTTGTTTCTACCAATTCCATTAGCTGAACTCTAGGTAGTGGCTGATTCCGAGTACTGATCTATATTCAGTGCTTTATTAAAATGTTCTGGCATTTTAGCCCATTTCTCTGTACAGAACACCTTCATGGGATGTTGGTGAGTTTCCTCGTCTCATGTCCTTCCCAAACTTCTAAGTTTGCTATATCAGTTTGCAGGGGTTTTTTGTGTGTGTTATGTGAATGACATATAACTAAAACAAATACCTCACGTTTATAGGTTTGATTATAGGTTACTTGTCTGATGTCTCTGGAGTAGGCGTGAGCTAAGAGTGAAATTGATGTCCCCTAAACATTTCGCAATCTGTGTTCGTCTCTTATAACCCAGCCTATACTAAGTTATAGCATACAGTGGTGCTTGAAAGTTTGTGAACCCTTTAGAATTTTCGGTATTTCTGCATAAATATGACCTAAAACATCATCAGATTTTCACACAAGTCCTAAAAGTAGATAAAGAGAACCCAGTTAAACAAATGAGACAAATATATTATAGTTGGTCATTTATTTATTGAGGAAAATAATCCAATATTACATATTAGTGAGTGGCAAAAGTATGTGAACCTCTAGGATTAGGAGTTAATTTGAAGGTGAAATTAGTCAGATGTTTTCAATACATGGGGTGACAATCAGGTGTGAGTGGGCACCCTGTTTTATTTAAAGAACAGGGATCTATCAAAGTCTGCTCTTCACAACACACGTTTGTGGAAGTGTATCATGGCACATGATCACAAAGGAGATTTCTGGGAACCTCAGAAAAAGAGTTGTTGATGCACATCAGGCTGGAAAAGGTTACAAAACCATCTCTAAAGAGTTTGGACTCCACCAATCCACAGTCAGACAGATTGTGTTCAAATGGAGGAAATCCAAGACCATTGTTACCCTCCCCAGGAGTGGTCAACCAACAAAGATCACTCCAAGAGCAAGGCGTGGAGTCACAAAGGACCCCAGAGTAACTTCTAAGCAACTAAAGGCCTCTCTCACACATTGGCTACTGTTAATGTTCATGAGTCCACCCATCAGAAGAACACTGAACAACAATGGTGTGCATGGCAGGCTTGCAAGGAGAAAGCCACTGCTCTCTCCAGAAAGAAAATTGCTGCTCGTCTGCAGTTTGCTAAAAGATCACGTGGACAACCAGCCAGAAGGCCATTGGAGGAATGTTTTTGTGGATGGATGAGACCAAAATAGAAACTTTTTGGTTTAAAAGAAAAGGTGTTTATGTTTGGAAAAAGGAAAATGCTGCATTCCAGCATAAAACCTTATCCCATCTGTGAAACATGGTGGTAGTAGTAGTATAATGGCTTGGGCCTGTTTTGCTGCATCTGGCATGAGGACGGCTTGGCCATCATTGATGGAACAATTGGATTCCGAAATGATATCAGAGAATTCTAAAGGAAAATGTCAGGACATCTGTCCATGAAACTGAATCTCAAGAGAAGGTGGGTCATGCAGCAAGACAAACGACCCTAAGCACATAAGCTGTTCTCACCAAAGAATGGGTTTAAAGAAGAATAAAGTTCATGTTTTGGGAATGGCCAAGCCAAAGTCCTGACCTTATCCAATGGAAAATGTTGTTGGAAGGACCTAAGCGAGCAGCTAATGTGAGGAAACCCACCAACATCCCAGAGCTGAAGCTGTTCTGTACGGAGGAATGGGCTAAAATTCCTCCAAGCTGGTGTGCAGGACTGATCAACAGCTACAGGAAACGTTTAGCTGCAGTTATTGCTGCACAGGGGGGTCACACCAGATACTGAAAGCAAAGGCTCACATACTTTTGCCACTCACTAATATGTAATATTGGATCATTTTCCTCAATAAATAAATGAACAAGTATAATATTTTGTCTAATTTGTTTAAATGGGTTCTCTCTTTATCTGCTTTTTAGGACTTGTGTGAAAATCTGATGATGTTTTAGGTCATATTTATGCAGAAATATAGAAAATTCTACCGGGTTCACAAACTTTTAAGCGCCACTTTATATGTATGAGAGGGTGGTTTTTTTTTCAGACATTTATTACGGAGTGTCAGAGAGGAAGAAGGTTTATGCGCATGAGCTCTCTAATACAGCGCAGATTCTGTTTAAAAAAAACTGTGTTTAGCGGTCAGGGGTTTCAATTATCTCTGCTTCCTCTAAAGGACAAGATGTTTTGTTAAAGGGATAATTTGTGCCATGAATCTTGTTTATTTGTGTTTTTATTTACATTACTGCAGGGTTTTATCTGCCTTTTTAAAACCCATTCTCCTTTATTAAGTTCAGAGTGTTTGGTCTTGTGTGTGTGTGTGTGTGTGTGTGGTGTGTTGTGTGTGTGTGTGTGTGTGGTGTGGGTGTGTGTGTGTGTGTGTGTGTGTGTGTGTGGGTGGGTGTTTGTGTGGGTGTGTGTGTGTGGTGTGTGTGTAGTGTGTGTGTGTGTGTGTGTGTGTGTGTGTGTGTGTGTGTGTGTGTGTGTGTGTGTGTGTGTGTGTGTGTGTGTGTGTTTTAAGCACAGAATGGTGGGTTTTATGGCTATGGAAATGGCATAGTGTACTGGAATTAATGAATAGCTGCTCTCTCATAAGCTGAAAGGTCAACTGCATTTTCGCATTTTTATTAAATGCCTCTCTGCTTTTATCTCTGTACATAAAAGGACAGTTTACTTATTTAAACTGGCAGACCTGCATTTAAAGGGGTGGCAAAACCATTAACCTCTGCAGACAGCATGACAAACTGGTTGAATTTTGTGGTGATTAACCATCATAACTGGTGTAGTATTTCATATAAAATGCACCACATATTTTAGTATGATTTTTGGCTGCTTTTGAAGCTCTGCTGATGTCAAGTCAGATGTATTTATATTGCGATTTTTGCACTAGAGCATTGTCTCAAAGCAGCTTCACAACTGTCAGCCCCAGTTGTGCAAGCCTGCAGTGACAGTTGCAAGGAAAATCTCCCTAAATGTGATGGGGAGGAAACCTTGGGAGGACCAAGACTCCGCAAGGGATCCAGCATCCTTGGGCGTCCTTGCATTATTGAATTTCTGTGGTCTAGCAGGTAGGCTGAGGTGGTACAGTGGTTAAGGTAGAATGGGACCTCGATTAACTCCCTTACCCCTCAGTTGCTTGGGATGTACCTTGTAAAACTGCATCAGTTGTAAGTCACCCTGGATAAGGATGTCTGCTAAATACTGTAAATGTAAGTGCAGGCAGCTCTGAAAGTCATTAGGTGTGCATCCACCCATGAACACAGCTTGCCTGCACACCTCATCCCCAGCGATCGTCTTGGAGGTGGTGTTGTGGTATTGCTGGTTTGCTCCAACGTGTGACCCTCTCAGAGATTCATGAACATGTTGTAGGGCGAGTTATTATTGCAAGAACTTTGATGTGACAAAGCTCCTCAAGCTTCAGTGGGCTTCCTTTGTCCATACCACCACCCATAACCGTTCCCAGCACCCCTAATAATTGTACACTGTAGTGTACTGTAGTGGCCTAGTGGTTAAGGTACTGCACCATGGACCAGAAGGTCTAGGGTTCAAATCCCACCTCTGCCAAACTGCCACTGTTGGGTCCTTGAGCATCGGTATCTATCGGTGTCTTTCCAGTGTTTCCCCTACCCCAAAAGTCTTATGTTCTTCCTTCACAAGTGTGGGAATGACCGTCCAAAATGATCGTAAAATATGCATTTGTTTTTTTTTTGGTTTGTTTTTTAAATGGGGGTGGCGGGTTGGTCTCATTGGGTGTCCAGCACCCCTAAAGCTCTGATCCTGGAATCACCTCTGCTGCCATTCTCTTTAAATGGAGAACACCCAATGAAATCCTCCAAAGAATGAAAATCCAGCTCCTCAACCTTTACCAACCTTCTCCACTGGGGGCACTGAAACACTGACTTGAGCAGTGATTAGTAGTTTAAGCTGTATAATCAGAATCAAGCTGCTGTTAGGCCACACTCCTGCGCTATGTTTTGTCCTGGCAGGTCCTATCCACGCTCGCCACCAGGGTGAGCTCAAGGAGTCAAAAACAAACCACAGTCCAGTCTGGGTCTACAGATAGAGCAGCTGCACCAAGCTTCCTTCACGTAACGATTATCTGTTAACAGGTTTCAAATTGGGACTTTCCTACCACCTTATCACCCGGCACAATGATTTTCTGACTTTTCTATGAAGCTGCCTGCTGGTCACTGTGACTGGCTCAATTGTTTTCCCTTTTTTAATGTCTGCTGAGCCACATATTGCCATCCAGTGGACTGAAATAGGAATGTCTATGTCTATAAAGTTCTTTATCTGAGATTCATTTAAGCCTTTATGTTTAGTCATTTGCTTTCTCATATAAGGTTCCACATGCAAATAAGTTCTCTTGATTTTCATCCACAGTCTGTTTAGTGCACTGATCTGTGAAACACCATTATGTATATAGGTTTCATTTTATTGTATTTCTTTCCTGAGTTATTCCCACTGAGAACTCCGGGTGCAGGCATAAGTCAGTCCATTGCAATGCCTGGTAGAGGTTGGGGTTGCAGTGCCAGAGCGACTGAGCTGCCCTCCTCAGACACAGCCAGTCTTATGCATGCATATGAACTCTGACCTGGCTGGAAGGCACTGCTGAGACTCGAACCTGAGTCACCGCAGTGGTGGGCTGGTATCTCTAAAATATATATGTGCTTGGGACCACTGTAAATCCCAAGCACATGTGTATATTGTATATTTTCTGCAAAGATCATGTGCAAATATGATTGATTCAGGTTGGTTTTACGAAGACGTTTTGTCTGTTTTCAAATGGCAGATTTTGAATGGAGCTACTTCTGGCTGTGGAGCCGTTTCGTGGATTACCTGCAGTGTGTGGTGGTCTTCACGCTGGTGGCTGCATATGTGACCTACCTGCTGCTGGACTCGGTGCTGTTTGTGGAAACGCTGGGTTTTTTGGCTGTGTTCACAGAGGCCATGCTGGGCATTCCACAACTGTACTGCAACTACCAGAACAAATCTACTGAAGGCATGAGGTAAGTGTATCATTTATTCATGGTCATCATATTCACTGTGTACTTTGTTTCACTTTTTGCACTGAAGAGGGAACCTTATTTTTCTGCTCTGGTGTGATGTCTTAGGGTTATGCATTTGCAGCATCTTAAAATCCATCCAAAAAGTTCTTACATAGTACTTTAAATTGCTTCACTTATTGGCTATGACTGTGCAAAGCTATAACTGGATCGAATGGTTTCCTGCTCTAGAGATAGCTGTTCATATCATTATAGTTCCCTAGCCATATTTAACAGTTAACAGTAGACTTTGTGGGTTGAAGGCATCCTTGGTTTCTTCCAAACATAAATCAGTCTGGATGTACAAGATATGGGTAAGTCATATAATAAAGGTTGCACATTGTTGTGCATTAACCCTTGATAGTAATGATAGACCGATTAATCGGGACGATAAATGCCATTTTGATATAATCGGTCACCGGTTATGGCTGATCGGCAGATCAGTCTGTGCATCTTTAATTGTATATTGGATTAGGTCACCTGCTAAATACTGTAACTGTAATGTCCATCTCTGTCAGTGAACTTTGACTTCTCATCACTGTTTCTTTGTCCTATTTAGCCCTGCTTGGTTTATCTACTGCCATGGTTTAAAGGCTTACCCTAAAAATAATTGATCATTTTCCAGTTTAATTGGGGCACCAACAGTATGGCCTCTCATCTCCATTATGCTGCTTTGAAATCTCTCACATCGAATAGTTAATTGTCAGCCTCTTTTTGTGTTCAGAAATGAGAAATGGCCAAACTGTCAGTGCAGACTAACCAAGGCTTGCCAGGTTTGTTTGTTACATAAGGACTAAACTTGACTTTTTCTTTAAGCTTGGTTTGTTGTTTGCCAGGATATTTTTACTGCAGAGGCGGCTCACTTGTTTTTAGCTGTTAAGGGATTTTCCTACATCATGTTTGTTTTAAAACCACATGATTTGCTTTTAAAGGAGATTATGCAAATCATTAAGAGCGAGGAGGGAAACCAAATCATTCCCCTCACTGCTTTTTATAGCAAAAACAAAAAAGAATGCGCATTTGAAATTGCTTGCCTGGACTGTGGGGAATAAAGACACTCAATTGAACAAAATTGTATTATTTGCAAAATCTGTTATGTAGCTTCTATTTATTTGATATTTTTGGAATTATTATATTGAATCTAGAGTGAATATTGCTCAAAGGGTGCAGTGACTAAGGTAATGCAGGTGTGTGGGTAGCAACTCCGGTGCCATTGGGGCCTGAAATTGTATGTCATACTAGTTTGTAGGTTTTGTAGTCATGCACTTCGGCTCTGGATTGGATCGGCACTGTTATAGACCTCAGTAAACAAATCGAATATCGGTCGATGTGTCCGATGTACGTTCATAGTCGTGGTTTCTCATCACTTGACGTTATTCCAGAATGGGATAAACATCAAAAACACTTTGTTTTTATTAACAGAACATAAAGCTCATAGGTGTAATAATTATGGACAATTACATTACAGCCAAACGTACTTGTATAAGTAAATCAAGTTAGCAAGTGTGAAATCTGCCACGGCTATTTCACAATGTTGCAGTGCATGCAGGGACTGTGGTAGCCTAGCGGATAAGGTACTGGACTATGGACCAGAAGGTCCAGGGTTCAAATCCCACCTCTGCCAAGCTCCCACTGTTGGGTCCTTGAGCAACAATTGTAAGATTGGATTGTAAGACTGTACCAATTGTAAGTCGCTCTGGATAAGGGTGTCTGCTAAATGCTGTAAATGTACAAATGTAAATGTCTGTGGGAGGCAACCGGAGCACCCGGAGTAAACCCACACAGACACTTTGAGAACATGCAGACGCCACACAGAAAGAACCCAGACCCCACCAACCTGGGATCGGACCTACTTGCTACCCACTGAGCCACCCAATGAAAAGAAATGTTGAGTAAAATAAATATTGCACTGATAGAATAGAACAGAATAAAATAAATAAAAATAGATAATAATAATATGGAGGCACACAGGTGCAGCGGTCTTAAGCTTTCTGAATCGGTGCAATGAATTGCATGATATATTCAACACTTTACTATAAAATGCGCTTTGGTGTTAAGGATTTTGCCCAGTTGTAGGTTAAAGTGCTTTAAGCATGTTTAAGGTGGGCCACGCTATCTATGAGACGTACAGTATATCAAAGTTAAACTCCTCTGTTTGCGACACATTTAACTTACGAAGGGTTAGTCAGAACGTGTCCATTATAAATCAATGGAGCAACTGTACTTCATTCTTGTTTTTCTTTATGAATTTCTTGTTTTAATTAGTATTGATTTAGTATCGTCCGTGGCTACAGCCTTGTTAGACACAATGAGGTATAAAGAACTTAAGTTGATTGTTTTAAAAAGGCACTGATTATCATATTCACGATGGATTGGCACCCTATGGTTGTTCCTGCCTTGCACCCTATGCTGCCGGCTAGGCCTGTCCACGATCAAGCGGATAAGAAAGTGAATGAATGAATGATATCATATTGGTACTCAGTATCAGGTGACACCCAAAGTTCAGTTATTGGAAGAGAAGAGAAAACAAAATGCATCAGCAAGGGCAGAGCTTTTCCTCATTTGAAACTTCATTCGGTTGCCATAACAACAGCGCTCTGATTGCCTTCAGGGTCTCTTTTTGTTGAAAACTGCTAGACGGCTTAGACCTGTCCCCGTTTTGTGCTTTTCTGCTCTATTAAGGCAATTCAGTTCATTCATGCTCTTCCTGTTTCTTATAATTAGGCTCTATTCAATGTCTTATTCGCCTCACCTTAATCTCAGGACTGTGAGACCTTGCGGTGATAAATGTCAGTACATTACTTACTACGGCTGCTGTCTGACATTAATGTATTTTACACCAGCAATCGTCTTGTAGCCTAGGGGTAATATGTCACACATACCGAACTAATTCATTGCTGTAGAAGTTGTGTGTGAATGCTTGGCATGGAAGCAATATGTTTGTGTGACTGGCAGAAAAGTACAGAATCTGAATGACTTGTGTTGCTGATGCAGTAGCAGAAGTGAGGCGAAAATCCAGCATGTTTTTCATCTCTCAGAAATCGTTTGCATTGTTATTTGCTTCCCCTTGATTGAAAAAAAAAATCTGTCATTGTCTGTTTGAAAGAATGCCTGAATGATTTATGCACGGCCTTTTCCAGCTTTTCGTTTTGTTCTCCTGTTCTTTGTATCGTATCCTTTCTCGCCCACTATTAAATCCGGATTGACAAGCGTGGTGAGCAGGTTTCGCTTGCAGACCCGTCACTGAATGGCTTCCCTCTCTATTGTGAGGCACTGCTGAGCATCATTAAATACCAAAGCCAAGTCCCGATGCCAAACACAGCTCTTGGAGCTTTTATCAGTGCTCCACATTATATAGAAATACCGCATGCTGTCGAACAGAGGGGTTACAAGAGCTGCCGCTGTGTTTTGAGTGCTTAATAGAACAAGTAGACCACAGACCGCGCGAGTTCTCTTTTAGCCGTGGATCACAGCAACCCCTCTCTCATTAGCTCCATTCAAATGCAGCGATGAACATTTGTAGTGGCATGTCCTACACGTCTCCGTGCAAAATCACAATCAGACTTGCCTTTGTTTACTTAATGTGCCCGTGTTCTAGGTTGGCAGTGCCCTGCACGTACTGAAAGTGGATTGGCAAACCAGAATGGAGTCAAGCATGTTCCATAATTTTACAAGTTACCATATTTAAACTTGATTCAGTAATATAAATACATACAAACAACAAGTCCCTTGGACTGTGGAATCCATACCTAACTTTTGTACATCACTAACAATGTGTTGAAAGCACTTCCCTAGTGAGGTGTCGTATCGTTTTAAAGCTCACTTGTCTTTAAAAGAAAAAACAAACAAAATACATGTCAAATCTTCAAATCAGCATGATACAGTTGTGATATAAAGGGGATTCCCAAAAATATGAACGTGATTTGCGTCTTTAACGCCACACCATTTTCCAGCAATCTATTTCAGTTGCTTGGTGCCTTTTTGTGAAGCGTGAAACAATTGCCAACAGAATTCTATCCAATTTAAGGAACTTGTTAGAAATTGAGATGGCCGACTTTCTCCCATGTGCCTTCTGAAAGTATGACATTGTAGGTTTACATTCTTAGAAATTGTACTCAAATAATGCCGTAGCCAACTTGGAGGAATATGAAATAATCTTTCTGTTCCAATCTGTGTGTTTCCTTGAAAAATCCTTTGTGTAGAAAAGAACATATGATTTTGTGATCATCTACCATAGCATGACTGTTTATTGTTGTAATCATTATTTGACTTTTGCACATCAATATGGGTCTTTTTTTTGGAAAGGTTTATTTGGATCTATTTTAAATATTCTTCTGATAGTTTTTCCACATTCGTAGAGAAAACTTTAGTTTAAAAGTCTCATGAGAATGGTTGTGTTCGAGACAAGTTAGTAGTTTCTCTTAAATTTGTTTCCCATCTTGAGTCATTTTTGCAGTACCTCCATTTTACTGTTCTATATTTTTGTCTCTTAGCATCAAAATGGTGTTGATGTGGACGAGCGGAGACACCTTTAAGACGTGCTACTTCCTGCTCACTCAGTCTCCCATGCAGTTCTGGATCTGCGGATTCCTGCAGGTGTGTGTGGATATTGCCATCCTGTCCCAGGTGTATTACTACAGCCGATATCCCCAGAAACCTGCCTCTCACGACACGTACGCCACGAGCACCAAGACACTTTAACCCACTGGCACACACAGACACACGAAGCATGGGCAAACCACAATTTAACAGAGATTACAAGGTATGGAACCACCCTTAGCTGACAGAGACATGGCTTTATTGTTACTTTTTATTCGTTATGTCATAAAACTGATGGGTCCTTGGACAACGTAGTAGATGTGTGCAAATTGCGTCATGTTACTTATTATGCAATTGCAATTGAATGTCAAATTGAAATGGTAAAACTATGTTACTTTATTTTCTTCTACATTCCTCTTAGTTTTGGATCGGTTTGATCCAAAAAAAAAAAAAAACAATCCCTAGGTTGGTTTGCATTTTGGTGTTTGGGGACAGGACCGGCTCAGTTTTTCAACCTCTGGACTATTCATTGGAGTTAAAGTTGTGGGTTTAGAACCCAGCTCTGTCAAGGTGCCACTGTTGGGCCCTTGTGCAAGGTTCAGACACTACGGGTTAACTGAGAGTCAGTCTGGATAAAGCCAATTTCTAGATTTTTCTTGATGGGGGTGCCATAAGAGGTGGAGGTTATCCCAGGGAATATACACAGATCAGCCAAAACTTTAAAACCATTCCTTCTGATCATAGGAGGCGTCTGGCCATAACAATTTGTCCCTTGTTAAAATCACTCAGGTCTTTACTCCTGAATTTCTATCACATCAAACACATCAACTATGAGAACCAACAGTTCACTTGTCATCTAATATATCCCAGATCTTAAAACGGCAACATACAAGTATTTAGTCAGCCACTGATTGTGCAAGTTCTCCTACTTAGAAAGATAAGAGATGACATCATGCTTTGGGGGCTGTTTTTTTGCAGCAGAGGGGGACAGGACGACTGATCCGTGTTAAGGGAAGAATGAACGGGGCCATGTATCGTGAGATTTTAAGCCAAAACCTCCTTCCATCAGTGAGAGCATTGAAAATGGAACGTGGCTGGGTCTTCCAGCATGACAATGATCCCAAACACACCGCTCGGGCAACGAAGGAGTGGCTCCGTAAAAAGCATTTCAAGGTCCTGAAGTGGCCTAGCCAGTCTCCAGACCTCAGCCACATAGAAAATTTGTGGAGGGAGTTGAAAGTCTGTGTTGCCCCAAAACATCACTGCTCTAGAGGAGATCTGCATGGAGGAATGGGCCAAAGTACCAGCTACAGTGTGTGCCAACCTGGTGAAGACTTGGAGGAAACGTTTGACCTCTGTCATTGCCGACAAAGGTTATGTTACAAAGTATTGAGTTGAACTTTTGTTATTGACCGAATACTTATTTTCCACCATAATTTACAATTCAATTATTTAAAATTCTACAATGTGATTTCCTAGATGTTTTTTCTCATTTTGTCTCTCATAGTTGAAGTGTACCTGACGAAAATTACAGACCTCTCTCATCTTTCTAAGTAGGAGAACTTGCACAATCAATACTTTTTTTGCCCCACTGTAATCAACGTTGTGTGTTACTCAGCACCCAACCAGGCCGGAATCAAACCCTGGTCATCATGGGTGTGGGTTCGCAATGAAGACCATTAGACCCCGCTCAGGATTTTGCAGTTGAATGGTTGAGGTATCGCTGTATCTTTTAGGTCATTCTCCCACAGTGGAGCCAAACCAGTTGTAGTGTATTGCTGAAAAATATGAAATACCGATATGCGCCATTTAACGTCTGGTCACTCTAACGGACGAGGTCTTAAGTATAATAAATATAAATATCTGTCTTATATACATCTTTTTTTTAACGTCTAAATGACGGAAGACTAGTACAAGCAGACCCTTGCGACACCTGCTGGCTGAAAAGAGAATTGCAGTTTTGAAAGGGCAAAAAAATGTTCTTTTGTGTTCATTACAAATTAAGAATCACTGTATAACTATTAATAGTTATAATAATATTAGTCCGGTCAACGTTCGTTTCACAGAACGTAATGCGGACGTTACCTGGCGCACACCTGTATTCTTGTTACGCTGTGCAGTAGAGGTCTTTCCTGCTTCCATATGCTCGTTAAGCCACACCATGGCCAATTAACTGAGTCGTTCCTTGTAATTAGCTCTCCAAATGAGGGAAAACAAGCTGGGAAAGCAGAGAAGCATCAACACTGCACCAGCCGACATGTTTGTGCGGCGTTACTGACGAACATTTGCCTCGAGACGTTTAAAAAGGGCTGGTTTACTTTCATAGAATGACTGTATTTATGTAATGCAACTTTTTATACGACTGATGGAACAACAAATGTATTTTTGACTCGCTGCGGCTGCAGAGGATTAACTTATTTCTTTATACCAAGAACATGTTGAGTTGGCGTCTTGTTTGACTGACCTCATTTTTTTCCATGTGTCAGAAATATGCCTAAGGCTACAGTTTACAGTATCGCTTGCAGTTAAAAGCTGGAGTTCTAGAGACACACTGTCCTAATGGAGCAAGAAGCTTTGGAGAGCAACACATTATGTAACTGGGTGGTTGAATCGAGGCTATGATGAATGAGTGTGCTATACATGTGCTATATATTTTCTATGTGTTGATCAGTCATGTTTTTATATATTTTTCTATAAATTGCATTGTAAATAAGATTGATTTCAGTGGGACGTAAGAATGATTGTATGTATTTATTTGACTCGCGTCTTGTACCCATATACTGCTTATAAATCATGCGATTCTTAATGTATGAATCCGCTTTTTCCTTGCTTTAACCTTGCTCATCCTGGGATTCTTACCAGGCGAGCATGTACACCTAACAGGGTACCAGTCCATTACAGGCTGTTGCAGGACCACTACAAGATCACCCGATCAGGCCTGGCACGGCCAGGATGCAAACCCAGTTCACCATGGTGGTGGGCTGGCATCCTGAGTGTCTCTTCTAATACGTTCCAGAGCCCCGTAACCACAGCACCAAACCTTCATGCTGGATATTATGGTCCACAAGACCTGTTGTTTGTTACATCTGAGCCACATGAGCTAGTAGCTTTGAATAGCTTTTATTCCATGACTTGGTTTCATATTGACAAAGTGATAAGTCTTAAGCAAATGCTTCGGCATCCTTGGTCAAATTTATTTTCGATCTGGAAAGAACATGATCAGCTGATTCCGATTTTGGCCGATTGTCTAAGAATTCTAAGTTAAATAAAACATCATGCAGAAAAAATTTTTCAACTATTAATGAAAACTTAATTGATAAAAAAAAACAGCTGGGCTGCTGGCTTGTGCCTGGCTCTGCACTCTCGTTAGCTTTAGCTTTAACCTCTTTGCCAAATTCCACATATTCAGTGGGGGACTGGACTTTGGACCAGAAGGTTCAGGGTTCAAATCCCATCTCTGCCAAGCTACCACTGTTGGGTCCATGAGCAAGACCCTTAACCCACAATTGCTTGGCTTGTAAGACTGTTAAAATTGTAAGTCGCTCTGGATAAGGGCATCTGCTAAATGCTGTAAATGTAAATGGGGTGACGCTGTTTTAAACGTGTTATTAAATTCGTCCCTCCACGGCTTATTTTCGCAATTCAAGTATTGCAAGCAGCACACTCTGAAGAGCTTCCACAATAAAGACCAGGCAGAAATAAATTCTTCCTCCCTCTTTAGTCCTGAACTATTTAGGGAGACTATTTAGTTGACCAAGTAGCACTCAAAACAGAAACGAAATCGAATAGTTCCTCATCATTAACGTACATCACCAATGGTCTCATAAACTCACAAACTGCGAGTGGCTGAGCTGTGTTTAAAGCTCTGTACGCGTTCTGAATCAGAGTAAGTAGAAGCACTGTGCTCTTTGAGAGGCTGTGTTTGTGCCAATGTGCGCTGCACAAGTTAAACGTGACCGGAACAGAATCATCTGAAAACCATGCAAAAAAACTGCCAAAGTCTTAGGCAAAATTTCAAACTTGGATTTGTCACTCCGTAATCCTCCTTTCCACTGATCTTCATTCCAGTCTTTGTGAGCTTTAACATATCTTAGCCTTTTCACCCTGTTAACCTTCCGAATAAGTGGTTTCTTGGCTGTTAACCTTCCAAAAAGACCATTCCTGATCAATCTTTTCAGACTGTAGAAGGATTGACTTGGCATCTCTGCCAAGCTGCCACTGTTGGGTCCTTGAGCAAGACCCTTAACCCACAATTTCTTGGATTGTAAGACTGTTCCAATTGTAAGTCGCTCTGGATAAGGGCGTCTGCTAAATGCTGTAAATGTAAATGGGGTGACGCTGTTTTAAACGTGTTATTAAATTCGTCCCTCCACGGCTTATTTTCGCCATCCAAGTATTGCAAGCAGCACGCTCTGAAGAGCTTCCACACTGAAGAGCTGGCTGTATCAGAAATAAATTCTTCCTCCCTCTTTAGTCCTGAACTATTTAGGGAGACTATTTAGTTGACCAAGTAGCACTCAAAACACAACCGAAATCAAATGGTTCCTCATCATTAACGTACATCACCAATGGTCTCAAACCCAAACTGCGAGTGGCTGAGCTGTGTTTAAAGCTCTGTACGCTACACACGTTGTGAAGCAGAGCGAGTAGAAGCACTGTGCTCTTTGAGACTGTGCGCTGCACAAGTTAAACGTGACCAGAACAGAATCATCTGAAAACCATGCAAAAAAGTCTTAGGCCACCATTAGATTTGTTGTTTTAGCAATGGTATAATTTCTAACATACTGTCCACGACTGGACCCAAAAATTTCAAACTTGGATTCGTCACTCCATAATCCTCCTTTCCACTGATCTTCATTCCAATCTTTGTGAGCTTTAACATATCTTAGCCTTTTCACCCTGTTTGCCTTCCGAAAAAGTACTTTCTTGGCTGCTAACCTTCCAAAAAGACCATTCCTGATCAATCTTTTTCAGACTGTAGATGAATTGATTTGGCATCTCAATGAAGCTTCCAGATACTGCTATTGTTCAAGTTTAAGGGGAGATCACACTCGATACTTGCTCCTGTAGCCTATATAAGCTGTTTTTTTATTTATTTATTTGTCTTTAGTTATTAGTACTGCATAGAAATCTCCTGTATTTTCTGGTTGTAGTCTATTAAAAATGGAGAAATACTTCTATATGGCCATTATACCATTGCCAAAGCACAGTACTGTAACTGTTTTGGAATAAAGTCATTACATTTTGTCACTGAAGGGTGAATCTGAATGTACTTACTATTTTATTTTCATCATTTAAGAATGTGTAATTTTTTTCATTAACAAAATGAACATGTGATGCAAGCCTGGGAAAATAAAAACATCAGTCATTTAATAGATAGCATAATTGCAACATGCTGTAATAATGGCCACATGCTCTGACTTGCTTCTCCTGGTAATGTTAATGGTTCTGTAACCTGCATGCCTCGCATTTACATTTTTAGAACATCAGGTTTACCCTGCTGTCCTAACTTTGAGCCCCTTTGGCATGCCGTATCTACTGCGTTGGCTTCTGCGCCAGTGTGGAGGGAACTGTCCGTGTCCTGAGAGTCCTCGCTGTTCTGGGACTTGCTGATGTCCTGTGAAGTGTGCTTGGGGTGTGTGGAGCGTCTTTGCTCTTCCTTCAGCTCCAGGTAGGAACGGGAGAACGTGTGGAAAATGGACGTGACTGGGAACGCCATGAGTAAGATCCCGCTCAGAATGCTGCTCAGCGCCACCACCTGTCCGGGAATGCTGTGTGGCACCATGTCCCCATAGCCAACTGTTGTCATGGAGATGACAGCCCACCAGTAGCTACCAGGGATGCTTGTAAACTCCTGCTTGGCTCCCATCTCGCTCTCGGCGAGGAATACCAGCGGAGAGAAGAGCGCCATGGCAACGCAGAGGAAGAGGACGAGCAGGCCGAATTCGTGCGTGCACCGGCGTATGGTCAGTCCCAGCGTCTTCAGGCCCACGGAGTGACGTGCCAATCGCATCACGTAGAAAATCCGCAGTGCCCTCAGCACTTGCAGCGTCAATCCGGCCTTCTCCAGGTAGTTCTTCCCTGAGCTGGTTGGCCGGTCGCTGGCTGATAGAGAGTCGACAATCAGAGTGATGTAGTATGGCATGATGGCCACCGCGTCGATGATGTTGAGCGGTGTGCGAAGGAATAAACATTTTCTTTGCGTCTTGATGAAGCGCAGCAGGAATTCTAAAGAGAACCATCCCACGCACACTGTTTCCAGCACAAAGATATTGTAGCACCTGTGGGAACATTCACCCTGTGGGAGAAGTTTAGAGAAGTACAGTATGTTTGCATAGTCTATTGAAACTCTGGTGTAACCGTGTGAAACATTTCATGAAGATACAGGATGTTCAATCAATTCCAAATCTGAGCACATACAGTGGTGCTTGAAAGTTTGTGAACCCTTTAGAATTTTCCTTTAGAAAATTCAGGACCATTGTTACCCTCCCCAGGAGTGGTCAACCAACAAAGATCACTCCAACAGCAAGGTGTGTAATAGTTGGCGAGGTCACAAAGGACAAAGGCTAACTTCTAAGCAACTGAAGGCCTCTCTCACATTGGCTAATGTTCATGAGTCCACCATTAGAAGAACACTGAGCAACAATGGTGTGCATGGCAGGGTTGCAAGGAGAAAGCCACTGCTCTCCAAAAAGAACATTGCTGCTCGTCTGCAGTTTGCTAAAGATCACGTGGAAAAGCCAGAAGGCTATTGGAAGAATCATTTGTGGACGGATGAGACCAAAATAGAACTTTGGTTTAAAAGAAAAGCGTTATGTTTGGAGGAAGGAAAACCCTCCATTCCAGCATAAGAACCTTATCCCATCTGTGAAACATGGTGGTGGTAGTATCATGGTTTGGGCCTGTTTTGCTGCATATGGGCCAGGACGGCTTGATGGAACAATGAATTCTGAATTATATCAGAGAATTCTAAAGGAAAATGTCAGGACATCTGTCCATGAACTGAATCTCAAGAGAAGGTGGGTCATGCAGCAAGACAACGACTCTAAGCACACAAGCCGTTCTACCAAAGAATGGTTAAAGAAGAATAAAGTTGATGTCTTTGGAATGGCCAAGTCAAAGTCCTGACCTTAATCCAATCGAAATGTGGAAGGACCTGAAGCGAGCAGCTAATGTGAGGAAACCCACCAACATCCCAGAGCTGAAGCTGTTCTGTACGGAGGAATGGGCTAAAATTCCTCCAAGCCGGTGTGCAGGACTGATCAACAGTTACAGGAAACGTTTAGCTGCAGTTATTGCTGCAAAAGTTAAAGTAAATGTTCACATACTTTTGCCACTCACTATGTAATATGGGATCATTTTCCTCAATAAATAAATGACCAAGTATAATATTTTTGTCTCATTTGTTTAACTGGGCTCTCTTTATCTACTTTCAGGACTTGTCTGATGATGTTTTAGGTCATATTTATGCAGAAATATACAAAATTCTAAAGGGTTCAAGAACCACTGTACACTGCCCAGCCAAAAAAAGGTCACCACCTGGATTTAACGAAGCAAATGGGTCTTATAGATCAATACAAGATCTTGGGGGGGAAAAATGAATGCAACTCTGGACAAAACTGCTTCTATGGTGTCACATCATTTATTTCTGTCCAGAATTGCATTCAATTGGATGGATTATATTGGAGACTGGTGGTTAGTGACCTGTGTTACATAAACAACATGAAAACATTGTGACCAATTTGGCCTAATTGTGACCCTACCAGCTGAAATCAAGACTCATCAGACCAGGCAATGCTTTTCCAGTCTTCTATTGTCCAATTTTGGTGTGCGAACTATAGCCTCAGTTGCCTGTTCTTAGCTGACACGAGTGGCACCCGGTGTAGTTTGCTACTGCTATAGCCCATCTGCTTCAAGGTTTGACATGTTGTGAATTCAGAGATGCTATTCTGCATACCTCAGTTGTAACGAGTGGTTATTTGAGTTACTTTCTATCAGCCCTAACCAGTCTCTGATCTCTGGCGTCAACGAGGCATTTTCCCCTCACTGGATATTTTCTCTTTTTCTTACCATTCTCCGTGAACCCTAGAGATGGCGCTGTGTGTGAAAATGACAGGAAATCGGCAGTTTCTGAAATACTCAGACCAGCCCGTCTAGCACCAACAACCATGCCACATTCGAAGTTACTTAAATCGCCTTTCATCCCCATTCTGATGCTCGGTTTGAACTACAGCAGGTCGAGATTAGGTTAGAGGTTAGATATTTCAGTTAAGATGTTGAAGGAAGTGTACCTGACAAAGTGGCCGGTGAGTGCAGGTTAAATACACAGATTATTATAATGTTTTTGTTAATAACTTCTTTGTTCAAAATGCTTTACCAGCGCGAGTGGGGGGCTGCAAAACAAAAATAGACCAGCTCCTAGTCCAGGTTACTGCTGCTATTCTACATGATTACTGTCATACTGGTGCCAAAACATAGCCTTGCTAGAGACTGCTTTAGAAATCTCGCCAGTTTTCCCAGAGTCTGATGAACAGCATGGGCTGCTGCTGCAGCTGCCTGCACTGTAGGCCTCATCCCTCATTTGACTAATCTGAAGAGACTATCACACAAGCTGTCCTGAAATGGAGAATCAGCCTTTGCATCTTGCTTATTAAATTACATTGCTGCTGTAAGCCTAGAAGTATATTTTATCAACATGCTACAGGTAATCGCCGTCCTTTGCGTCTATCCAACGACAAAATAAAATCTGTCTTTTAACTCCGGACTTTGGGGCATAAACAGCTGGTAAAATAAAAAAAAAGTGTGTATTTTTACTACCATGAATATTATTTATGTCGTACTTTGACGTATTGTTTGCCTATTTTTTATTTAATTTTATGAATACTGATTTCCTTTGGATTGAATATACGCATAAGTAGGAGCTATGTTATGGTATGTGTTGCACACAGACACTTTTAGGATACGGACACAAGCAGAGACGTGAAATGGAGAGGTTGGGTGTCAGCCTGACTTGGATATACCTAGAGGTGCCAAGTGCCAGTCATTTGACTGCTGTGACTTCCTAGTCATAGCGCCGTGTTGGATTTACCTACTTAAAGGTTTCAAGTGTTTTGCCTGTTCTGGACATTAGTGTTTCTTCAAGTGGACCTCTTGGTTCTACAGTTAATGTGAGCTTGTCACTTTCACAATTTTTCTTCTGAAAATACCCTTTATATGCTCACTGGACAATACATTTGTCACCTGTGACCGAAACATACCTAATAGCGTGTAATACCTCCACACGTTTCGACAAGAACTTCATGTAGACTGGGTTTTTTGCCATTGCTGATAGACCAGATGATTGTACACTTTGATATGCCTGCAAATTCAGCTACTTCCTTCACACCCAAATGCAATCAATCCTTTTTGCCAATCATTAACATCTGCTTTGTGACCCATTTTCCACACATCAAATGAGAGTACTGTACCACCTCTTCTCAGTCTATGAACCCCGCAAGTATTTATAGCCTGATCATCCTCATGCAACGCCATCTGGAGGAGCTTGATGTTATAACCACCTTAAACATGCAAGGTGACAATTTTTTTTTTGTCCAGGGAATATATTTACATTACAGTTGCATAAAATGCCAGTGTGACTATGGTACTGTCGGTCAATGACCATTTTGATCAGCAAACTGTTTCACAGAACCTAATGCGGTCATTAAACGGTGCATATCTGCAGAGGTGGGCGAAGTACACAACTTCATTACTTACTATTGGTCAAACGATACTTCGATACAAGTGAAGGTTGTACCATCGGATTTTTGTTAAGGTACTGAAGTACATTCTTAGGCCATTGCATTATTGTAGAATTGCCACAACACTCACAATGCTTAACACCCCAATACTAAAGGACTTGTATTTTTCGTAGACTGTGGTAAAGACTGTTTTAAGCAAACAAAGCACACATTTAAAAGCAAATGAATCTTTCATCTCTTCAGAAAACTAAAATATGGGTGCAAGGTATGGCCATGGGTGAGAGCACTGGTCCGAAGGACCGTCTCGTTCTTCCATTCTTCAAATTCAAAAGTGCTTGCTGGAGGAATCATGAACTTGATGTGACCCTATTATACTGATTCTCAATAGACTGTCTTTGTCAGTGTCACCTTTGGGGGGAAAAAACAATCATGTTTCAGAAAGGAAAAAAAATAATTTTCTGACTTTCAACACTTCTTCGAAGTAACAAGGGTCTTGGTAGAAATGTTGTGGAGTGAAAAGTACTATATTTGTGAAGTTAAAGTTATAAGTTTGCAAAAAATAGAATACTCCGGTAAAGTATAGATACTCGAAATGCATACTTAAGTACAGTACTCGTGTAAATGTACTTCCTTACTGTCCACCTCTGCATATCTGGACACATTCGAGCAGTTGAGCCTCTTTTTTTTTTAAAGAAATGTAGACTTCTAGAGGTTGTGCTTCAAATCCCATGTCAATGTCGACTCTATGGATAGTTTAACTAGTAGAGCTTTTGTGGCAAGTTAAGAGAAGATAATTACCAGGCCTTTCTTCTGCACAGTTGATGCAGTCACTGCAATGTGATCATCTGCCACTAATACCAATCCCATACTGCTGCTGCCCAGTATGTGGTTTAGTTCGTAACCACACCACCTGACCTTCACATTGCGAGCCCAGCCCACTCCCACTGCAAAGCTCTTGCCACTGAACCACAGGGGCTCTAGTTTTTGTCCTTAAATATTAAATCAAGAAGCACTGAAGCATAATGTGAGGTGCGTACTCACCCGTTCCTCTTCCTCTCTCAGTTCTGGCATGGTGCTAACACACAGAGTGACTGCCGTTATGATCACAAACACCACGGAGAGACAAGCAAAGATCTTCCCCGGCAGGCCTGAGTGCAGTTTCTGCACCATGGCCCTCAGACTGTGCCCCGCCATATGACCCCCCTCCTTGTCCTCGTCCCCCATCACCTCCTCGCAGGTCCTCGGTGATGTCGTGTCCATGTCTTCGTCCTGCTGCGGGTGCTCGCGCTGTTCCTGCTGTCTAAGCAATATCTTCCTCAGGCAGCACCGCTCCAAGCTGGCTTCTTCCAAGCCCCAGTAGAGCAGCTCTTCCTGGAAGGACAGACTACACATCTCTCGGAGGATCCTCAGCTTCCCAGCCGCCAGGAAGGTCACAATGGAGCGAAAGGCATTCGGGCTGCGGTCAAAGAAAAACTCGTTGCAACATGCGTCATAATCATCACACAAGTCCAGGATTTCCTTTGTATTGCTGCAGCTATGCAGCTTCCCCAGTCGGGTCAGTGGAAACTCCTCCAGAGTCGACCATGGGATGCAGTAACGGATTCCACCTACATTAATAATGGCACTGCCATCAATCAAGAAAGTTTTGTTCCCAAAATCTTCATGCCCTGAACGCCCCAAGAGTTGTTGGGCACGTTTGTAGTAGATCCCCTTCTTGGAAGTAATTTCTGCTGGATTTTTTATAGGGTTGAAATGGAAGGAGGTAAACTGGCGCTCAGCACTACCCGCTAGGAATGCCACCTCCTGGTACATCTCTGCTCCTCTGCCAGCCTGAGCACATGCAGTGCTTGATCAGTGTAAAACAGGCCACAGTCACCCCTCCAAATCGGCCGCTGATTTCTGTGAGAGAACAGATCAATTATGATAAAGCCTCTAGCATGGAAAATTAGATAACAATTCGGCTCCTACAGCCAGGCACCTTTCAGATCACGCTCTAGGCCAACTGACCCCCACCTGACATCAGTTGTAGTAGTTGTGATTACTTGATCCTTGATCATTTCACCACTAGTGGTGCACGGTAACACAAAGTCACCCGAGTTGGAGACGTGCTTTCAAAAGGCATCTTGGATAAAGTTGTGGAAAGGCACAAATCAGGAGAGCCACCCAAAGAAGTTTGAGGCTTTAACCATTGGTCAAAGTACTTTTCAGAGCATTATTCTGAATCAGAAAGTGTGTCATTAACAAACTTGGGCCACCCCTTCAAACTTGACGACCGAGCCATGAGGATATTGAGCAGGAGAGCTACCAAGAGGCCAGGGACAACTTTGAGGGACTTACTTTATTACTGAGATTGGCTAGTCTGTGCATGGACCAACAAGGTTTACACAAAGCTGGCCTGTATGGCAGGGTGGCAAGCAAGAAACATCTTCTGCATCTTCTTCTCGTTTGCGTTTCTGATGCAATGTGGCAAAAGGTTTAGATGAGCCCAAGACTGAACTCTTTGGAAATGAAAAATCCAAGCGCAACATGCTATCCAAAATACACCATACCTCCTGTGAAGCATGGTGGTGGCAACATGATATTGCGGAGGTATTTTTACAGAGCGGACTAGGCAGTTGATCAGGATTTAAGGGCACACAGATGCTGCCAAATCCAGTGGCCCTCGGCTAAAGTTGGGCAGGCGGTTCACCTTCCGGCACAAAACCAATCCTAAACGCATCACCAGAAATCAACACAGTAGTATAGTTAGGAAGGTGAATGTCTTTGAGCGGCCAAGTCAGAGTCTCAACCCACATTCGATAGAAAAACTGTGGATGGACTTGGAGAACAGTCTGTTACCACTCACCACAATATTTGTCCGAACCCAAACAATTCTGCAAGGAAAATGGGTGGATATTCCCTAGTCTTGATAAGCAAACCATTGCTGCATGTACCATTCAGCTCTATTACGTCACATCCCCCCTCCAGTTGTGATAATGACTGCAGTAGCACCTCATATTCCAAAACATTTTACATAACACTGCTTCGGTTTATACTTTTCTTCATGCTTCCTGCACAAACCTTAGATTCTGCAAGTATTCCCTGACCAGGACACCAGTCCATCTCAGAGCCAGCAGGGGTTGCCAATGCATCACCAGGGGATCATACGCTACGACGCCTCCCCTCCCTGGACACAGCTAATTGTGCCTGTATGTGACGTCTAACCTGGCTGCAAGGTACCACTGGGACTCGAATCACGATCACCCTACAAACATCAATTTAGAGATGCCAGTTAACCTAACGCATGTTTTTGTAATGTGGGAGGAAACCTACACAGACCCAGGGAGAACATGCAAACTAAATGTCACACGTACAGCTGGTTCTTATGTAGACTGGCTAAAATGTTATTCATGCATTCCATTTAATATCCACTCAGATATGAAATGTGGTGCCTCAGTTTATCATACATATATAGGAAAAAAGGGTTTGGTGCCTGTGCAGAAACGAGACAGCTGCATGCTGCATATACATACATCTTGTCTCACTACCCACAACCAACACCACAGACAAATGAAATACAAAAGCTACTAAATGAATAGAAGGAACAAAGGTTAGTACAACCTGAATCAACAACTCATCCGTCCTCGATTCCGTGTAGAGTAACATTTCTAGACAACTCTGCGCTAGCTTTTACAACCTCAAACCTCTGCCTTAAGTTTTGTTTGACCGTGCTTAAAGGGTACACATTGAAATGAGTAAGTGAACTGGACTAATTATGTAGAAAACCATTAAAGTAGCCCAGAACTCATGGTGAAACAGACCTGTTATCCATGTAAAAACATCAGCACGGATGCGCATCAGACTTACCTGCTGTCTTCGACAGAAACCCATGCAGACACGCACCGGCTTTCGGTTACTCCAGCGATTCCGACTCATGCAGAAATAATGACAGGTAAGCTATAAAAAAATCAGTGTAACCCAAGTTTCCCAGCCTTCTACGGGTGCGTTTCGGGATTACTTGAGCAAATGACTGTCCACGAAGCGCCATCGCCGAAGCACCAAACGAGAAAATTCAGTTTCACACCAAACATTTCGTACGGGAACGCAACATTAAATGCTAAAGCCAGAGCACAGAATATGGGGAGGCGTCGACGTTCAGCAACAACAGGGTTAAAACCTAACTAAACAAATTAATAGTATTTTTATACGGTAAGTTTTTAGTACTGTGCCCTTTAAATTTTTGTTTAATTAGTTTTTCTGCGCTACTCTGTCAGTAAACAAGGTATTTCCCCAATATGCCACATTCTCACAGCTTTGCTAGGTACTAGTTCAAATGTCATTAAAGCATGGTTAGCATATCACCCATATATTATATAACCCATAACGTGATTAAATAAAGACAGCAAACACTACAATGGAGACAGTTCAGCCATGGTGCTGGAAAAAAACTGATCCATAGCTGGTTCTGATAAGTATTAAACCAGGTTTAGATATTACTTAAATTTTTTTCACAGAAATGTTGCTGTCTTAAACACAGTTACTGCTTTGAATTACTTTTTTTTTCTTCTTCTTACGTTTTATTGAGTTATTTAACGTCGCTATCAGCATCAGTGGCCATGTTCAGCGACACACACAAGGTTATCTCAAGACAAGTCACTCATACACTCAAGTCAATGCCAATTTAGGGTAGTCAATTAACCTAACATGCATGTCTTTGGACTGTGGGAGGAAACCGGAGTACCCGGAGTAAACCCACGCGGACACGGGAAGGACATGCAGACTCCACACAGAAAGGACCCAGGCCGCTCCACCCTGGGATTGAACCCGGGACCTTCTTGCTGTGAGGCGGCGATGCTACCCACCGAGCCGCCCCGAATTACTCTTTTAATACATACTACTAGTTATTGATTTATCTTGATCTTTATTTTTTTGTTCAATTAGACATTGCAGTTTTGTATGAATTGCAGTGTATAAAATATATTCCAGTGGAGTTAGGAAGAAAAGACTTCAACTGAGGCCCGGTTTCCATCATGTGGACCATTGGGTACGTGTGCACAGTTTACCTGTGGATGTGATGGCAACAGGATTCAATGTGGGAAGACAAGCTTTTGGAGGGTGTGATACTCCCTCCAAAGATGATTTTTCTTATGCCAAGACAAAGTTGCTTTCGTGCAGTCTAATCATTTAAATTCAAGATGAATTCACTTAAAGCCTTATGCAATATTTGTGCACCCCTGCTTAAATGCCATAATTTGATTAAGTTAATTCAACCTCAAGACGGGCAGAAACTTAAACATGGTGCGTGATTCCATATTTTAAAGAATGGTTGCATATTTTAAAGAACTGGCCCCTTGGTTCCCAGTGTTGTAACATCCATCACGAAATGTAGGACCTCTCTGTTGAGGTAGGAGGACCGTAGGCCAAGAAGAAACTCTACCATTGAACACTAATTTCCACCTGCAGATGTTTACATTTTTAAACTTTGCTTATCCTAGTTAGAGTCTGGAGTGAGGGTCCTGGAATTCATAGGGTGCAGATAAGCATGTACCCTGAATGGGTCCATTGCAAGGCTGGGTAGGGGTCACTGTTGCGCTTGCCTAGGGACGATCCCCCTTCTGGCATCCCAGTTGTGCCCGTATGATATCTACCCTGGGCAGAGGGCACTAGTGGGACTCAAACCTGGATCACCACAAGGATCCTTGTTATAATGCATGGTGTCATGGACTCCATGAAGTACCGGGAAGTGAAAATCAGGCTCTAACAAGAAGCTACAACTGGCTAATATCCACAGTATTCTTGAGGATAAAGACAAACAAGTCTCAATAAAAGAAAGAGTAAGAAAAGGATGAAAGGAGAAAGAGTGGACAGGAGGAGACGATGCAAAATAAACATGCTGTACGTGTGTTTAAGTCTTTGGCATTTATGAGAATTTATTCGATTTTTATACATCTGTATAAAACTTCTATAATGAAAATAAAACAACAAACTCTAACAATCTCCTATGCAAGTTAATACAATAAAACAGCTTTACCAAACAGCTGACACCACCCCACCCCCAAATAAAACACTTTCTATACAAACCTGTATATTTTCCCCCTCCCATTTTCCATGTACAATAAACAGGTGTGTTTGCACACAAATGCTTATGCAGATAGAAGAGGTACCATGCGTGAACAGTGGCAATACAAAACATTCATGAGAGAAACTGAAAGTCAGTTTATTTCTACCTATCACAGCCTCCATCAGGTCACATAAAGTCATTTAACTCTGCCTCAAGAGCAGCCGCCATCTCATCCGCTTCTGAGCTACTACCCTCCTCATCCTCGTTGGAGTCCTTACTAGACTGGCTAGCCGAGTCTCCACCTCCAGCCTTGTCCTCATCACCATCGTCATCGTTATCCTCCTCTCTAGTTTCCTCTAATTTCCTTTTGTGGCCCCTGAAACACAAAGTTGACTGTCTGTGTTATATATGCATGTGTCAGAGGAATAACATTGATGATTGTGTATAAGGTAACAATTACACAGTTTGTGAACTCTAGAACCTTTCAAATTTTCTGCCTAAGTATGAAATTTTTGCATAAATGATGCTTCAAGTATCTGGTGTGACCCCCCTGTGCAGCAATAACTGCAACTAAACATATCCTGTAACTGTTGATCAGTCCTGCACACCGGCTTGGAGGAATTTTAGCCCATTCCTCCGTACAGAACAGCTTCAGCTCTGGGATGTTGGGTTCTTCACATAAACTGCTTGCTTCAGGTCCTTCCACAGCATTTCTATTAGAGTAAGGTCAGCACTTTTGACTTGGCCATTCCAAAACATGAACATTATTCTTCTTTAACAGTAGCTCTGACATTTTCCATCACAATTTGCTGGTATAATTCAGAATTAAATGTTGCATCAATTATGACAATCTGTCCTAGACCAGATGTAGCAAAACAGGCCCAAGCCATGTCACTAACACCGCTACTTTCTTAATCCAAAGGATGCTTTACAATCAACACTCAGCATTTAGATCCAATCAACTCACCCAGTTTCACAGATGGGATAATGTTCTTATGCTGGAATGCAGTGCTGTCCTTTCTCCAGATATCAAGCTTCTCATTTAAAATGGAAATTTTTATTTTGGTCGCATCTGTCCGCAAAACATTTTTCCAACAGCTTTCTGAATTATCCCATGTGATCTTTAGCAAATTGCAGCTTTATAGACAGCATATAGTGGGACAAAAAAAAGTATTTAGTCAGCCACTGACTGTGCAAGTTCTCCTACTTAGAAAGATGAGAGAGGTCTGTAATTCTCATCATAGATACACTTCAACTATGAGAGACAAAATGAGAAAAAAAAAATCACACTGGAGGATTTTTAAAGAATTTTAGTGTAAATCATGGTGGAAAATAAGTATTTGGTCACCCACAAACAGGCAAGATTTCTGGCTCTCACAGACCTGTAACTTCTTCTTTAAGAAGCTCTTCTGTCCTCCACTCGTTACCTGTATTGATGGCACCTGTTTGACCTCGTTACCTGTATAAAAGACACCTGTCCACAGCCTCAAACAGTCAGACTCCAAACTTAACCATGCCCAAGACCAAAAAGCTGTCGAAGGACACCAGGAAGAAAATTGTAGACCTGCACCAGGCTTGGAAGAGTGAATCTACAATAAGCAAGCAGGTTGGTGTGAATAAATCAAACTGTGGGAGCAATTGTAAGAAATGGAAGACATACAAGAACATTGATAATCTCCCTTGATCTGGGCTCCACGCAAAGATCCTCATCCCGTGGGGTCAAAATGATCATGAGAACGGTGAGCAAAAATCCCAGAACTACACGGAGGGACCTGATGAATGACCTGCAGAGAGCTGGGACCAAAGTAACAAAGGCTACCATCAGTAACACACTACGCCGAGAGGGACTCAGATCCTGCAGTGCCAGGCGTGTCCCCCTGCTTAAGCGAGTACATGTCCAGGCCCATCTGAAGTTTGCCAGAGAGCATATGGATGATCCAGAAGAGGATTGGGAGAAACTCATGTAGTATAATATCAGAACTTTTTGGTAATTTAAAAACTCAACTTGTTGTCTTTGGAGGAAGAAGAATGCTGAGTTGCATCCCAAGAACACCATACCTACTGTGAAGCATGGGCGTGGAAACATCATGCTTTTGGGGCTGTTGTTCTGCAAAGGGGACAGGACGACTGATCCATGTTAAGGGAAGAATGAACAGGGCCATGTATGGTGAGATTTTAAGCCAAAATCTCCTTCCATCAGTGACAGCATTGAAGATGGAGGCTGGGTCTTCCAGCATGACAATGATCCCAAACACACCGCTCGGGCAACGAAGGAGTGGCTCCTTGGAGTGGCCTAGCCAGTCTCCAGACCTCAACCCCATAAAACATTTGTAGAGGGAGTTGAAGGTCCGTGTTGCCCCAAAACATCACTGCTCTAGAGGAGAGCTGCATGGAGAAATGGGCCAAAATACCAGCTACAGTGTGTGCCAACCTGGTGAAGACTTACAGGAAACGTTTGATCTCTGTCATTGCCAACAAAGGTTCTGTTACAAAGTATTGAGGTGAACTTTTGTTATTGACCAAATACTTATTTTCCACCATGACTTATAATTAACGTATTTAAAAATCCTACAATGTGATTTCCTGGATTTTTTCTCATAGTTGAAGTGTACCTATGATGAAAATTACAGACCTCTCTCATCTTTATAAGTAGAAGAACTTGCACAATCAGTGGCTGACTAAATACTTTTTTGGCCCACTGCATCAGCTTAATTTCTTCTGATACTAAAATGTCCTTGGAACCATGTAACATTACTAAAGAGTTGTTGTTGTGCATAACGACAAATTCCCTTTACCCTTAGCAACTAACCCTAACCCGAGTTTCAGAGAGCACTTGGAATAGTAGGACATTTTCATTATCGGGCATAAAACATCTACGCTGCTCAAGGAGGCTGGGTTGCTTTTTGAGTTTTGGTCCTCCCTTAGAACATTTAGGGATTTTTTTTCCTTCCCTCTGTTGTCCCAGACTTGCTCATTTAGGGTTACTGTCCTAGATATTTGTAAAGCTGCTTTGAGACAATGCTCCGCTGTAAAAAGCACTATAACATAAATAAATGTCTAAATAAATTTGACTTTGACTTTATATCTTCACATACAGATGTGACACACATTCACACAGCATTCTCCAAAGGCTTTGGGTGTCATCAGGAGTAATCAAGAGTGGATAAGGCATTGATACATGACTACACACCCAAAGTCTATATCATCCCTTGTAGAATGATGATTCACATTCAGATTGGGATCATTTTGGGATAATTTTGAGATTACTTCTCAAATATTTTACTACTGTACATGCAGAGCCAAAATAAAAACAACACCAACAGGTCCACTGCAGGTACAGTACCTCAACATGCCTCCAGTTAGACTGCGGTCTGTGCTAGGTGAGCTCATCGTTATGTCCTTGACAGCTATGTCCAGGGGCTGCTGGTGATCTGTTGGTATGGCACTCTGACTACTGGTCTGAGGTTGCTCTTCTTCTTCCTGTGGTTTTTCCTCACCATCATTATCGCTTTCCTCCCCAAGAATGTCGTCCACCTGCCCAAAAAAACAGTCAATATATTGCTGGGTCATTTTAAGAGTTTGAGTACTCAAATACCACCTAATTTCAATCCGCTGCTGTCAAGCACATTGTTGTTGAGAAGGGCTTTCATAATCTGGGATTTAGCAGCAATCGACAGGAGGCACTCCAGTTTGTGTTTTCAGGGAAGCGATGCTTAACAAATGAGTGCAAATGAATACCCTTTGTTTGCATGAGATAAAGCAAAAACAACAAAATGTTTTACATACAAATTCAGGTGCATAGAGAGATTCTGTGACAAGCAGGGATCAGCGATGGGAAGAACAATCAAAAAGTAAAAGCTTGTGCTGTCTCCATATTTGTAATAAGTAAGTAACTGCTTAAAGATTCCTTATCTAAAATATAAACATGGATGGGGTTCAAATTAAGGCAATCATTAAGTCAATCTCCAAATCCAGCTGACTTAAGAAATCTGAATAAAGGAGGCAAGTCAGTGAATTGCAATAAATCAAATTCTGGCAAATCTACATCCATGGGGAAAATCAACATAGGAATTAAATGCAACCTTATTAGGGCTCAAGCACTTAATTTAATGTTGGATTATATTTTAAAAGAAATGTAACAGAATGCAACATGAAATGAGACTAAGTGCCCATAAGGGAATCTACATCTAATGCATGGGATTATGATATAATAAAGGTTTTATATGGGTGCATTTGAAAGTCTACGACTGCAGTACTATAATACCACAAATTTCTTAAGTAGAGTCAGTAGAAATGCGACTTGGTTCCTCTAAGAAAACGAGAGACAAAAGATCTGGAGGCTCTCCACACTAAACTCATAAGTAGGGAAATCAGCATGTTTTGCCTTCTGTCATTTTCCTTGAAACTGCCTACATTTTCCTTATTCAAATGATTGTTTTGTCCAGTCACCACTTTCAGACTAGGGTCAGACCGACATATTTTTGTCCAGTAACATTTATATCTAACGCAAGTTCCACAAATGGGCAGGTACCACACTGGCAAGGTCACTTTATTTGTTGTATTGGAAAACATTGATGAATTGGTTGGGCGGTATGTAGGGCTGCAACAACTAATCGATAATAATCGATTATTAAAAGCACCGACAATGAATTTCATTATCGATTCGTTGTGTTGCATGATTTGTGTCCCCCCCGCCTTATCATGTCCGCTTACGTTACTTGCAGCACTTGCGGTCAGCGCTGGAAAAAAACACGAGCGATTGAACGGAGCGAGGCGGAGCCGGCGCGGACGTGGAATCTTCAAAATAAGTTAGCGTTAAGGCTATGTCCACACGTACACGGGTATTTTCTAAAACGGGGGTTTTCAAATGCGTTTATAAAAAACATCCCATCCACACAAGCACTGTTTAAACAAAAAACTTCGTCCAACATGAAAACGCGAAAACGCACATAGTCGCTGTCAAGAGCAGAGCCAAACCAGCAGTCCTATATGCCGGCGAAGCAGCTCACTCAGCGACAACAGCGATGTCCTATGCATATACGAACAGTTTCTCGCCATTGTTCTTCAACAACCACTTCGTTTTGAAAGCTGTCCACACCAACGAGAGGTCCGACCGGGTCTCGTCCCAAACCGGCGACGCGGGAACTGCTTCGTGGGTGTGATGGATACAGTAGTGACCTCCGTAGCGCATTCTGACGCCTCTGTTCTTCAGTGTAATGAAAAAGTAATAATTGTAAATGTTATTTGTAGATTTGTAACAAGTTCGGTCAGCAGTGTTACAGCTGGCACTATTTTGGCTACGTCTGCTATTGCACAAAATCTCCTCACGTAAACAAAGGAGATAACGGCGCACAAATGACGTTACAAAGCAAGAAACTCTCCGTTTCCCCAGTCCACACGACAACGCTGAAAACGAAGTTTCCTGAAAATCTTCACCCTGGAAGGAAGTTTTTTGCAGAAAAAAGTCCGTTTCCGTGTGGACGAACGGTCAAAACGCATAGAAAAAGCTACGTTTTAAAAGTACCCCCGTGTTCGTGTGGACAGGGCCATAGTCTCTAAAAAGAGAGCCAGCTTTAGCCTGGAGCATGCTGACATGATAACATTTTTGGATTGCAATGCAAAGTTCCTAAAGAAAGGGAGTGAATGAGTTTGTATGTAGTGTTTGCATCAGAGATGCACTTATTTTTTCTTTATTATTTAATTTGTTATTTTAATGTATTAATGAACTAAATTTATTTATTATTTCATTTATTGTAAGCACTTATTTGCTCTGTTATTTAATGTTATATTTCTGAATAAAGACATGGGCCGTCATGTTTCTCAATACCAAGTATGCGAACTTAGGCTCGCGTACTTTCCAAGTCTGTACTAGGAAGTTGGACTTGCGAGTACATACTCCAGAGGACGGGAGAACGCAGTTCGGTTATTGTACAATTGGAACAGCAGTGTACTTGGCTATGGAGACAACACGGTTTACTTTTTACACATAGATAAAACATGTTGTATAAAGCCTGTCAGTGGTGGAAGAAGTGCTCAGTTCTTTTACTTTCCATTAAACAGTTTAATCTACGTGGAACAACGGACCGATCGCATTTAAGCATAAATAGAAACCTTCCCAAACATAAGCCAGCACCAAACAAGTCTGATTTTAGAAGGGAATTTAATTATGAACTTCAATTTATATCAGACAGTTCATATTTAGAATACAGGCTGAAACAAATAACACATATAATGCATAATAAATACGTTAATAGCTTCCCGTCACATCTCCGAAATCGTTTGAGCATTTTTTTATGTAAGCTTTATCTTGATAAACTCACCGCATAGTTGAATTTTAAACAACTACATTCTCGCCTAAAAAAACTCTTATAACTTCATTTTGTGACACAATAACAGTATTACTTTAGAAATTATACATCCAGTAGGGAGTTCTCTCATCCGGCATTACCGAGCTGGCAATGCATTGTGGGACATTTCGCTGTTCAAGTACGCACAAGTCTGCATCGATGCATCCTCGGTAATATGGGCGGATCGAGAACACCTCCGGGGATTTGGAGCGTACTTGGTTAGATGTGAACTTGGAAATGGAACAGTACTTGGGCTGCCACTGATGACGTTTCACAAGTACACGAGAACACAAGTACAGAGAAGTACGCATATTGAGAAACGGCCATGGAAAGTTTTTTTTTCTAAATCCGATTAATCGAAAAAATAATCGACCGATTAATCGATTATTAAAATAATCGTTAGTTGCAGCCCTAGCGGTATGACTGTATTTCGGGATACTGCAGTATTCTAAAAGGGTGACGGTATTTTAAAAAGAGTGACGCACCAAATTAAAAATTTGTCTACTTAAAGCACCACTGGTGCAGTCAAAAGACAGCAGTACCAAATAGTCCTGAGCACCAAATAGTTTGGCTACAGGATCACCTTGCGTTCATCCCATGTATCATCATATTATCTCCTTATAGAACGTCTCTGGTATCACTCGTTTCCCCAGTTATAGTCGTTTAGATTAGACAGGCTGTTAGATTAGAATACTTTGTCTCTTCAATCTTGCAGCATAAGGTTTTGATTATTTCTCTGTGGCAACCATATTTCAAAGGAATACACACTATATGGGTACAACCACACTATAAACCCGACTTGCTTTGAGTAGTAGGCTGTTTTAGAATTCGTTTGTCTCCATGCAGGAGGGAAGCAGGTCGAATGTAACTGAAATGAAAAATTAAGCTGTCTTTAAACATTACTAATAAGCTATTCTATGACCTGTTTTTTCTCTTAATATGGCATAAAGATGGCATTCTCTCTATTCTTTCTCTGAATATGGCATGACAAAAGTCAATACCACCCAACCCTGTTCATAATACAGTTCTGTTCTAAACTTGTCTTGGGTTTTGTGTTTCTTTATCCTCAGTAAAAGCATTTGAGTATCCAGAAAATGGGTCACATTGTGTGAGTTACAAAATCAAGTAACATCTGATACTTACAAAACTCGTGTGATATTTCTTTGTGGTTCAAACAGCACCAAAAGGAACAGGTGGTAAGCCACATGTTTTCTGTTCTCAGATTTCTTCAACAAAATGGAACATAAGCAGTAGAATGCAAAATAAAATGTGTAGGAACAGCCACATGTAATATTTAAAGAAGCAGAGAGGAGAAGATATAAAGGAAAACACAGATACAGAAAAGAGCGAGCATGCTTGCTATAAAGAAAATCTTCGCCCACGTGGGAGAAAGAGTGAGAAAGAAGCAGACTGCAAGAAAACAGCCCGACACACCAGCAGTGCCACGTTTTCGGCTAATTAATTTGCTGTTAATTACATAATACTATCCTTTATTCATTCATTTTTCTATGATTTGTTGAACTAGGCATTTTCATACCAAATTCCACCAATGTGCCAACTTTGGCAGCCACCTGGATTTAACTAAGCAAATAGTAAAAAAAAAAGAGAGCCTTCAACAAAGAGCAGATCATCTCACCTCTCTGTCCATACTTTCAAGGTCCTCCTTGCAGAGCGTGTAGAGGGGCAACGTTTCAGACATGCTTGGCTGCCGTTTCCTGCGGGATGGTCCAGGTTGGTCATCTTGACTTGAGCTGTTCACATCCTCCTGTGGCTTAGACCCCAAATCTCTAAACAAATGAACAGTTACCAATCCATTACCAATACTAGGCATGTGGCATAAAACTAGACTAGTTTATACCATTATGGAATAGGTTTATAACATTCAATAAGAGTATTTATTTCTGAAGTGTAAACAATGCAAAACAATGCACATTTGCTTTTATAGGGTTTCCACTGCAATTCAAAGAAATGATTAGAAACAGGGGTTTAAAATTGTAAATAAAATGTTCAACTGTGGCTAAAAAAAAGTGTGTTAAACATTCCCTTTTTTCTGAAGAATAACACTTACAAACTAGTGTTCTTTTCTTGTATAAATATTTGTACAAATAGAATCTTACACTGAAGATCAAAGTAAACAAACAAGTCATTTCCACTGCAGAATGGAAGATAACAACAAAGGCATTCATTCATTGAAGATGGCCGTATGGGAATATGGCGCATGACTGCACCCTCTGGTGTTCAAAAATTGCAATTGCAGTAAGCATCATCCCACATTTTTGCATCGTGACACGCCCACATGAATTCAGGTTTCTGGATGGTTACAAATGCACATTCCGGAACCTATTTATAAATGATGCGCCAGGACTTTTGTCTTTTACATTTAAAAACATTTAATAAAAAACAGTTTAACAGGTTAAAGATAACGTATACAAGCTGAAATTACCTCGAGTGTCCAGCATGTCCAGACGACATTGCAGTAACTCTCTGAGGCAGTGCATAGCGAGGGTGACGGGGAGCCTGAGGGCCTTTTCGGATCAACTTCCCAGTTACAGGGTCATACGTGCGCACCTCTGGGGCAACAAGGGCTTTGCGCTGGACAGCACCGGGATGAATGCCAGGTGCTGGGAAGGAGTCCTGAACATCAGGAAATGTTGCTGGACTGATACTCCTGCAGGATAGAGATGGTTACTGCAAACACAACACTTAAACCGATCTGAATTGCTTTGGAAAATGAATTTATGTGGCAGGGCAAATTGATGAAGCTCGTTAATAAACTGCACTTTTGGCTTTAGCACATGAGCTAAACAAATGTCTTAATGTAAGGAACATTCAGTACTGTGCAAAAGTCTTAGGCCACGGTTAGATTTGTTGTTTTAGCAATGGTATCAACTCTGTAATACCCTTTTCCACTGATCTCCATTCCAATCTTTGTAAGCTCCATCTTATCCTTAAGCATATCTTAGCCTTTTCACGCTGTTCCCCTTGTGAAAAAGTGGTTTCTTTCCTGCTACCCTCCCAAAAATCAAGCTCAAGCTGCTTCGGATTGTAAAAGGGTCAACTTGGCATCCTGATGAAGCAGCCAGATGCTGCATTTGCGCAGGTGTAAAGGTTGGTAAACTAAATACCCATCACTTTAGCCTACAGAAGCTGTTTTTCTGATTTATTCAGTTCTTTTAATACTGCATACGTTTTTGTATTTTCTGATTGTATTGTAATAAAGGGACTGAGAAAGTATAATGGTCATTACACCATTGCTAAAACAATGATATGTGAATGATACAAGAAGACAGTGAGAATAAAGTGAGATACTTCATACGCTCAACCATAATGGTACAGGAAAATGGGTTTGATAGAACATGTATTAAGAAAAAAAAGACACTTGATACTGCATTTTCCATGCTTTATCATTTGTTTAAAAAATGACGCTGCTAAGACAGAGAAATAGACAGCGAAAGATAACCTGAGACAGACCTCTGTGATTTGGTGTAGTCCTCTTTAAGTGGGAACAGCGACTCTTCCACTTTTTCCCAACGCTCCAAACATCCCCAAAGCCAGTCTGGATTTACCACATGCAGGTGTTTACAGGCCAGAGCCTGCCGAACCTTCTCCGTGCCTTAGAAAAACATTTACATATGACTGCAGGCCCTTCATCTGCCTGTACTGTAAACATTCTTACACTCAGCGGCAACTTTATTAGGTACAGTCGTATGAAAAAGTTTGGGCACCCCTGATAATTTTCATGATTTTTCTTTATAAATCATTGGTTGTCCAGCTCAGCAATGTCAGGTAAATATATCATATAGCAGATGATCACCGTGATATTTGAGAAGTGAAATTAAGTTTATAGGTTTTACAGAAAGTGTGCAGTAATTATTCAAACAAAATTAGGCAGGTGCATAAATTTGGGCACCCTGTCATTTGAATACCTTTAGCACTAATTATTGGAACACAAAATATGTTTTGTAAGCTCACTGACCCTTGATCTACATACACAAGTGAGTCCAACTATGATAAAGGGTTAAGGTGGCCAATTGGAAGTTTTTCTCCTCTTTGCATCTTCTCTGAAGAGTGGCAATATGGGAGCCTCAAAACAACTCTCAAATGGCCTGAAAACAAAGGTTGTTCAACATCATGGTTCAGGGAAAGGGAAAAGCTCTCTCAGAGATTTCAGCTGTCAGTTTCCACTGTGAGGAACATAGTGAGGCAATGGAAGACCACAGGCACAGTTCTAGTTAAGGAACTCCCGAAGTGGCAGACCAGAAAAATCTCAGATAGGCAGAGGCGAAGGATGGTGAGAACAGTCATAGTCAAGCCACAGACCACCTCCAAAGACCTACAACCTCATCTTGCTGCAGATGGTGTCACTGTTCATCGTTCAACTATACAGCGCACTTTGCACAAGGAGAGGCTGTATGGGAGAGTAATGCAAGAAGAAGCCTTTTCTGCAGACACGCCACAAACAGAGTCACTTGAGGTGTGCTACAGCACATTTGGACAATTTTGGAATAAAGTGCTGTGTACTGTGAAACTAAAATTGAGTTATTTGGACATAACAAGGAGCGGAAAAGGAACACAGCATCCCAAGACAAACACTTGCTACCCACAGTAAAATTTGGTGGCGGTTCCATAATGCCCGCGGGACTGTGTGGCCAGTGCAGGTACTAGGAATCTTGTTAAAATTGAGGGTCGCATGGATTCCAGTTAATATCTCCAGATTCTTAAGAACAATGTTCAAGAATCAGTGACAAAGTTGCACCGAGGCCAACGACCCCAAACCCTGCTCATAATCTACTAAGGCATTCATGCAGAGGAACCAGTACAACGTTCTGGAATGGCCATCTCAGTCCCCAGACATGAATATTACTGAAAATGTGGGCTGTCCATGCTTGGAAACCATCAAAGATGACTGAACTGGAGATGTTTCTAAAGAAGAATGGTCCAAAGCACCTTCAACCAGAATCCAGACTGGAAGCTGTAGGAAGCGTTTAGCGGCTGTTATTTCTACAAAATGAGGATCTACTAAATATTGATGTAATTTTTCTGCTGGGGTGCCCAAATTTATGCACCTGCCTAATTTTGTTTGAATAATTACTGCACACTTTCTGTAAATCCTATAAACTTCATTTCACTTCTCAAATATCACTGTGTTCATCTGCTATATGATATATTTAACTCAAGTTGCTGATCTGAACAACCAATGATTTATAAACTAAAATCATGAAAATGATCAGGGGTGCCCAAACTTTTTCATATGACTGTACACCCGTTCAACCGCTTGTTAACACGAATATCTGATCAGCCAATCACAAAGCATTTAGGCAGGTAGATATGGGCACGACGACCTGATGAAGCTCAAAACGCCATGGCCACCTTGTGTACTGGTTGCATTCAGTAAGTAAGTGAAACTCGAGCTGATATTTGAGACCTGATAATTTACCTTTATAATACTCCTTAAAACAGAACCCTAAAGGAACACAATCCACTGTCCTAATGAGTCAGGGGAAAGAAGCGATTGCATCAACACCCATTCCATGTGTGCAGAACCGGCTCGGCTACTACAGCCTTAGCTGTCACCAGTCGCACAAGTGAAGGCGTTCTTTTTCACAACTCAAAGTCTCAAAAATCAGGTCGAGTCGCGAGCGTGACTGCAGGCATCAGCTTGAGTCGTGAATCACTTTGAAACATTAGACAAGTGATACAGTCCTGCTCACCATTAATGCCAACCCTTCATTTTTGGCATAACCTGTACAATATCTGCAGAAATAAATGGAAATGTACCAAATTAATTTAAAGTAATATAGGTCCAAAGCAATATAACAAACAACATTGTTTTTTAGCTTACATGTTGTAATTTCAAAGAAGAAACAGAAAAAATGGATATGGTCAGTAATAAAGTCACCTCTCCTTAATATCTGGCAGCGAGGACAGCCTGAAAACATTTCTTGTAACCATCTATAAGCTTATTGCTCCTCTCAGCTGGTATTTTCTCCCATTCCTGCTTTGTAGTTTGTTCAAGCTCTATAATGTTTGCAGGCTTCTTTTTCCCAATGGCAGATTTCAGCTCACCCCAAAAGATTTTCAATGGGACTGAGATCAGGACTCATTGCTGGCCATTTTAAAACAGTACATTTTTAACTTGCATGCTATTGGATGTGTGCTTTGGGTCTTTTTCTTGCTGGAGGACCAACGATCATCGACTCAAACCAAGTTTTCTTACACTGGGTAGGACATTTTGCTCTAAAATCTCTAGGTAATTCGATGGTTTCATGATTCCTGTGAAGGCCTCCAGTACCAGACGTAGCCCCACAGCATTATGGGTCCTCCATCATGCTTAACTGTAGATAGGGTGTCCTATTCCTTATACGCTTCACTGCGCCCAGGATTGTGGTTTATCCAGGTAGTCTTTGGCAAAGATGAGACGTTCCTTTTTATATCTCTTCTTCAGCAATGGTTTCTTCCTTGGACTTCACCCATAAAGCTCTGCTTGGTTTAGCATGCGGCGTATGGTAATTGTTGAAACCATGACCCCAGACTGTTCCAGGTTGGCCTTCAGGTCTTTGGATGTTTGACATGTTTTTTCCAAGACATCTCTCATCAATTTTCCTCTTTCCTCCATGTATAGGGAGGTTCTTGACAGTTTCATGCTTCGCAAACTTCTTAATAACATTGCGCACTGTTGAAACAGGGATACCAAGGTCTTTGGAGATGGCCTTATACCCTTCGGAGGTCTTGTGTTTGCTAATAATAGCACTTCTGATGTCCTCAGGCAGCTCAGTTATCTTCAGCATTGTGACAAAAGAACAGCGAATAACGTGGATCTTTAAAACCCTGAAGTCATCATTCATTGGATAATTCATGTCATATGGGCACTGACAATTTATCACAGGTAAGTCTCATTTGTGATTTAGTACAGGTGAGTTAAAATGGGTTTCCATACTGATTTATTGTAAAGAGTACTGATACCAGTGCCACAGGAAGCTTTAGGTTTTTCTATTGTTCCCCTCCCACTGTTTTTTGTTTTAAATGTTGTTCATCATTTGCTCTTCTGTATCAAACTAAAAAAGCTGTCATTTTTTTCCAGGACATATTCCACATCATGTACTTTAGCTTCATGGGTTCCAATAATGATGAGCAGGACTGCATGTAATCAGTGGTCATCTGAGGTATTAGCAATACATTTTTTAAAATATGTTATTTAAAACATAGTCTTCAGTGTTCATTCAGCAACTTCAAAATTTCGGTTATTGCCAATAATTTTTAGTTCAGTGCATCAGTAGTATATTGTGTGAAAGTTACCGACTAATACTCACTAAATGCATTCTGTACATAGGGTTAGGTATCGTTTTCATTTTATTGATACTGATTTTCTTACAGATTCAAAAGGGTGAAAAAATATGCCAAATGTTTAGGTACAAAGAATTTTTTTTTGTTTTCCACTTCAAAACTAATCATTTTTACATAAAGCTATTTTCTCCCCATTTAACCCTATTACTAGTAAAAAGTTTAATGTACTGAAGCAGCGACCTAGGAAAACCAAACTTCTCTCAATTCCTACTAGTGATAAGTAATCTCTACTGCTGAAATGACAAACCTGTGGTCCAAAGGGAAAGTAATCATTTTTATGTTAAGCTTTTCACTCATAATAGGTTTAAGTGGGAAGAAAAATGATTACATTTGGATCACAAGTTCGTCATTTCAGCATTAGAGATGACTTATCACCAGTAGTAAGTGAGAGATGTTTTGAGATCATTGTTTTCGGAGATTGCTTTGTTCACGTTAAGTGTTTTAGACTCTCCCGGCTAACGTGAAGTGAAAAGCAAATGATACACAGGGTTCAATACCTTTAATAAATAACAATCTGAAAAGTATTCCATGCATTTGTATTCAGCCCCCTGTACTCTGATACCCCTAAATAACATCCAGTGTGACCAACTGCCTCCAGAAGTCACCTAATTAGTAAATAGAGTCCACCTGTGTGCAATTTATTCTCAGTATAACTACAGGCATCAGAGGTTTTTCAAACCAAGAGACATACCTTCAGGGATGAAGTTGTGGAGAAGTGTAAAGCAGGGTTCGGTTATAACAAAACATCCCAAGCTATAAATATCTCGCGGAGCACTGTTTGAGCCATCATCCGAAAAAAGGAAGGAGTATGGCACAGCTGCAAACCTACCAAGACATGGCCGTCCACCTAAACTGACAGCCCAGGCAAGGAGAGTACTAAATAGAGAAGCAGCCAATTAGTTCACCTTCCAGCAGGATAATGACCCTAATCATACAGCCAGAGCCACAATGGAACGGTTTAGATCAAAGCATGCTCATGTGTTAGAATGGCCCAGTCAAAGTTCAGACTTAAATCCCATTGAGAATCTGTGGCAAGACTTGAAAATTGCTGTTCACAGAGGCTCTCCATCCAATTTGACTGTGGTGGCCTAGCAGTCAAGGTACTGGACTATGGACCAGAAGGTCTAGGGTTCAAATCCCGCCTCTGCCAAGCTACCACTGTTGGGTCCTTGAGCAAAGCCCTTAACCCACAATTGCTTGGATTGTAAGATTGTGTAAGTTGTAAGTCGCTCTGGATAAGTGTGTCTGCTAAATGCTGTAAATGTAGAAATGTAAATGTAAACTTGAGCTATTTTGCAAAGAAAAATAGGCAAACACTTCATCTCTAGATGTGCAAAGCTGGTAGAGACATACCCCAAAAGACTAGCACCTGTAAATGCAGCGAAAGGTGGTCCTACAAAGTATTGACTCTGGGGGGCTGAATACAAATGTAAGCCACCCTTTCCAGATTTCTAATTGTAAAAAATTTCGAAAGCCATGCATCATTTTCATTCGATACCCAACCCTATATGTCAACTCACCTGAACGTGCGCCAATTAGGTGGGTGGTCCGGTCTGGGTCTTTGGCGTTGAGCACCAGGCTCTTGCCAATCTTGGCCCCTAGTGCTTTGGCATGGTAGTTCTCTCGCGTTCGCTCCATAGGGTAGTTCGTGGGATACAAGCCACTGAATACAATGGTGGTGCCTGACAGGGTCCTGCTCTTTAGCTCCGGGACAATCTTACGGATGTCCGGCATCTCTGGGCACTCTTTTTTGAGGTAAGTCTCGTAGCGTGAATAATACTCGGTGTGAATCCGCACCAAGATCTCTTCAAGGTAAATCAAATGATCGTCCTGGTCCGTGTCTTCTTCCTCCTCCTCTTCCTCTTCATCGACCATGCTGTGGTCTAACGACTCCTCTCCCATAGTGATGCCCGAATGCTCACTGTTTTGAGACTCTGTCTCCGTTTCCTTCTTGTCAACACAGCCATTACCAAGATCACCAGGACTGCCTTTATCCATATCAACGTCCTCGGTCTGTAATTCACCATCTCCATTGCCCTCTATACTCTCCTCTTCTAGGCTGTTTCCTTTGGCCTTAGTTTCCGTGAGCTGATCTTCACTTTCACCATGTTGTAATTCTGGTTGACCCGAGTCATTACTGTTTCCTGAACTATTACCATCAGTGTCATTCTGTTCTTCAGATGTTCCACCTGAGCTCCTACCTGCCTCACCTGATTCTTCATCTTTAACATTACATTCATCACTCAGATGTAATCGGTCCGTCGACTCCCCCTCAGGATGAGTTCTCTCGCTCGTCGCCGGGCCCTGAACGTCGGTTGAGGTTTCATCGCACTGAGTTTTGTGATTGTTGTCACGTTTTCTGAGGCCATTATTCTGTTCCTCATGCCCTGACGTGCTGGATGGGTTTGGGCTCTCTGTAGTTTGACCAGTCTGATCCCCTACCGTGAGAAAAGTAATGTATATAATGTAACATAATAACGCCTTAAAATAATATTCTTAAAACTAATATAGGGCTGTCTGATTATTAAAATATTTAAATACACGAATCACATTTTATAACAGCTTGCTCCTATTTCAGCCTAAAGAAGCAGCTTTTCCAATAAAATAGCACAAGATTTTACAGAATTACTTCAATATACAACCCCATATCAGAAAATGTTGGGACAGTCGTATGGAAATACTAAGACTTTACTAAGACTTTAATAGCGTTATAGATACATACCTGTATACGAAACAAAAATACAATGCAATCACCTGTAGCTTTATTGGACCGCTGGGCATCTGTTGATCCAGGTGGCGCATTGATATCACCCGTTCCCTTGAAGTAGACATATTTTTTCACTGTGATGAGGTTAGGGGCAAACTTCCATACATCTTCTCTGTCGTCAATGATGCACACCATGGAGTCGCCACATGGGAACAAGTTTCTACAGACAGCCCCAAGACAGTATGCCAGAACTTTAGCGTCTTATAAACAGTGTACTCCATGACATTACTGCATTTTGCCCTCAATCCTTAATTGACCCAACTTGAGTCTGTTTGAATTCAAATTGAAAATAATATTGGTTTACATGTTTAATGAAATGGAAATTGCTTATTAGTATATTATTAGTATATTTTCCTTGTAACTTCTAACAAGTCTATAAAGGGTAAAGCTTTTTATAAATTAGTAAAGCCAATTCTACCATAAACACTCACCTGAGATTTCCAGTCTTGGAGAATGGGTCGATGCACTCATCTCTCGACAGTATCCTATGTGAGAAAAGTTTCTTTTCTGGATCCAGAAAACCTTTTAAACAGACAGGTATAAAATGAGAAGCAAATATTGGAGATTCTTCAGTAGGTTTCAGATGGGGGTATGATATTGACATTGGGAGAACACGCACACAGGTGGAGTCCGGGGTTTGGATCAATCAGAGGATTTCTGGAGCTGTGAGGGGACAGCTCTAACCACTTGCACCACCATGCCACCCTTATAAATATTATCATGACAAGCATACACCCTTCACATCAGCAGGAAAAACAGACCAGATATACATAGATACCTATTTAAAGACATCGAATAGCTCAGTAGTGTTTAGACACGCTAGTCCACCAGCAGGATTCAAATCCTGGTAGTGTGTTCTCGGTTAGGTGTCACATGTGGGTGTAGCTGGCTGTGTCTGAGGGGTCTGAGCTTGTGAAGGCTGGTCAACAATGCAGCCATGGCCTCGGGCTTGCGATTCGTGATAGATTATTCAGCCAGCCAATTAATTGGACCTATTAATGCCATTTTGAGAAATCGGCATCGGCCCATGACTGCACTCACAAGGCCGGATAATAAAAAAAGTGGAGACAATGCAGATAACTTTTGCTTCCTGCATTACAACTTGCTGCTCCTAAACTGGAACTACTGAGTGACAAGAAGATGCTGAGAAAACATTCAGTGAGGGTGGGGTCATTTATGAGAAGATGAAAACCTTGTTTACAGCATTACTGAAACTTTAACTGGAACTGGAATTAAAAACTAAAAGATGCTGCCACCATGTGCACTACTCTAACCATTTTTCTTCCCCCCCAGAAACATGAAGATGCTGTTATCTGGTAATATCCAGGGTATGCCTACACCTGCACCCTGTGTTCTCCAGGATAGGAGACGTTCTGCAACCCCAACCACCATCCCTCCCACCCACCACGAGCCTGACTGGGAGAAATGGGGGAAAACAGCAAAAATACTAAAATGAACTCACCTGCGATCGTGTGTGCATAGAGGCGACTTCCGAACGTAAACACGTGCAGTTCGTACATCTTGGAAACCTTCTCCAAAAACTCTTTGCAGTAAGGCCTGAGACGTGTGTGCAGCATGGGTTCACCCCTCCCCAGCTGAAAATGGAAAATTCCCTGTAAAATATATTTTAAAAAAAGAAGAAAGGAAAAGGTTAGTAAAGTATTACACACGAACACAGGTAATAAATACAAATGCTCATAATCGGAAACCTTTAGTACAGGTATGCAAACATCCATGGTCCGATTACAGTATTATCCTTTTTATTAAGGTTATTAACCTACTTAACCCATATATAGCCTTGCCAGATTCATTAGCTGTTGTACTACAGCAGTTGTAATGACACAGGTATAAGCACAGCCTCTGGTGCAGAAGGTTTTATTAAAGACAAAGTTTCATTAAACATACAGTGGGGCAAAAAAGTATTTAGTCAGCCACTGATGGTGCAAGTTCTCCTACTTAGAAAGATGAGAGAGGTCTGTAATTTTCATCATATGTACACTTCAACTATGAGAGACAAAATGAGGGAAAAAATCCAATAAATCACATTGCAGGATTTTTAAATACGTTAATTATAAATCATGGCGGAAAATAAGTATTTGGTCAATAACAAAAGTTAAGCTCAATACTTTGTAACATAACCTTTGTTGGCAATGACAGAGGTCAAAAATTTCCTGTAAGTCTTCACCAGGTTGGCACACACTGTAGCTGGTATTTTGGCCCATTCCTCCATGCAGATCTCCTCTGGAGCAGTGATGTTTTGGGGCTGTCGCTGGGCAACACGGACTTTCAACTCCCTCCACAAATTTTCTATGGGGTTAAGGTCTGGAGACTGGCTAGACCACTGCAGGATCCGAGTCCCTCTCGGCATAGTGTGTTACTTATGGTAGCCTTTGTTACTTTGGTCCCAGCTCTCTGCAGGTCATTCATCAGGTCCCTCCGTGTAGTTATGAGATTTTTGCTCACTGTTCTCATGATCATTTTGACCCCACGGGATGAGATCTTGTGTGGGGCCCCAGATCGAGGGAGATTATCAATGGTCTTGTATGTCTTCCATTTTCTTACAATTGCTCCCACAGTTGATTTATTCACACCAACCTGCTTGCCTATTGTAGATTCACTCTTCCCAGCCTGGTGCAGGTCTACAATTTTCTTCCTGGTGTCCTGGCCATGGTTGAGTTTGGAGTCTGACTGTTTGAGGCTGTGGACAGGTGTCTTTTATACAGATAACGAAGTCAAACAGGTGACATTAAATACAGGTAACAAGTGGAGGACAGAAGAGCTTCTTAAAGAAGAAGTTACAGGTCTGTGAGAGCCAGAAATCTTGCTTGTTTGTGGGTGGCCAAATACTTATTTTCCACCATGGTTTACAATTAAATTCTTTAAAAATCCTACAATGTGATTTCCTGGATTTTTTTTCTCATTTTGTCTCTCATAGTTGGTGTACCTTTGATGAAAAATTTCGCAGAAATGTGTGAAGTAAACTTCAAACCTCAATTAAATTCTTAATTTGATTAAATAATCGCATTCTTAACTTTCTTGACTATATAGGTTTCGCTGCCTTTAATTCCGGGGTTGCCTGATGGATGCCACAACAAATAGTCAAGTCAGATTTATTTCTATAGCGCTTTTTACAATGGAGCATTGTCTCAAAACAACCTTACAATTTTAGATTATCTTCTAATATCTGCCGCCAATCCCAAATTGAGTAAGCCTAGGGCGACAGTGGAAGCAAAAACTCCCTAAATGTTATGAGGAAGAAACCTCTGTGAGGACCAAGACTCAAAAAGGCACCCAACCTCCTTGGGTGGCATAGATGACGAATGTAAGAGTGAAACTAATTTATCTAATCAAATAAGTCCTATAGTGACAGTTCAAATAAAATAATGTAAAATATGCCTTTCAGCATTATGTAGTCCAATACACAGAGTCACTCTAGGATCTTGAGTCCTCTGCAGGAAAGTCCTTGGTGGCACGTCGTCCCCAGCCCACTGGAGGAATCAGAGGGTTACTGTCCTCTGGTGTGGCCCAGATATGGTGGGGCTGGAGCTGATGAACATCTTACTGTGTGGGACTGGAACACAAGCTTGGCTAATGAGGAGGGGTATGATATCCTTACCCTTTTTGACATGTTCGGGCAGTGCTGTTCAGTGGTGTGGATTAAAGTCTGGTCCAGATCCACCATGAGCACCAGCTTCTTACTTCTATGGAGCCTCTTCTGGTCCTCCCTGCCAAGCTGCTCTGCTTGCTGTTCAAATACACAGAAAATGTTAGTGTGCGACGTCACAAACAACATCAGTGACACCAGACATAAAATACACACACCTCTTGACTTTTGTGAACCTTCTAGACTGGTGGTTTTTGATTTTTAGAACAATTTCAGGGGCATTTCGGGGGGTATTTCTGTAGAACCAAATCCACTGATGGGAATTTCTTGGTGTGTCTAAATATTATTTTGTCAAAGACACAAATTGGTTATACTGCATTTATTTATTTAATTTATTGTAGTCTATATATATATATATATATATATATATATATATATATATTATGTTTTTCATATACTCTCTTTTGATGATATATTTAGCTTTTATTACCATAATTTATTAAATGAGGTAATTTAGTTTAATTCTTACATATACCATATAGGCTTCCCAAGGAGCACGGTTTCCATTTTTGAGTCTTGGTCCTCCCAAGATTTACAGACCTTTGCCTTGCCACTGTTGCCCTACGCTTGCTCAAGTAGCGCTGTGGACTTCGATATTTGTAAAGCCACTTTGAGACAATGCTGTTATAAAAAGCACTATAGAAATAAATTTGACTCGACTTTGACTTGATTTATTTCGTCGCTTGCAAGACGCTTGATATTAAAATGCAGGAAGTACTTATCCACCACCCTTTGTCCACTGGATTGAAAATGTGCCCTACCTTCTTAAATTAGACAAAGAAAGAAATCCCTTATGAGCAATACATTTTCTGGAGTATTTTATAAATAAATAACCACTCATTTCCTGCTGCTTCACAGCCCGTTTGTTTATCTATCAATAATAATGATTATTGTTATAGTGTAATTAGAGGGTTTTTCCTTTTTTTCCATTCTTTGATTGAGGACCATGAAGGAAATTAATTAATGCATTATGTATATATTTTCTTAATGAAATGACAAATTGTAAATAAATAAATACAACAATGCATCCCCACAGCAGAGTAATTCAGCATTAGGGCTGGCTGAAATGGCAATATTGTGATGTTCATATATCATGCTAACAACCCTGAACAGAAAAATGTACTTTTTTAAAAACTCTATATGACAAATGTGAATTTATTTGTTTGATGATATACACTATATGGACTACACTATTACCACACATCTCTTAATTTAATTCAGGTGAATCATTCAGTCCCATTGCCACAGGTGTATAAAATCGAGCACCTAGCCGTACCGTCTGCCTTTACAAACAAGAATAAGTCGTTCTACAGAGCTAAATTTAAGTGTGGCTCTGTAACTAGATGTCACTAAGTCAGATAGTGTCCATATAGTGCACAAGGAAACATTTGCATAAGAAAAAACATGGGCCGCTCTCATATTAGACACACTCACCTCCGAGCTGACCATCAACTCAGGAACACTGTGCACCATGGAAACGGTTGCTGTAGAGATGGGTGCCTGCTGCTTCCCATTCCTGTTCTGCAGCCTTTAAAACCATATATGGACAATAAACTTTTAACTATAGAACCAATGCTTCTCAAACTACAAGTGGGTTTGTGCACCAGATACACAAGCACAGATCCAAAAACATCGACTCACTGTGTTAAGTCCTGGCCACATTCAGCACACAGACCCTTCATCACAATGGGATGGCTACATTCTTCGATTCTTGCAATAACATCCCTGTTAAAGACAAATCAGCGGCAGCAACAATCAGTAACACGTGGGCCAAACCCAAAACTGCTAAATACACATGCTCCCCGATTTATACCCAAGGAGGTTGGGTCCCTTTTTGAGTCTTGGTCCTCCCGAGGTTTCTTCCTCATGAGTTTTTCCTTTCCACTGTCGCCCTAGGCTTGCTCAATTTGGGATTGGATGTAGTTATTAGGAGATCATCTCAACTTGTACAGTTGCTTTGAGACAATGCTCCATTGTAAAAAGTGCTATATAAATAGATCTGACTTGACTTATGATGGGGTTGCATTGGGAGTTGTTTGTTTGTTTATTATACTTCAATGGCTATTTAATGACAGACAGACAGCGTTACTTCGAACCTAGTCACACATACTCAGACCTACCAACAAGTGCTAACAACCTCAACATCTGATTACAAAAGTAATAATGGCTACACAACCATAACAGCCCTATTTTGTGCACTGAAAACATTGAAATCATAAATTGGAGAACTTTACAGTTTATAGTAGCACAGTCTCAAGATGCAACACAACATACCAACTCTACATTCCATTACTCATTCGGATGTAGCCAGATGAGAAGTCATACACCCTCCAGTTTCAGCCCAAACACTGTAGAGAGGGTCAGCAGCGCAAAAGAAATTTGTAACACACACCCAAGAAAAAAAAGCTAAAAATCGAGTTCAATGCTTGTGACTCCCTCTGCTGTTCAAAATTTGCAAACAAAATCAACAGCAAACAAAAAAGGACATCAGAGTTTTGTTTGTGTCCTGGAAGCCTAGTAAACTATTCCAAATAAGGTAGCTAGGGCAGTTTAATTCAAAAGGTATGACAGTTAACCAAACGTTTTGATAACCATTTTAGCACACACCCTAATCCAGATCCAGATGTGTGTAGGGCAGCTCACAGCTCCAGCGTCCCCGGTTCGATCCCGAGCTCTGACTCCACTTGCAAGTTCTCTCCATGTCTGTATGGATTTACTAGAGGTATTCTACTTTCCTCCCACATTCAAAAAACAAGTGTTGGGCCAAGTTTGGTAATTAATTGGCGTTTCTAAAGTGCCCTTTGTTGTGAGTTTTGAGTATGATTGTAATGGATTGGTTGTCCTGCCTTACGCCCTGTACTGCCGGCTAGGCACCCAGGTTTTTCCTGCAACCCTGACCAAGATTTAAGTGGATGCGAATATGAATGGATGAATGAACGTGTGTAGTGGAGACCAGACCTGGGAGAAGGTGGTAAGGAAGATAATGATGGGTGCATTTCTAGCATTTCTTTTTCATTCAGAATACTAGAAGACTGTGGAAAACTGTGGACTTTCGGCTCATGCGTGAAGTGTGTAAGGGTTCGAGCAAAGTACCTAGCATTTACATTATTTAGCAGACGCCCTTATTAATTGGTACAGTCTTACAATCCAAGCAATTGTGGGTTAAGGGTCTTGCTCAAGGACCCACCAGTGGTAGCTTGGCAGAGATGGGATTTGAACCCTGGACCTTCTGGTCCATAATCCAGTACCTTAACCACTAGGCTACCACAGTCCGAAAGTCCTATCCGTATGTAACTGTAAATGTAAACACGTTGTGCGCGTGACATTCGTTCTAGAGGTGGTCCTGAAGTAGTAACTCACCCCGGAGAGACGATCTGTCCAAGTTCAACACACAGCTCCCTCACAACTCCAGCTCGGTCAGATTTCACCTTCTTCGCTCGGCCTCGTTCCTCTGATCCACACTCTTCCTCCTCGGACGTGGCCACACACAACGCAAGTACCGAATCCACATTAACCAGCGCTCCCGGTTTCACTTTCCACTCCAACAGGCGCAGGGGACGCGCTGGGACTCCTGCTGCTGCAGCTGCGTGGAAGCGGATCTCCGTCACTTTAACAGAACGCTCCAACCGCGCTGCAGCAGCACCACCAGCACCACCACCACCGGAGTCTGCGGGCTCCTCCATAGCACTCACACAACCCCAGTTACGACTCCTTCACAAAAGAACAGGAACGCAAACTTCAACGCGTCCCGAAAACAAACCAAACGCCAAACCAAAACACACAGAAAAGACTTAGAAACGTGGAGCCATAGCCTGGAGTTCGGACCAGTTCACTCTTCCCGCCCGTAAACAGGAAGCACACGGCTGCAGTCCGGGGAGAAGTTCCCCCGTGAGGTGGTTCCAGAGGGGACGACGTTCGCCCGTAGAGCTACTAACAGTTTTAATAAATTAAAAATATAAACATTTACCAATGCGAAATTCTACGCCTTCATTATTAGAGTTCGCTTTGCTAAGAGGTGCACTGGCGATGAACTTAACGTCGCTGCCATCTTCAGTTCATGGGGGCGTCCATCTTGGACACATAATTTCAGCCAGTCACCAGTCACAAATGTCACCTGATACGCACCGCGTGAAGGCAGACTGGCTAAGAATCAACACATTGGTTTAAATTGCGTTACATTCCTCCCGTAATTAAAGAAACCCGAGTGAATTAAAATAAATGGAACAAAAATATTAATTGTATTTGACTTTGCTCATGGAGTTATTGGCGCCGCCGCGTTTAGTTTACGGGGCGTCCATCTTGGGCACATAATTTCAGCCAATCGTCTGAGTAATAAATGTCACGTGCGACAGTGCAAAATTTGGTATAGATCCATTACCTACAGAACCAGTATAACCGACACTAACTTTTAACTTATAGAAGCAGCTTATGTTATGGTGGGTCATTTAAGTGAGAGCAGTGTGTCATGATTTCTGATGCGAATATATCACACATGTTAAATCTGAATGCATTATCATGACCACTAAATGGTTTTGTGATTTTGCTTTCCTTACCGGAAACTAATTAAAGTGAGCACAAAAATGCCTGAAAAGAGGTTAATGGACTACTTGCATTCATTCCGTTTTCAAATAGTACGCTTCCGGTCGCATTGTTTATCATTCATCAGCATTCTCCAGACTTTTTGTTTTTTTGCTAGCGCGTATCAAAATGAGTGTCAATTGTAAGGTTTTTTTTAAATAGACAAAACAGTCCCAAAAGAAATATTCGGAGCACTGTTGTGCCCCCTTTTGCTCGATGTCTGCTAAATTTAATGGAAGTTTAAGTTTCCATAGCTTCCCAGCCCAGAGTGACCTCAAGAGACAGTGGCTAATAAACACTTATAAATGAACCACTTTATCATTTCTCCGCATACCAAGGTCTGTAGCAGACATTTCATACCAGACCACTTGGTTTAACCGAAAACACCAGAAGGTCAGAGAAGACTGGCAAAATGTGCAGTGCCTACTACAGCACTCAGACACCGCGGCACAGGGAAAGCCTGCTGAACCCGCCTTTCTGGAAGATCCACCAACAGATCTTACAATGGATCACGATTACTGTGCTGTCCCTGAGCTGTCATCTCTGGACAGATGTGGGACTGTGGTAGCCTAGCGGTACTGGACTATAGACCAAAAGGTCCAAGGTTCAAATCCCACCTTTGCCTGGTTGCCACTGTTGGGTCCTTGAGCAAGGCCCTTAATCCACAATTGCTTGGATTGTAAAGTTGTATCAGTTGTAAGTCGCTCTGGATAAGGGCGTCTGCGAAATGCTGTAAATGTAAATGGACATGTCTTGAGCAGAAATTGAAGATCTGTCCCGTGAAGTGTGAGAGCTGAGAAATTGGCTACAGGAACTATGTGCCCAGCTGAATTTTTGACTAATAACTCGTTTTGCTGGGTCCGACGATATTCGGTTTTACAGGCAACTTGTACAGTATTCTTGAAAATTTGCCCTTCTGATTCTGTGGCTTCACGAATTCGCGTATTTTTTCCTTGGAACCTGACACTTAAAATTTGCAGGTCCAGCAGATGTAGTCCGTAGACTTTTTGTAGATGGTAAGTTGTATATATCATTTTTAGCATTCATTTGTTAAGAATAAAAATAAACAGAGATGAAACTAATGTTTTACTTACTGTATCCCATAATATTGCATGTATTATTATCATATTATATTACTATCGTATTATGAAATAGAGTTCATGCTCCATTTGCATTGTTTACGTTTCCAACATCAGCTGATCGAGAATAATATCTGTATATCATTTCTAATATTGTAACACTAATGTTCTACTTGCTGTATCTAATTATGTGGCATGTGTTATCATGTTTGTAATGTTACTATAAAATACAAACATAACAACCATTTGCATTAGTAGGTTCTTTACGTTTATAGGGACTACCGCTGACGCTACTGTATCCAAATAAATTTATGAATGAACTTGAAGTGTTTTGTATTTAGGGTTTAACTTATGAAGATAGGTTTTTATAGACCTTTGTTAGTTGTCCGTCCAAAATTCGTGAGGGGTCTAGGAACGTAACCCCCGCACATTTCGGGGTATAACTGTAGTAAACACCAAGACCGATGCAATGCACCGATAATTTGATAACCAATTTGCTGTTAATGTAATACATTTTAAAACAGATTCCCAAGCTACGACCACTTAATGGCATTTTGGTGGCACATTGCAAGTGTAGTGGGAAAACCGGAAACGCTAGAGCAGCACTAAGGAAAATGCGGAAGTAATTGTGCAAAGAGGCCATAGTCGCATTCCGGAAGTAGGGAGGTACCTCCCACTATAATAAGGCAGAGTTGGAGACAGTGGTGTAATTATTTTTTAAAAATATGTCAACAAAAGAGGGTCTGGGAAAAAAATAAAAAAAGAATATATATATATATAAATTGTAAAGCTGCTTTGAGACAATACTCCATTGTAAAACAACTATAGAAATAAATCTGAATTGAATTGACTGCACTTGACTGCATTTGCTAGTAAACAGCACACAGACATTCGCCAGGACACAACCAGGACCTTTAACCCTACAGAACAGGACACAACCAGGACCTTTAACCATACAGAACAAGACACAACCAGGACCTTTACCCCTACAGAACAGGACACAAACAGGACCTTTAATCCTACAAAACAGGACCCAACCAGGACCTTTAACCATATAGAACAGGAAACAACTAGGAAATTTAACCATATAAAGCAGGACACAACCAAGACCTTTAACTCTAGGTTGCATCTGTGAGAACTAAACCGAATAAATACACGAGTAGCTCCAGTTACTTGTATAAGATATGAGGGATACCGAGCTTTATCAATTACGAAATAAACCTTACTAATAAAATTACGAATAAACCTATTAGACGTAAATTTTCTGCATTGAAATCACTAACTGGAAGAGAGGGTAGCTGAAAAGTAAAGCACGTAGTGGTATCGCTCATCTCTTGTCAGCCCCAGTGCTGTCCAGTAGATGGAGCTAACGCGCGATTTTAGATGTCGCTGGCTATAACATGTAGAAGGTGACGAACAAGACGTTCAAATCTGTTTAGCTGTAGAGGACGGTTTACAGAGTGAAAAGGTAGCGTTATATATATATTTTTTTATAGACTCACTGTTTGTGTTTATGTGTTTACTATTTTATATTCATTATGAAAACCTGTTATATAATGTAATTTAATTACTGTTCTGTAACGTTTCCTTACACCAGGTGTTTTAGCTCTCAACAGCGTTCCTTACAGTTTACTTCATCCTGAATATTGTAGTATTTACATCGTAAAACACTTATCTGTAAACGGCGTCTCATTATTTTTAACCATCGTTTTTATTTCTGTCTAATGTATGCTGTGTGCTACTGAATGCGTTTTTATAAGCAGAAAACAGCAAAACAACAGCTTTGTTTTTTTGGTTGTTTGAACTAGTGTTAAGAAATATCTACTAAGAAGAATACAAAGCACCTCTTTAAATGTAAATGTCAGTTGTACTTCGCTCTTAATATGATCTGCTAATTGACCGACTGACTTCTCACCAAGAGTGCATGTAGGAAAATTGATCAATTGGAGACCCATGTCCTACTCTATGTTCTACTTATCATATATAGTAATTGTGAGACGCTTAACTGTTGTGGAACTAGGGTAAAAACAAACAAACTAAAAACCATCTTATCCTATGTGTTCCCAAAACACGACACTTTTTTTAAACGAACTGAATACAAAACTTCATAAATGTCAAATGCATTGGACCCTTATTGGAAATTAAAGTCAGACGTCATGATGAGAAACCAGCTTTTTTTTGTTGTTGATGCTTGACCGCCATACAAAATGTGCCTTAACTAAAGCAAAACCTTGTGCAAAAAGATGTCGTTCACAGACGGCGAGATTCAGCGATTGCAGCAGAAAGTGGAAGAGGCCGAAGTGTCTCTTCAGAAAGCAGCACAGTATGGACTTCAGCTCTTGGATGATAAAGTGGACCTGCAGAATAAGCTGGAGGAGCAGCGAGTCGAGATGACTGCTGTAATCGAGGTTTGTTTTTGACTGACTCACAAAACAGAAAGTTAAATAACTCCATATGGCAGGACAAAGTCACACCAGCATTCTTTTTCATATTAGTATACTGCAGTGTTGATAACAAAGCATAGACTTGAAGAGCTGTGTTCATCCAATTAAATAGTCAGACATTCCTGCAAATGTTAATATTGCCCAGTTTTACAAACATGGAGCTCATTGAATACTTTAGTGTCCAAGGAATGTCTATGGCAGCAACTCTCAAGATTTGTAAAGCAGGACACACATCTTAGTTGATTAAATGGGGTTTTTGCCATTTGCACTATCACAAAAGAGAAAAAAATAATCAGTTGGGTCACTTTTACCTCGTGTGAATGCAGCCTGAGTAGTAACTATGGAAACAATATGCTTTTTGATTGAAATATAGACAAGTAAATACTTATTTTAACAGGCAGTATGTTTTTGTGTTTGAACTATAAAATTAAATGTAATATTTACAGGGTCTGGAGCAGGAGAAGTATTCGCTGCAGAGAGAAGTGGAGCTGAAGTGCCGCATCCTGGAGAGCCTTCAGTCAGAACTTGATATGGTTAAAAAGCAGCAGAAGCATTTGTTAGAACATCAGCAGGGGATGCTGGAGAGGAACCACTTAATGGAACTCGGTGCCTTAAAGGACAAGGTCAGCTTATATTTATTACAATTTCTCACTGGAAATGCATGGTGTATTTTCTCCTTCTATCTTTAAGAGTTAAGAATTTAAGATTTGACACTAGGCCTGTTTCAATGATTAGATGATCAATTTTTTTAAGCTAATCACTATAATTACTGTTAGAGTCCTAAATGCACAGTGTGTAGTTATTAGGGCTACAATAAAAGTTGTATAAAAAGTAGCATTCTACTATATATGAGTATTTGATATTTTGAACAGCTGCATGAAGACTTTAACTTCTGTATGTTAAGTATTGTTGAATGACTGTTCTTCAATAAATGGTTGTGCATTTTATGTTGCTAACAGGCTTAAGGGGAGCATAAAGTGCACAGGCAGTTTAATTGCTCTTAATAATTATGGTTAATCAGCTTAAATGGTACAAGTAGTTACTTGGAATGATTCTGTAAATGTTTTCACTATTTACAAGATCAGAACTAAACGGTTACCAGTCATGACTTAGTAGTTTTGTTTTTTTGTGGTCCAATGTGTAGGCAGAGAAAATGAAGGCTGATCTAGATGAAGCTCGGCTCCTTGAGAAGCAGTTGAAACACAAGCTGGAGCTGCAGTCTCAGGCCTTAAGCAACAAAACCGAGGAGCTCCGCCAGCTAACGGAACGTGCCCATGAAACAATGTCCTCTGAGATTTTAGAGCTGCAAGTACAGAAGATGGACCTAGAATCATCGATGGTAAAACCTTTTTGATTGCATGAAGCTATCAGTGAGTCAGAATACAAAAAAAAAATGCATGTCCGTAATAGTGTTTCCATAAAATAAATGGTTGTTGTGTCATTGACACACTTTTTAAAAAACGGGTTTTCATTAAAATGGAAATTTTAACTCTGATTCTGAGAGGTCACAGTTACCTTTCGAGGTTGTGTATATATACAGTGGGGCAAAAAAGTATTTGGTCATCCACTGATTGTGCAAGTTCTTCTACTTAGACAGAAGAGAGAGGTCTGTAATTTTCATCATAGGTACACTTCAACTATGAGAGACAAAATGAGAAAAATAAATCCAGGAAATCACATTGTAGGATTTTTAAAGAATTTAATTGTAAATCATGGTGGAAAATAAGTATTTGGTCATTATTCACATCTTTAAGACAACTTGGGATTCTTTCCTTTTAACAAAAGAAGACTGGACTTCACAGTCTTGACCGTCCAGTCACTGGACGAGAACGGCCTTGGTCAGAGAGCGGACCAAGAACACGACAGCCACACTAACAGAGACTGGCAGAGTTGGGAGAATGGCCATCTCAGAAGCACTCCATCAATCAGGCTTTTATATTGGTTAGACAGAAGCCACCCTTGAGTGGCCTGTTTGGAGGGTGCTGAACAACCCTCAGATCCTCTGATCTGATGGGACAATTTCTCTGGTGAACATCAGGCAATGCTTATGACCTGGCTGATACCACCCCTACAGTAAAGCATGGTGGTGAAAGCCTGATGATAGTGTAATGTGGTGGGGCTGCTTCTCAGCACCAGGGACAGAGAGTATTGTAAATTAAATATAATATATAGTGTAACTACAAAAACCAATGAAAATTGGTTTGGAAATTAAGGGAACAAGAAATCGGGATATGTTTGGAAATTGTTTCTACATGCATACATATTGTATAATCTAGGTAGATAATAAATGGATGTTGGGAATTCTGTTTCAGACTGTCTTGGAGCAGAATCATCAGGAACTGCAATACAGGGAACAGCAGCTTCAGCTGGCTAATTCTATCCTTCAGAGACAGCTGGACACGCTTACAGAAACAAAGGAAGAACGGGAAAAAGAGGTGGTATCACTCTACAATGCTTTGGAGGTAAGCTATGTTCTAGATATGTCCTAGACATTTTTTTCTAAAAGTAATAAAAAGAAAGTAGACAGACCATTTGTTTTGTTTCATCTCAGAAATCCAGGGAGGCAAACCAGGACCTTCAGATTCAACTGGATCACGTGTTGCAGCAAGCACAGGATCCAAACAGCAGAGGCAACTCATTGTTTGCTGAGGTACAGCTCTCACTGTCTTTGAAAATCCATGCATGTTAATTCAGTACTTCTTGGAAAGGGAGACCTACATATGTTACACTTGCTAGTCTGGCCACTTTTCTGAGAAAATCCATATTAAGAACACAGATCTGGGTAATAATTGAAGCTGAAATGACCTCCATTATTCATTCTTTTTATTATTTGATGTTAAATTCGAACATACTACACACAACTATAATAAGAAAATCACAGAAAAAATCCAAATGCCTTTTAAGTTGCGCCGATATATAAATTCTACATTTATTCACAGGTAGAGGACAAGCGTGCGGAAATGGAGAGGCAGTTAATCAGTATGAAAGTGCAGTTCCAGTCTCTTCAGAAGCAGCATGCGTTCAGCAAACAGCAGATGCTGCGCATGAAAGTACAAGACAATAATTTTTTTTTAAAGTTTCTAAACCTGTGTAGTCTTTATTTCCTAATTCTGTTCTTTCTGATATCCCAGGTGCAGATATCTAATCTTATGCAGCTCCAGGGCACCAGAGCTGATCCAGCCCAGCTCGAGCGATTACAGTTCATGTTGTCGGAGAAGAACAGTGAGATAGAAACCTTGATGAGAAAAGTGCAACAGCTAGAGAAGGTGGATTTAATGGTGTTTTTTTTACATTTTATGACGTTGTATGCAGATTTGAAGGGAGGCACTCCTACGTTATGTGGCTGCGCTCCAGTTCCAGTCAAAACAAAACACTTCTTTTGACAGAATGGCCAACATTTAGACAGGAAAGGGGAAATGTACTCAGTACAACAACAATCAAAGATGTCTTGAAACAGAATAACACTAACTTGATACAGTTGTAGAAGACTGAGTACACACTCTGATAATCTATGGAATATGGCTTAATAAAAATAAGCTGTGCATCCATATTGACGATTACAGGAAATATTTTAATATATGAGACTTTCCTGTCATGACAATGGCTTGAGTGCAGAGCATGACGTAGAAACATACACAAGTAATACCTAACTTTATGCAGAGTATATGAATATATGGAGTGTAGTAAGATTATTTGCTCTTTTACCATCAGATGACAGTTGACAATCCATCTTCCGCTGGGCCCTCCAAGGAAAATGAGTTTGTGGATGAGACGTACTACACTGACCTTTTAAAAATGCAGCTCTCGAATTCAAAGTGAGTTCAGTATTGACATTTCAGTACGTTCAGGATGAATATGTAAACAAAATAAGCTAGTTTGTGATATTACATGGCAGCATATATGGCTGTATGGATTGAGGAAATCCTAATGCATTGTATTTATACAGGTACTCCCCGTTTCCGATGGCTCGACTTTATGATGGGAATCCGATAATAAACACAAAAAGCAGAAACTGTACTCTGAATTTAGATTTTTCCCCGGTAAGCGATTAGTACACGCAGTACTCTCTCGCACTCCGATGAGGAAGTCGGCAGTGTGTGACATAGGGGTCACATGGTGGGAGTGATGAGCACTGGGAAATGTAGTGAGGAAAAGCCATGATTGCACAAGAATTCAGTACTTTATTATTAATTATACCACAGTTCGTTCCGACCCTGCAATTTGATTGGCTGAGAGAATTTTCCCGTGACTTTATTGACGATAATGGCACTGTGACCGGACACTCTATTAATATTATTCCATGGCATACTCACGTAACCTAGCAACGATGCCCGCCCTCAAAACAGCCAAGTTATAATGAGTAAAACTGCCGAAATGAAAGCTATAATTAGTTTATAAAATATACTGGTTTTGAAAACGATTTAAACAAATCATTTTTTCTGTCCTCTTTATCTTAAAATCTAGCAATAAATGGCGATGATGGAACTGTGGTGCCAATATCTCATGTTAAAGCACTCCCTCTCTTGTATTATTGATTAAATAAGCTCTATATTAATGACATTGCCCAACTGTAGTTTATGTATGTGCTTTTAAGCATGGATAAGATGCACTACAATACTCGGCAGTGCGTGATGTAGGGAGTCATGTGACAGGAGTGATGAGCGCTGGGAAATGTAGTGATGAAAAGCCGTGGTCGTTGTAAGCGTGTGTAATATATGATATATACAGTATATATTAAAGTCCTAGATTTGCTACTAATTCAAATTGCGATGGATTTGTCGGAATATATCCCTATCGTAAATCGGGGAATACCTGTACATCATATTATGGTTTAATCAACTGTAGTTAGTCAATGAAATGTAGTTTGATTTGAAAACAATTGATCTAAATCAAAGCCCAGTCTGATAGCCTTTGCTTGCTTTTGTTGCTTTTCCTGTTGCTGCTGGTGACATGAACATTGAGCTTGTTGCTGTATATGTTTCTGCTCTAGGAAAGATTCAGAAAAGCTGAAGGATGAGTTATCCATGGCGAGAATGAAAGCTCTTTCTGAGAGCCACAGAGTGCTGGAGCTGGAGAGGAAACTGTTCGCAGCAGAGAACGTTCTAAAGCAAGGCCAGAGTGACAGTATCAAGCTTCAAGTGAAAATCGAAGAACTACAAATGAAATATGAGCCAAATGGTAAATGCACGTACACAGACGAGACATTATGCAGGGCCGAAGTTCTTAGCATTAAATAAACACATTTATAAGGTAATATATAGAATAAATAACTATATACACTCGGGTGGTGCAGCAGTTTAAGCAGGGATCTATCTTTGAGTCCTTCCAGTCAGGTCAAGTGTCAGACAGAAAGACAAAGGGGATCGAAAGTCTAAGACCTGTAGTGAAAATGCTTTTATTTTGCATTTTTCTTTAATGTTTACATACAATTTATATACAATCTATTTTGATCAAAAAGTAAAATCTTTGAAACAATTAGTTAAACTTTCAGAAGTTACTAGTATTTGGGGGTGTCACAGTGGCATATTGATATCCCTGATTTGATGCCTGCTTGTGCTGGTGGAGTTTGCATGTTCTCCCCGTGTCTGTGACGGTTTTCTCTCCCATATTCAAAACATGCTTTAGCTCAGTTGGTCTCTCTAAAGTGCCCCAGTGTGAGTGTGTGGGTTGGCATGTATCCTGGATGCGTTCCTTCCTAGGTTGGTTTTCGCCTTGTGCCCTGTGCTGCCGGTTATGGCCTGGTGTAGGGGTAAAATGCTCTGCTTTTAATGGTAATAAGAATGAGTAAGCGCTTTAAGGCTATGTTTCCTTAACTAAATAAAACGCGCATAGAAACCAAATAACTCTTTCAGTGTGTGTTCAAAATATCGATTTCAATTCAGCTGAGAGTTTTTATTTTTGTCGATCTTTAGTAAATACAGTAGTGCAGTAAGTAACAGCAGATTCTGCTCTCAGAGGTGAATAAGGCACGGGCTCAGAAGCGCAGACGAGAGAAATTTCCTGTAAGTGAAGAAAATTCTGGCTCCAGCAGCACTGATACTCCAGCCTTGGAAAGTGAGGCGCAGAGGAGCGTGGACATGGATGCAGTTTCTTGTTCAGCTGAGAGCAGAGTTCTGACACCGCTAGAGTCATCACAGGCCCCAAACAGCAGCCCTCCCTTGCCTAGCGACACCAAGTGCGTCCGCATCTGTGAAGGTGCTCCGATCTCTATACCTGATCCCCCGAGGTAAATGTGTCCTTCTGTCTGCTTTTGTCTTCATCTATAGCATCCTTATACATGTGTATATACACACACATACATGCATACATACACACACATACATACATACATACATACATATATATATATATATATATATATATATATATATATATATATATATA